>CM062370.1:50679937-51279937 GCA_031216125.1 Dalbergia cochinchinensis | reverse complement strand
AAATAATCTGCCGATATCATTTTATGGTATTCATAATTTGCAGGAGAAATGGTATATTTGATGGACGCATACGTGTATGTGGGATCTGACGTTCGAGCAACTTAGAATTAAAACGTATATTTTGCTAGCAACAAGCCAACCTACTGATATACAGCTTTGCCTGGGGCTGAACAGTGAAGTATCATTATCAACATATTCATAAGCGGCCTGTAGCCATCAGGATATTAATTTAATAATGTAATTATGCGTGGAATCAACATGGAGACTGGAGGGTAAAAAGCCAAGGCAAGCAGTTCACAATGAATTACGAAAATGATGGTTCTCTAAAATCACAATATTAGAGATTAAAATGGAATCACCGGTGAGTGTATTTCAAGGTGGATTTTTTATTTCTAGGACTACTGGATGATTATTATTTTTATTAGATATTTTAATCTAATGTCTAATAATAGTTGATCCATGATGAATTCAAATATAAGTTCATCATGAAACTCACCTGGAATCACTTCTTATTATTGCAATATGAATTTGAGAAATTGAAACATGAGGTTTTTGTTTTTGTCTTTTGCATTTTTTTTTGTTTTATTATTGCTAATTTTGAAAGTGGCTTGTGAATGTTGTTTCGGTAAGTAACATGATAAATTTTCAATATCTGATAGATAGTTATGGTTTCAATTTTAATAAATATTTTGTTTAAATATTCAACATATCACAAAAATAACATAGTAGATAATTCTCTACAAAGTTTAAATAGTCTAATTGGCTAAATTGAAGTCTGTCAAAAGATGAAAACATAAGCTAATTTGAACTTGAGCATTTTTATTTTAGGAAACCAATATATAAAAATTTTAAGCTAATATTCATTTTAATTTCTGAGTTTTAAAATGAGTCAAATTAGTCTATGATATTATAAACTGTGGGCCATGTTAGTCCCCGAGTCCACTTTTAGTTAACATTCCATAAATTAAATGATGATGTGTAACGTTAAGCGATACTTTAACATATCATATATTATTTGAAGTATAATTTAAGTTTAAAATGACTCATTTTATATATATAAAATGAGTCATCTAAATATTCTTTCCAAGCTATAAAATGACTCATTCTGAGCAATTTTAGATATCAAAATGAGTTATTTTAAATTTATTATACTTTAGATAACACATGATATGTCAATGTATTATTAATATTATACATCTTTATTTAATTGATAAAATGTTAAATAAAAGTGAAAGGAATGATTAATTTAACTCACATTTTGTAATGTTAATGATTAATTTTATTTATTTTAAAAGTTATGACTTAAAATTACCAATGATTGTAAAGTTAGCTACTCAAGTAAATATTAATTATAATTTTTCAAACTGAGCAATTGTGTTGGCAGTTGCTAGCTAGAGAAGTAGCCCGCGCGACTGTGAAGTGAAGCCAGCCAACCTTGTACTACCCGCAACAAATTAGAATGTTGTTTCATTTCATTCCACTGACTGCTCCAAAAACAACAGACGTTGCTTCTCATCTCTCTTCACCAAAAACAACAGCATTTGGGTGGCTTTGCATGCCACTGGATGAACAATGACACCAACCCCTCACCCTCCAAAAAGAACTCACCACCTCCTCCCACCCGCACACCCTTTTCACCCTGAATGCTAGCACGTACTTGATATGATATGTTTCATGATCCCATAAGGGCAGCTTCAATGGCTTTATCCTCTTCCGTATAAAAGGCTATGAGAGCACAGATTGAGAAGCAAAAGGGTCACAGAGGTACACTGAAAGTTTGGCCCTTGAACCAAAAAAGATGCAGTCTGATGGTGCTCCCCTATGCAACACTTGTGGGGAACAAGTGGGGCTTAATGATAGTGGAGAGGTGTTTGTGGCTTGTCATCAGTGCAGTTTGCCAATCTGCAAGGAATGTTTCGAGCATGAAATCAATGAGGGCCATAAGGCATGCTTGAGGTGTGGCACTCCCTATGAAGGTAACCAACCCCTTAATGTATAAAACATTATATTTCCTAGTGAGAAGTTATTGTTTGTGTTGTTTCTGCTATGGGATTTGTAATTTGTTTTAGAGAAGCTTTTAGGTTCTCAGAAACCATTGACTATTTACTACCCCAAGTGAGACATACAAGTTACAAATATAGTTAAAGGGTGGGACATTGCACATTTTAAAGTGGTACACATCCATACAATAGTACAGAGCCAAAGAAATCTCTTACTCCAGAAACACCTATTTATGGTAATTGTATTCCTTTTGGTCTTCACGCAATGGTTATTTGAGACTGACAGTCTTGGCCGACTAATTAAGCTTCTGCATTTAAAAAATCATTAGATAAGCATACTGTTAATTTGAAGCTGTTAAAAGGAGCCAGAGAAAAATCTTTGCCTCTCTTCAGTTTTAATATTCATCGTTTTGAAGAGTCTATTCTTTTCTTATTCATTTCCTTAAGTAAATAATTCCGAATAGTGGCTGCTTTAGTTATCTTTTTCCTTGTCATAATTCTTAAGGTATGTTTGATTTTGTACATTTCATAGAGGGGCCCAAGGATGTTGATGTTGTTGTTGATGATGATGATGATGATGAGATAAAGGTTTCTGAAAATCAGTCCACAATGGCTTCCGAGATCAGTAGTTCTCAGGTAATGAGTTACTGGGAATTCTTAGAGGGAAAAAAAAAAAAATACTAGCCAGCCGTAATTTTGGGGAACAGGTGTTTCGAGGGAAAACAGGAAACCTGAAGTTATTATCTGTATTATTTTGAATATTGTAAAATTGTTCACATTTGCACTTACAACCACACTGCTGAATTTTACAGGATGGTGGACTCCATGCTAGACATGTCAGTGGAGTTCCCACAATGGATAGTGGTAAATGAGAGAGACTTCAGCCCACATTTTCTAGAACAATTTCTATAGAAATAATCCTTGATCATCACAATATGGTTTTCTTGTAGAAGTAAATGATGAATCTGGGAATTCAAGCTGGAAAAATAGAGTGAAAAGCTGGAAGGGAAAGGATAAAAAGAACAAAAAGAAAAAGGCTGCACCTAAGGATGAAAATCAAGCTCCAGCTCCACCAGAGCAGCGTATGGAAGACACACGGTGAGTTTAATGAGAAATGAAATAATCTTCCTGAAGTGGGCAATAAAATGTATTTAGAATACATGATTTTAAAAAATAACAAAAATTTCAGACCTGAATAAGTTTAACTTTAAAAGAAGCTACAGAAGAAACATGCTCCTTGTGCACAGCTGAAATGGTAAATTGAGGTGAGGTTGGGTGGAGCTATGTGATGTTATGGATGGAATCAGATACTCAACCAAAAAGAATATACATAAGAGCTAAAAAGAAAATAATTGAAGGGATGAAGAATCAATCAACCACTTTTTCTTTTTTGTTTCTATTTCAACTGTCAGAAGCTTATTGCATGAGATCATGTTGACCTTAACTTTAGTCTTTATGTGTACCGATTTTGTATTTTTACCAGTTATTTTATCTAAATCCCGTGCAGTATAGAGACAAAGTGACTAACAGTAGTTTTAGAAATATTTAAAATTGTATTTTCTACCTGGGTGTAATACTAATTGTTGATTGTTCATCAAATTGTTATAACACATCTGGTTGTACCTCCAAGGTTATTAATTTGATTCTGAATATATGTAATGCATTTATGATCATTGTTGGCCATACTCATTGATCTTAAGTCTGTTCTAAATATTTAACCATAAATTTGTGCTGTAATTCATTTGTTTATGTGCTTTGCAGGGCCACAGAGGCTGCTGCTGCGCCACTTTCAGTAGTTATTCCACTATCAAAATCCAAACTCACACCATACAGGATTGTGATAATCATTCGGCTGATAATCTTGGGCCTTTTCTTCCATTATCGAGTTACAAATCCTGTTGATAGCGCTTTTCCTCTGTGGCTGACATCCATCATCTGTGAGATCTGGTTTGCATTTTCCTGGGTGTTAGATCAGTTCCCAAAATGGTGTCCAGTCAATAGGCAAACGTTTATTGAAAACCTGTCAGCAAGGTAAATGCACAAAGTTGTAAAATATTTGGACATGCTTTGCCTTGTGCTTTGGGATGATTTTAACTCAAAAATCATATTGTAGAATGGGTATGTTTTAGTTGCTGTTTCTTCCCTGATGGAATTGTGAAAGGGAATCTGAAAAAATGAAATGACTAGATCATAAAATTGAAATTTATTCTAGAGTTTAATTTTGATATACTATTAATTAATGTAAGAGAGTTTGTATAATGTGATTTAACCATGTATTACCATGTCACTCAAGGATTTTGACATGATAACACTTAACTAACAAGCCAAAGCACTCCCAATGACATGACTGGCATATGAATTAGTGAAAGTCTTACTTTGAATAAACTAAATCCATATGGTTCAGTTACATTTAAATTAAATGTGAGACTTGATGCTGACTCTGCACTTTTGATGCTGATGCTCACTTCTATGTTGCCATGTTGTCAGGTTTGAAAGAGAGGGTGAGCCCTCTGGCCTTGCTGCTGTTGATTTCTTTGTCAGTACAGTGGATCCTATGAAAGAACCACCATTGATCACAGCTAATACAGTGCTTTCTATCCTTGCTGTGGACTATCCAGTAGATAAAGTATCCTGTTATGTGTCAGATGATGGTGCTGCAATGCTCACATTTGAGTCTCTGGTGGAGACAGCTGATTTTGCAAGAAAGTGGGTGCCATTTTGCAAAAAGTTTTCAATTGAACCTAGAGCACCTGAGTTTTACTTCTCTCAGAAGATTGACTACCTGAAGGACAAAGTGCAGCCTTCTTTTGTGAAGGAACGAAGGGCAATGAAGGTTAGCATCTGAAGCTTCCTCCACTTATGACTTCGAAGAAAGAACACCTTTGATATTTAAAATATATATCTGATCTACCGTATTCACCTCCTTGGTTTTCCAAATTGAGTATCTTAGAGCTACATCTTCATGTTTCCCTTTCAATTGTTTCAGAGAGAGTATGAAGAATATAAAGTGCGAATTAATGCTTTGGTATCGAAGGCCCAAAAAACACCTGAAGAAGGATGGGCTATGCAAGATGGAACACCTTGGCCGGGAAATAACTCACGTGATCACCCTGGCATGATTCAGGTGTGTCCACTTTCTTTTTGTAATCAAATCTCAATGTTAATAATGGTAGGTATAAAGAACACATTATAAAGAAGTGATTGATTCATTTTATTAATCAATTGTGCGTGTAAGGACATGTTGTACCTTAATATACTTCTCATTGGTTGCCTCACTCTTGTCAAAACCTAAATTCTCAAGCAAGATTTCTGTTTACCATTTCCAGGTTTTCCTTGGACACAGTGGTGCCCGTGACATAGAAGGAAATGAACTTCCCAGGCTGGTTTATGTTTCCAGAGAGAAACGACCAGGTTACCAACACCACAAGAAAGCTGGTGCTGAAAATGCATTGGTATGGAATGATACCTCAATAGTCACTATTATCTCATCTAAGCTCATTAACATCTTATAATGCTTGATGTTTGTTTGGATTTATGCAGGTGAGGGTGTCTGCCGTTCTCACGAATGGTCCCTTCATTCTCAATCTCGATTGTGATCATTATGTTAACAACAGCAAGGCAGTTCGTGAAGCAATGTGTTTTCTCATGGACCCTGAAGTTGGTAGAGATGTGTGTTATGTGCAGTTCCCCCAAAGATTTGACGGTATTGATCGTAGTGATCGATATGCCAATCGCAATACAGTTTTCTTTGATGTAAGTTTATAGCAAAACAAAGTGTTTTCCCTCCACGACTCAACCAAAAAATGTCATCTCTTATGTGGCAGAAAAAAATTAACTCACTAAACAAATGTTTGCAGAACTCCACTTGGTGATGAGATGAAAAAGCTTTTCTTTTTTGTGTTTGTGTGATCGAGAGTCCAATTCCTTTGCATCTAAGATGCTTCAGAGTCCCGATTGTCTCATTGCTAACAATATTAATATGGCAGAAACCCTGAACTCTTACTGTTGTTTCCAATTCTCATCGCTGTTTAATGGTCTATTAATTATCCATTTCAGGTTAACATGAAAGGACTTGATGGCATTCAAGGACCAGTATATGTGGGAACTGGATGTGTTTTCAATCGACAGGCACTTTATGGCTATAGCCCACCATCTATGGCCAACTTACCAAGCTCTTCATGCTGTTGCTGCCCCTCAAAGAAGTCCAATGGTGATGTCTCACAGGTTTATAGAGATGCGCAGAGGGAACAACTTGATGCTGCCGTTTTGAATCTCAGGGAGATTGACAGTGAGCCCATATAATCATGTCTATCAGCTTTAGAGAAGCATATAGCATGATCCCCATTGTGTAATATTTTCTTTTCTCCATGCAGATTATGGTGAGCATGAGAGGTCAATGCTGATTTCACAAATGAGCTTCGAGAAAACTTTTGGCTTGTCTACCGTTTTCATAGAATCTACCCTAATGGAGAATGGAGGGGTGCCTGAATCTGCAGATCCTTCAATGCTAATCAAGGAGGCCATTCATGTAATTAGCTGCGGATATGAAGAGAAGACTGACTGGGGAAAAGAGGTTTGGCTTAAATGTTAATAATCTTGTACATAGTCCATCTTCAGATAGTTACTTTCCCCCTAATTTCCCATGATATTTTTGTTATTGTACTCAAGGATATCTATAGCTCCGGTGGCCTGTTAAAAACTCATGGCCAGTATATTTAACAAATATAGCAAATGCCAACTTGACATGTTAAACCATTCTATTTATGTATTATTGTAGATATATAATTAAAATTTATCCTATCTTAGCTCATTTCCACCTACTTGTACCAATTAAAATTTCTTTCAAGCTAGACGAATAATCTTGCACTTTTCTACTTAACCTACACTTTCTTTAATTGATTAATTAAAATATCCTTGTGTGTTTTCAGATTGGATGGATTTATGGTTCAGTCACTGAGGATATCTTAACGGGGTTCAAGATGCAGTGCCGAGGATGGAGGTCACTTTACTGCATGCCCTTGAGGCCTGCATTCAAAGGGTCGGCACCTATCAACCTGTCTGATCGGTTGCACCAAGTCCTTCGGTGGGCTCTTGGATCAGTTGAAATTTTCCTAAGTAGGCACTGCCCCCTCTGGTATGGCTGTGCAGGTGGCCGTCTCAAATGGCTTCAGAGAATGGCATATATTAACACCATTGTCTACCCATTTACATCCCTTCCTCTCGTTGCTTATTGTACTTTGCCAGCAATTTGCCTTCTCACAGGAAAATTTATCATACCAACGGTAATTTCCTCATATTTATTATTGGTCTAACATAAATAATTCAACAGAGAATTTTTATTGATATAGTTTAAACCCCGTGAATTATCCACAAAAATATAAATGGTTTGTAACCACACAACCAAAGAAAATGACTTACAGCAACAGCTCAGTATGTAATAGTTTGTACTAATGCCTTGCATCATATATTGATTTGTTCTTTACAATTTGATGCAGCTATCCAACGTTGCAAGTGTTCTCTTTCTTGGACTTTTCCTCTCCATTATAGCAACTAGTGTGCTTGAGCTGCGTTGGAGTGGTGTTAGCATCGAAGATTTGTGGCGTAACGAGCAGTTCTGGGTGATTGGAGGAGTTTCAGCACATCTGTTTGCTGTGTTCCAAGGATTTCTTAAGATGCTGGCTGGTGTTGATACAAACTTCACAGTCACTGCCAAGGCTGCTGAGGATGGAGAGTTTGGTGAACTCTATATTGTAAAGTGGACGACACTCTTGATTCCTCCAACAACACTTATCATCATTAACATGGTTGGTGTTGTTGCTGGCTTTTCTGATGCACTTAATGGAGGGTATGAGTCTTGGGGACCACTCTTTGGGAAGGTGTTCTTTGCCTTCTGGGTGATTTTTCATCTCTACCCTTTCCTCAAGGGTCTCATGGGTCGCCAGAACCGCACTCCAACCATTGTTGTTCTTTGGGCAGTGTTGCTGGCCTCTGTCTTCTCTATTATTTGGGTCAAGGTAGATCCTTTTGTGAGCAAAGTTGACAGTGAAACCATTGCTGATACCTGCGCTGCTATAGATTGTTAAGCCCCTACATGGATGTTTAACCAGAAGTTTTTTTGGAACAACGAAATGAAACCAAATGTTAAAAGATATATGGCATGATGGTTTTTGATCAGCAGCTTGTGCAGGTCATGAGCATTGGTACTTTGTTGAACTGTGTATTCATTCTGAAGTAAGGTTGGCCACGTATGTAAGCACTGGACAAGTTTTGTGTGTAGGGATCAATCATTGCCCTAAGTATGTCAATGTAATATGGGGGTAAAGAATGATTGACATTCAGGTAGCTATCCATCTTCATTCTACTCTTCCCATGACACTATTTTCTGTAACAAGTCGTATTGTCATAATACTGTGTTTTTTCCCCCCAAGTAGAGTCTATTCTTAAGCTTGTGTTTATAATGGTATTGAGAAAGTCTATACTATATTTTGAAGGATACAAATTAAGTTTCAATTTTTTTCTTTTTAACACTCTTTTGGTATAGGAATCTTTCGCACAAATAAGATGAAACAAGCTAAATCAAAGTACAGTAAATACATGCTTAACTCCTACTTTGATGGGTGTATAAAAAGTTCTACACCATTCATAGGTGATGCACTCCATAGATGCTTGTAGACAAAAAGAAACATAAAAACGTCAATTAAAAGGATGTTATGCACTATTGGCGCAGTGTCAAAGGGTTTCTACACAAAAAATCTAGTTATTGTGATTTTTCTTTTGATAGAAGAAAAGAAATAAAGAATACAAGAGGAACAATTGAAACGTAAGAATGTGGAAACCAAAATGCTAACTTAAGAAATAGAAGAGTGGGTATAACAATGAAAGAAATTGCTGCTACACAATGTGCTCCAGCATTTGGTACCTTTGGATGATTAACTTGATTTGGGATACATGTAAGTTTAACTAAATTAAATTAAATTAAATACATTTTGAAAAATATAGATTTCACGGTCATAAGGAAATGTTCAAATTAAATGCCCCATTGCTTCGTTTTTCCATTTTTGTTTGACAATGAGTCCAGTTATCAATCGTGAGGGAATGATAAAGGGCCATATTTTAAAGAGAAAGCCATCAAAGGTTGATCCAAAAGAACTTAACATTTCAGACGGGAACCAAAGCAAGAGCTGGATCCCACTCCCACCCCCCTAATCCACCTCGCCGAATAGAAGGTATTGTTAATCCAGTTAAGCATACCATTATTGTTATTATGATTATTACAACAAAGTATTGCTGTTCATTTTACCTTCCCACATTTTAACTCAACACTATTCATTGCATTGTCTCAAAGAAACAGGATAAATATATCACCTGGTTGTTAAAAGAATCATATTACGTTTAAATATTTTTGTTGTGTCACAAATATAGTTATTATATTGTTATAAGTATTGATGCTTATATAACAGTTAAAGTCACAACTAATCTTGTCCCAGTGTACCCTCAATTTTTGTTTTCTTCTGAAAAATCACTGCTAGCTACACATTGAAGCGTATCCATTATTGCGTGAAAATTCGGATAAATTAGAAATCATTTTTCCACTACGTCAGTTATCATACTGTCAATTTCGTGGCAAGAAAAATAAAAACAGAATATTTTCCCATGCTTAAGCTTAAGGACTTAACTAAGCCACAAAATAACGACCTGCTTGATGAGTATTTTTCCCCCCTATCGTCACCCTCGACCGCAAGCAAGTGCCACTTGAAATCTACCAACCAATACTCATTGCAAATGGTAGCATAACCAACTCCATTAATTCACTGCATCTTGTTTATTTGGAAAACTCCTATATGTAGTTAAACTCACAAACCTTCATCATTAATTAAAGTTTAATACACACAAGTTTAACAAGAAAATGAAAATACACATGAATGCACATACAAAAGTTACGGTGCCATCATAGGCATACATTTTATATGGAAAAAAAAAAGAATACTGACATACTTCTGATATTGACAAATTGACAAATATTGACAGATCGTAGAGATAATCTTATTTTCAGCACTCATGACCGTTGTTTTTCAAAAGCAATGATAGGGACAGCCAGATGCTTCTATCATGTAAATTGATTATAAATATAAATTATCTCAAAATGAAAATTGAATTAGACAAATGTAGTCCCACCACAAATATGAGGGACTTCACAGTAGCACAGGTCCCTATCATTCTCCCTAGGTAATCTGGACCCAACCTGATTCTCCATTCCTATCTATTTTACAGCTCCATGCCCAAAATTTTCTGCTCACTTTAACATCTCAACACTCTGGCAAAGTTCCGATTCATCCCTTGATCCTTCCACACCTCTCTCTCTCTCTCTCTTTCTTTGTTCTGCTCCTGCACATGTGTTTGCTGACCACACTGAGCAATGAAGCCATCACCACCACCTCCCATGCTTCTCATTCTCCTCTTCCTCCTCTTCCCTACTATCACCATCCCAGCCTCTCTTCCTCTCCCTCCCACTCCTTCACCCACATCTTCCCCATCACGTAAGCCCATTTCACCATCTTCACCTTCATCTTCATCATCATCATCATCATCATCTTCTTCACCTCTTGATCCAAAGCAGCTTAGGGCCCTTCAGTCCCTCAACATCCCCACATCAAAGAACCCATGTTCCCAACCATCCTTCCACAATGCCACAGCCTGTGACTCTTCAAAGCCCTTCAGGCACATCATCTCCCTCACCCTGTCAAACTGCTCAAGCTACACATCATTGTCCTTCACAGCCCTCAAGTCCCTCTCAACACTCCAATCCCTCCACCTCCTCAACTGCCCCATTCCCCTCGTTCACTTCCCTCCTGAACTCACTGCCTCTCTCCACTCCTTCACATGCATCAATAGCTTCCACAAGATCTCTGGTGTGTGGCTCTCTCACCTTGCAAACCTCACTGATCTTATACTCTCCAATGTCCAAGTTAAGGCCTCTGGCCCTTATGTTGTGCTTGGTCACATGACCAAGATCAAAACTTTGACCATTTCCCATGCAAACCTCACTGGTTACCTTCCAAAACACATCCATTCCAACCTTACCCACATTGATTTCTCTGGTAACAACCTCAAAGGAAGCATACCCCCTTCCATTACCATGCTTGATAGCCTTGAAATTTTGAACCTTTCTTCCAATAGTTTCAAGGGTGAGATACCCTCTTCCATTGGGGACTTGATTTCACTCAAAAATCTCTCCTTGGCCTCAAATTCCTTCTCAGGGTCTATCCCAGATTCTATATCTGCAATACCAGGGTTGCTTCACATGGATCTGAGTTCAAACCAGCTCAATGGGACCATTCCAAAGTTCATCACAGAGATGAGGAGCCTCAAGTACTTGAATCTGGAGAACAACAACCTCCGTGGGGTTGTGCCTTTCAACTTGACTTTCATGAAGAGGTTGGAAGTGTTCAAGGTTGATGGGAACAGCAACTTGTGCTATAACCATTCGGTTCTTTCCTCAAAGTTGAAGCTTGGGATTGCTCCTTGTGATAAGTATGGGATGCCAATGTCCCCTCCACCAGCAAAGGATTCTTCTTCTGCTGATGACAGCAGCGATTCTGATTATAATGACAGTGATGATGATGGTGGCAGCCACAAGAGAGGGCATCATCATGGGCCAAACAAGGTGGTTCTTGGTGTGGCAATTGCTCTCTCTTCCATTGTCTTTCTCATTGTATTCCTTATCTTATGCTCCAAGTGCTGTCGGTGAAGGAAATCTTGATTTATTGGTTTGGTACTTTGGTTTAAGCATTTAGGTTAGGAGAATTGATGATCTGAGTTGATGCTTTTGTTTAATTCATTGATTATACAATGTTTACAAAGTAGCTGCAGAGGTAGAAAGCAAAAGAAAGGTGATTGCCAAAACAAAGAAAATGAAAAAAAAAATGTTCAATTCTTTTTTGGGATAACATGAAAGGTATCCGATAGAAAATAGGAGAGGGGAATATCATTAAATTAATGTTCAATATGTTTCCTTTTTCCGCTGTATTAATGAATCGCTTGTGCAGTGCAATGAGTTACATATATGGGAATGGGATGCTACTTACTAGGCCTTGGCACTTTATTTTTAGTTGTTACGACTTATGTGTAAAAGTTGGAGGTGGTGTTTGTGGTATCCAGATAATATATACTATTCAACTGGGGCTATAAGCATTTACTTTTCATTGATTCCACCCCTCTGCTGACCCAATTAGTCTGTTGTTTATTGCTTATTAATCACTTCTTTTACTTTTGGTTAACTTTAGAAGGAAAAATTTTCTGCTTGATTGTTTGCTACAGCACCTCAAGTATACTAGTAATATTCAGGGTAGTTTCTTTCCCCAACATTCATTCCAATAAGGAAATGATAATATACAACAACAGAATATGTATTTTATTTTATAATTTTCAATTTAAGGAGGGAGAAGGTACAGAAGAAATATATGGAAATGTGTGTCTTTCTTTATTTTTTTTTCGTTTATAAAAGTGTGAAAAAATCTGCCCAAATATCATTATTATTCCAATAAATCTGTATCTGGCGACCACAACTTGTGGATCAGTTGTTAATTTGAGTTGTATGCCTGTGGACGCAATTTAACCATGGACTAGGGATTTGAAATTTACTTCAAAGTAAACATTCAAACAGAGATTAATCTGTTAGGTGCAGAGACACACTTCGTGATCTTTAGGGGGGAAAAAATGCATCTAGCACGTTTTCAGAGTTAAAGATCTCAAATTGTGTTCACTTGCACCAGAGGCTTACTTCTAAGTTAATTGGTCAAAGAATTATGCAATTTAATTCTTTAGATTGTTCAGGTGACAAGTTCTATATAGAGTTTCTCTCTTTTTTTTGTTTTTCAATGTGCATCTCTAGTATGTACCGTTTTTAATTGTAGTAATGATAGTTGATAGGAAGATATTACATGCACAACATAATTACAACAACAAATATACAGCATAGTTATAGATATAGAAGAAGACAAAACAAAGGAGTGGGTCCAATAATATTAAAATATTGAAATAAGAAAAAAATAATAATAGAGGTGTAAGTTTATCCCCAAATTTTGTTATACCTTAAATATTTTCTAGTTAATATTCTTTCTCTGTCGGTGAATTGTCTTACAAGTGACTTCAACTGAATTGTATCATGTGGCTCCTGTTGCATTTGGAGCAAAATAGGAAGCTGGTAATAGTTGATACCAAGGTCCTGAAGATCAGACTAGGTATCGAATCAATCAAAGTAAGAGTTTAGAGGTTCAAAGGTTTAACCGGAGGTCCAATTAGAATATAACCTATATATAAAAATATATATATTTATATAAATATATAAAAATATAAAATGAAATATGTCATAAAATATAATAAAAAATTTAATAATATATATGTGCATTAGTTAAAAACGATATCAAATGCTATAATTGTAAACTTTACTTCTTTAAGTTTAAAATACAATTAATTTAGCTATTTTTTAAATATCAATTAGAATTAGAATAAGGTCTGAAAATACAACTTTAGTAATATATATTGTTAATTTGTTTACCTCTTATATTTATTTACCTCTCCAAACCTTTTTTAGGTGAAAAAGAAAATAAAAGAACAAAAGAAAGACAAAACTTGCCTCAGAAATAAACATTCCCTTATGTGGCGATGAAGCTACTGGTTTCACTTCGTGGAAGCTATTGGCTTTTATAATAAAAGGAGAGGCAAGCCATGCTATTATGTCCGAGAAACAACATTCCAATGCAAGTTGAAGGTCTATTTGGCAAGCAAAGGCCTCGGCTATTCAAGTCTCTCTCTCGAGCTTGGGACCAGCCAAGATGCAGCAGCCAAGATTGCACCATCTACATCCCTAATTACAGCGCCAACTCCACACTGGTTGCTATTAATATGTGCAGCATCAACTTTGAGTTTGAGTTGGCTTCCTATTGGCGATTGGCATCGGTATAATACTCGAAAAACTTGTGCGCTCTTTAAGTGCCACAATATGTATTTCCCTTTTTTTAAAAAAAAAGAAACCCACAACGCTTAAAGTTTCTGCACCTCTTTCACCATAAGATCCATAAGTCATGCTCTTGTAGAGCATATTCAAGTCCCACATCGAGTACTTCATGGTGGGAAGTAAATTGCTTTTTCTATAAAATGAGAGGAAGGCCACTTGTCTTTAGAATGACAATGATGGCCCATGACCCATGACTTGGGATGATTATGAATGGCTCGCAATATTTTATTACAACAAGGTTAAAATTTTTCAAACAACAAAACTGCTAACCGGTTTGAAGTGGTGCCAGTTCACCGGTTTTGCTGATTTTTGACCAGTTATTTAGATTTTTGACCGGTTTTTAGATTAGCAGTTTTTATAGTATAACTGGACCGGACAAGGCACTAGTTTCCGATTGAACCGGCTGGTACAGTCCGGTTTTTAGAACCATGGTTGATACTACTAACATGATGTGGAGTAAAGAGCAACAATGTTACCACACAACAACCCCCCAAAAAAAAAAGAAACAATAAAAAAAGTAATAATGTATCCGAAAAGAAGAAAAAAAAGAAGAGGAAAGAAAGTAAGAGTAGAGAATGATAATGAATGCATGTGGATGTCCATGCTGACTTTATTGTAGATGTTTGAATATGAACTGTCTCTACTGCCCTGATTAATTAAGTATCTAAAATAAACCACTTATAGTAGTTTCCATTCCCAAATTAGCTTGGAATACTAAAATATTCCTGTGTAGGTTTACAATATGGTTCTGAAAAGCTAAGTATACATCATTTTTCTTATTTCTCTCGTGCGACCCCACAAAAAATTCTCCCAAATATTTTTCAATTGAATTCAATTCAGTATCATCATTTCATATTGCGACACCCTGCAAGCTTTACACTCAAGACTTTTTTCTTCAATTTGCCTCCCATTAAGAAATTCACCCTTCTAATTAGAATAAACGAAAATTAGGGCCCAAAGCTTATGACAGCAGAGAACCTACACAACAGGATAATTCTTGTGCAAGCAAAACATAAGACCTTGATTATATTGAAATTGGCCCCGGCTGCCCCAAGTTCCCAGTGACTATCTGAATTCGTAGATGCAGCGTTCTCTAATTAGGATTACTGATTTTTTTTAAACCAAAAAAGGTATGGTCGGTGGGTGGGGTGGATTAGTCCGTCCTTGCATATGCATGGCACGTAGATGAAGTGAGTACAGTTTGCAGTTTGCAGTTTCCAGTTTCCTATAACTATAACTCCGTGCACCCCACATGCATTTGCATTTTGCTATTATCATGCAATGTACTACAGAGAAATTATTGATAGTTAGGCCTAGATGGGCAAGGTCCCTGTAGTCCAAGAACGTCTGAGGGAAAGGTAGAAGCTAAATGGTTCTATAAGTAATCTCAAAGAGACAATGTGCCATTTTTCAAGGACTAAGCTTGAATGAATGAAATCCATGTCTGAATGCTGATAAGCCCTCATGAAGTTATCTCGTTAATGATTATGTCAGAGGGTATCTATTGTTATTGAATTCAGTAAATCCTTAGTACAATCAAATTAATAGCTTAATGATAGCTGTAAATATGATTTAACAGATTGATACTTAATGCATAAAGATGACCCTAAAGGACTGTAACATTTGTGACTTTTGAGGACTTAATTTAACACATTCCTTTTAAAAGAAAACGAGTTGGACGTGAATTCGTAATTTTTCAGTTTTATCAGACGGCTAATGGAGAACAACATGAATCTAAAATGCCCTTTACAACACAAAAACACGTCACTCCCAATCAGTAAATCTCTGGCGTGCCTTCCAAGTGCAACTGCAACTACGGCCTTGCTTAAAAATAAATAAATAAATCAGGTTACAGTAGTGAATTCCTCATTCATATTCTCATCTTTGAGCAGCATTTCTACGGTCATTCCCAGTTTGTTTCCCTTCTTAAGAGTCAATCTTGGTTAACATTATCAATTCTCAATTTCTCACTAAGATGGAAACGAACTGAGTCATTGACATTAAACTTCCGTTCTGTTGAATTCTTCCAATGATTTACCTGAAACCTCTGCAAGAACACAAACCATCCTTGAAATGGTGAAACCGGTTAGAATCTCTCAAGACGATTTCCCTCCTGATTGTTTTGGACATGAACTTCCCCATCTCATGACAGTCTCCACATACTCTCAGATTCTTGGTGACCCTAACAGTCCTCCTTGGTGGCAAATTTAATATGCCGAAAGCCATCGCTAACTTCTCACTGTGCCCACACTGAAGCACCTCCTTCTCCACATCATCTGGATTAATCAATGCATGCTTCATAATAGTAGAGAAACCTTCATTCTCCATTTCCATTCTCAGTTCTTCCAGAAATGAGTCTATTCTTTTGGCTTGAGGGTATGAAGTATCCCCAGCAACAAAGATATTAAAACTTCCTTTGACCTCTATCCAACTGCAGCCTGGATTCTTTTTTAATCTCCGATCCCCGATCCTTTCCCGTAACTTCTTCACCTCTTTCCCCTTTTCTGCCTCTTCATAGATGTCTGCTAGAAGAACATAATATTTTGTGTTCTCTGGCTCTAGCTCAAAAACATGCTCTGCCACTTTTTCTGCTAGCTTCACATCATGATGGACCCTGCACCAAGAAAGCAAGGCTCCCCAAATTGTAGCATCTGGTTTAATTGGCATAGTCTCAATGAACCTGTATGCCTTGGACAGATTTCCAGAGCGAGCAAGGAGGTTCACCATGCAAGCAAAGTGTTCTAACTTGGGTTCAATGTTGTATTCACTTCTCATGGAATCAAAGAATTTCCATCCCTCATTCAATAATCCAGAATGACTGCAAGCATAGAGTATAGAAGTGAAGGAGTGCTTATCAGGCTCAATACCTGCAATCCTCATCTTTTTAAAAGTGGATATCGCCTCATCTCCAAACCCATGCATGCCATATCCAGCTATCATAACGGTCCATGAGATCAGATCCTTTTTAGGAATCACATCAAACAGTTTCCGTGCAAGAACTAGTAACCCACACTTTACATACATATCCACAAGTGCATTGGCAACATGCAAATCTGAAAAGTACCCTTTTCTCAGTAAGTAACCATGTATCTCTCTGCCTTTCTCTAGAGCTGCTAGGCTTGCACAAGCTGGAAGGACACAAGCCATTGTAACTTCATCAGGCTTCAACTTTTTCTGCATGTCCACAAAAAGTTGTAGAGCTTCATTGGGAAGTGAGTTTTTTGAATAACCTCCAATCATGGTATTCCATGAGACAATGTCCTTAACTGGAATTTGAGAGAAAACTAAATGAGCTTCTTCCATGCTTCCACATTTTGCATACATATTCATGAGTGCATTAGAGAGAGGCAAGTTCATCCCAATGTTATTCTTCCTAATGTAATTGTGTACTTCCCTGCCTTTATCCAAGGAGTTGCTACAAGCACAAGCATGAACAATGCATGTGACAACATAAATATCTGGCTTAAGACCTTTGCTTTGCATTTCTTCAAATAACCCGATGGCATCATCATGTAGAGCTTCTCTTACATGAGCAGCTATGATTGAAGTCCAAGAAACAATTGTTGTTTCACCCATCTTCACAAAAACTTCAGTTGCACCATTTAAACTACCGCATTTTGAATACATGTCTAGTAAGGTATTGTTAAACACGACTTCCCTAGTAAAACAAGCTTTCACTCCATAAGCATGAAGAGCTCTACCTAATGAAAAATTGCCAATATCTGCACAAGCCACAAGAACATTAACAAAGGTTGCCAAATCCACATCAACCCCCAAAACCAGCATCTGGATGAAAAACTCAACAGCATTTCTGGGATGACCACTCATTGCACAGCCACGTATCATTAAATTCCAGGAGACACCGTCTCGACCACTAAAGTCATCAAACAGCTTATGTGCACCCTCAACTCCACCCCATTTGAAATAAGCCCCGATCAGAGAGTTAACAACACTATTACAGGAACCTAAACCCATTTTACAAATACACCCATGAACCTTTTCACAGTCCATTAATTTTCCCAATGCAGCAAGACACTTCAAGACACAAGGAAATGTATAAGAATCCCCTTGAATTCCCAACTCCTGCATCTTCTCAAAAAGGCTTAAACTTTCCCTGTAATCACCAATCTTTGCATATTCAGACATCATGAGATTCCACAGAAAAACCTTATCATTGAGTGTCTCATCAAAAATTCTTCTCCCTTCAATCAAATCACCACAACTCACGTACATAAAGACAAGTTTTGCACCTAAGAGCCCTTCAACCACCACGCCTTTGGAATTGATAATGGAATGAACCCTTTTCCCATCTTCCAAAGACTTGAGCTCAGCACAGAGCTGTAACACAGAACAGTAAGTGTTCAACTCAAGTTCACTTTTTTTGGAACCGGTGAGAAGTTTCATTGCATTTGTGAGATCACCCATTTTGCAGAACTTCACAATTCTTGCGGTATCATCATCAACGGTTCCGTTGAGCGTGGTCTCGACGAAAGGCGCAGAGGCAGCGACACTGCTTCGACAAGAAAAATTCGAATTTGAAGATAACAGAGTCGTTGTTGCCGAAGGTTGTTGTCGGAAGAAGATGAAACAATTCGGGGATTTGGGTTTGATAGGGTTGTATGTGGGGCTATGATAAGGTGGATCGGTGCTCAATTTTGCTATGCTTTTCGACATCATGGCTCTGCGGAACAAGATATGCCCTAAGGCCCTTAACCTTAACAAAATATGTTTTAAGTGTGATATCATATGTAGGATGAGAAATGATATTTTGACACCTAAAAAATAGATGTCTGATTTATTTTATAATTATTAAATGTGATGGATATTAAAGATAAATAGGGATCACTATCATATTCAATGGTTATAAAGTGAGTGTCTAAATAGATATTATTTTTTAGGTGTCAAAATACCATTACCTATATAGAATATTGAGGCACTAGAAAGAAAACAAATGAAATGAAAAACCAAAAAATGAAATTCCGTTGCCGGGACTCGAACCCGGGTCTCTCGGGTGAGAGCCGAGTATCCTAACCAGCTAGACTACAACGGAAGTTGACACAAAAGTGCTACTTATATTTATATATATTATATCTACTACTTCATAAAAACCTTGACTCTTTCAAAGTCCTTGACCATACTAACGTAAATCATTCAAACATCCGAGTTTATAAATGATTAAATTTTCTGAAAACAGGGAACGCTGATAACTCAATACCAGCTGAAAGTTTCTGTTTTACCTACCCACATTGCTAATAAGTATAACTTTTTTTTTCCCCTTTCGTTTTAAGGTCACACCAATTTTTATTCTCGTTTGTTTCATGCCAAAAGATAAACGATTTTAAGATAAATCAGAAGTCACTTTTTGTGTAATTGAAGAAGTGACGCATGCTGCTTTGATTTTGCTCCATTGGTACATAATTCGAATTGTGATCTCAATAACACCTAGGTAAATTTATATATCTCTTGTAATTGTGAAGCTTCTCATGCATATTATATAGAATATATGTATGTTAAATATAAACGTCCTTAAAATAAAGACAAGAGTTCATCAATTTTGAACAACTTTAACCAAAAAAAAGGGCAAAAAGCTAGCAAAACTTACTTTACTGAGGCCGTAGTATGTTAGAGCATTTGGAATTTTGAGAATAATATGAAGTATACATACCATTGATAACAACCACATGTCACTGGGTTCTCTTTGAGCTTTAGTAGACAAGTCAACATTCTAAAAAGTAAAAAAAGCAAATAAATGAAAAGAAAAAGGAACAAAGAGAAGAGGCTATATTTCTGTTTGCTTTTTTTTCAAGAATTATGTACTGAATTATAACCTCTGCCACCATAAATAAATATCTTCTTTTCTTTGATCCCTTGAAAGCAATCCCGCTGTATCAATATATATATCTCAGAACATAACACACACTCCAGTCCAAAGAATGCCATAAGGAAACTATCTGGCCATGTGTTGTTAAGCTGGTAACATTCTTATATAGAAGCTTTGAAGCTGGTGAACTTGGACAAGGTTAAGGACTACTAGTTTACCACCCCTCCAGAACTATGTTCCAGGAACCAATTATGCACTCATCACATAGGCAGGGATGAAGATTTGAAAGGAATAGTAGTGCATGACTCTCCTTCTAAAACATATTTACACGAAAGAACCATGGCAGAACAAAAGCTATTACCAGGCATGCCATCAAGAAATTACAAAATGGCTGTCCACGCCAGCATCTTCCAAACATGCTAGATGAGGTAGAGGTACTACCACTCTCCATGACGATGAATCTACTTTCGTTCCACTCTTCCATAAATCCATTATCAGTAACATCTGAAACATTTTTTGCAGTCTCACCGCATATTTCACACAACCTGTGATCATGGAAGGTAAGTATTGGAACTAACATACTCGGTGTCTAAAACCAAAACTAACATAGAAGGAACCTAAGGACTATTCAACCAAAATGCCACTTTACATATGAAACAAGAATTACGAATGACAAGGAGCAGTCAATGTAGAAGATACATTGTTATGTATTATTCTTTTGGGAATGCTAAAATTATAAACTTTTCCTCATATCAGCTGAACAGCGAAATAGAAGATCCGAAATTCCATGAACACAACAAGCACTTTTTCACTAAACATGGACAAAAAAACATGAACATGAAAAAAATTATGAATTGATGGCATCATTTGGGTGTCAATTAATCTCAACTCACAAACACTAGAAGCCATTTGCTAATCATGTTTATACCTAATCCAAACACCTCCGTTTCAAAGAAGGAAAACCCACTGGGTGTCTGGATGCATTAACCCAACTCACCCCTCATTGAAGTCCATTACCAATAGAAACTCCATGTGTCAGGGTGCAGTCTTGTGATAGTGATTCTCCTACTAGAGATGAACCAACAAAAAGCAAAACCAATATGAGCTACAATAACCAATTGACAAATGACAAACAATAAATCCAATTCCAAAAGATCAGACATGAATTCAAGTTTCTTTTGGAGGTAAGATTTGATAATAACTGAATTGCAATTTGAAAATTCCTACTGCTTAAATCCTGTTCTCATCTAATGCTACATTAATCAGGATGCTGCAGAATTTTGGAGATTTCACTAGACAAGTAATGTATAGATAAAACGATAAAACCTACCAAATATTATAAATTAAAAAATAAATATTCCAAATTATTAAGATAATGTCTGCACAACTGCACATACACACAAACTCATGCTAGTGTGCGGAGACACACGTATATAATGAGACAAGAAAAATGCATATGGTTTTTTTTTTTTTCCAGAATTGAGCCAGATTGGGTTATTAAGTAACCAGAACTTAGGAATCTTTATGATACCTTTGGCATTGTTAATTCGGAATACATGGAGACAGCTTGATGAATATGGTCAATATTGCAAGCTTTAACACAATACTTCAAAAACCTAAATAAATGTTGATATACAAATTAGGGAGAAAAGGATATTGAAAATAGAAACCGTTACCTGTTTCCTTTAAGCTTGAACCATGCCTCAGCACAGTGACTGTGTGCAGCGCCTAGCTCATCTTTGCATGCACAACCAAGCTGAATCAAATCTGTACTAGTTGCACTATTAGCAGTGCCAACAGCTGTTGCTTCTAGTGGTTGCCCAGAAGCTAGATGGCAAATCCTACAAATCATTTCTCCTTCCATATTCTCACTAAACCCTGTGCAGCTGCTGCACTTTATATCAATGGCACATGAAGTTTTATCTGTCTCAGACACCCCTTTTGGTGCTTCATGGGGTACCTTGCTCAACCCTGATTCATCAACTTTTTCTTCCAATTTCCCATTATCTCCATTGACATGCTCAATCTGAGCAGAAGGATCTATTACAACACGGGTCTCACGTACCTCCCCACTAACCAAATTTCTAGAACTACAGCTAGTTCCTTGATCAACCTCACACAATGTATCATTGATTTTTTGTTTGTTACCCATGTCCAGACACTCAACTTCTTGAGGCTCCTCCCCTAGCTCCTTATTCAAACCCAGATCACTGCAAATCTCTTCTGAAGTCCCATCTTCCCCAATTACTTTTTGACCCAATCTACCTCCAGCACCTGCATCAGTTGCAACTCCTTCAACCAAATGGCTCAAATTCTCATCCACCCCTTCATCAATATGATCCAATACCTCACCACTGCTTTTGCTTCTCCCCTTATCCATCACAACAGTATCAATTCCTTCCACTCAATATTAATATTTCCAAACCTGAAAGGAAACTCCTAACAGCATATGCATCCCACAGTGATAAACCCCATAAAAAAAATAAAAACAACAATTTTTTCACAGAGGATGAACAATGTGATCAAATGAAAGGTGGCAAACCCACTTCATGATTTAAGACATAATCTTCAGATGTTGCCACAAATCATCAAAATGAAAAAGGAAAAAACAAAAAAAGAAACTTGGGTTACCACCAATATGACAGATCACCTAAATTGCTCATAAAGGGGCACCCAACCAACTACAAAGAGAAGAGTTTACCTCAAATACTAAATTATAGAAACAGATTTCAATCTGGTCATGTTTGAATTATACCACACGGTGTTAAAGCTCTGTGCTTTGGTTCTGGTTCTAGCCGGTGTTGGAAGAATAAGCATTGTTAGTAATTATTTATATACGAATAAGAGTAGCCGGGTTAGGTGAGGAAAAGAACTTGGAAAATGGTAAGAAAGAAAAAGGGATTGAGTTAGAGTGCAATTTAATCATTTGATGGAATGGGTTAGTGTGTAAAGCAAAGGATAAGTAAGAAAAAAAATTCAGGGTTCGTACTTTGTCTACATTCCATGCTTTTACAGCTAACCCTTTTACTTTTTACTGGATGCACTGGCGTTTATCAGAAACATGTGCAGACACAATCGCCATGTTTTCCTTACAAAGGAGATTCGGTGAACTGCGAAGGATCGTGCAAGCTTAAATCTCATCAACTTAAATAATATTTGTATCATATTTAAATAAAATTTATATTTCATATAAAGTGGGAGTTTGTATAATATCTCATACCTATCCGTATAAATATGCTCTCCTTTGTAGCATGATATATTAACATTTTAATGTATTAATTTATCTCAATTTCTTAAGACCACTATTAGTAAGAAATAGAATAAGTAATAATTTTCTAGATGAATTGTGACATGTACAATGATAGATAAATATAAATCAACACGATATCTTCGCATTTTATCATGATAAGTAACATAACTCAGCATGCTAACTTTGAAAAATAATTTATTCTCCTACTACATCCTCCTAAATATCTTCCTATATACTATTATGTAAAGTACCAATGCTTTACTTTTTAAAATTTCAAGATATTGACTTTATCACCTTTTTCTTTTATGGCTCAAAGTGTATCCCTCAGTCGATAGCTAAGGACTAATCACTTTCGAAGTGTAGAGATCACCGAAGTGGGTATTACTTCTCCCAACAAAGTTCTTTTTCTATCCTGGGCAAAGACGATTCAAACCTCATGACTTCGCTTAAAGGACTCCAAATTTATCTACCAATCGCGCTTTGTTGGTCTTTATCACCTTTTCACCTTGTTTAGTATTTAGCACCTCTTTAGACATACTATTAGGAGAATATAATGAAACTCATTAACTTTATTGTTTTTCTTTTGGTATCCATGGATACTGCTATCCTTGATTTTTAGCAGTTGTGATTAAATAATTTTCTATATTTTAATAAAATAAATTAATGACACACATAATATATTTTTAGTCATAAATAACTAAAAGGTATTAATACTATTAAATTTTATAAAGATATTAGAGAACCCATAAATTTCTATATTATTGGCAATTGTCATGATTCAAATAGAATTTAAATTAAAATGTTTTAGCTTACTTTTTTGGTATTGGTATTGATGGAATTTTAAAATATATATATAGATTGAATTCTTCTATAAGGGATTGGTATTTCAAATTTCATGCATTTGGAACATTAAAAACAAATTCTTATATAAGTTTACTATATCATTTTTATATACACACATAATAAAATTGATGGATCTGATAAATAAGTGAATAATATATCTTAAATGAAATTAATAAAATCTATTTTTATTATGAATTTTTTGTAAGAATAATGTGATAAGCTCGTACTTACTCAAGAAACTCTCTAAATACGGAGGTCACCATTTATGAGAAAGGAGAATGGGCACTTATTTTAGGTTTCAGTGGTAATAAAAGTGATTGAGTACAGCCCAACGCTGATTGTCGGCTATAACATGAAAGTTCGCGAATTTTTTCATGTCTTTATTAGGTGAATTACTATAAATTGATCCAACGTCAATTTCAATTAGATGCGCTGATAAAAGATATTTTAAAATTATGTACTACCAAAAAAAAATTTACAAATAATTATTAAATATAAAAATGTAAGTAAGATTAATTATTTCTTTTTAATAATATTAATATTAAATATTATTGAAAAATAAGAGAGATATAGTAGATGAAGTAGAGAAAGTAGAAAAAAAATTATATTACTAAAAAGAAATAAAGATAATTTAGTAACTTATTTTTAATTTTTTTAATTTTAATATTTTTTAATTATTTTTTAAATTATAATATGCATTTAAAATTAGATAATTATTTAAGGATGAAATGAGTATTTTTTGTATATCTACAATTACGTCAATTATAAAGAATAGTTCCAATTATTCACTTTACTAGGTAGTTTATCATAATTCAAATATTATTTTTTCCTAATAAGATTAAATTGATGATTCACCAAACCCAAAAAATTATGACAAGACGATGCAGATCTCAAATCTTTGAAACATAGGGTTAAGTTTATCCGTTTTTGCCAAGAGTTTATGTTGTGATTTTTGAATTACTTCACAAATTATTTTGATAATAATGGATGAGTTTAATTTTAATATATTGTTAGTTTAAAATCTTTTTATATACTATTAGTTATAATAACATATTGTTTATTTTTGCTTGATTTTGTGATAATTATCATAAAAATTACACTAAAAACGTTAAAATTAAATTTGATGATATATTTAAATAATATTGAATGATATTTTATATAACTATCTAAAATAAAAAATAATATACAATAGGTTAAACAAATATGTTATTTAACATGTGTAGCAAATCGTGATTGTTGAATTATCTTATAATTTCTTTTACGAAAATTATGTTTAAAGAAAATTTTACATACAGTAGAGTATATATAACTCTAGTTTGTAAAATATTAATTTTGAAATGTTTAACTTTATAATATTGAAATGATGACATTTGAAGTGCCTGTGTAACTATTTCACTTTTTCTTTCAGCAAATTGAATTTTGGAACACTACTGACATAAAATTATTTATTTTGTCGATCAGTTAATTATACATTAGCACATCAACTCTGATATCAGGGAGCGGAATTGGAAATGCTCCTTCAACCATGTGCTCTGTGAAGGGAAATTTGCTGCAGATTTTATGGCAAAGTTGGGTGCTTCTTCAAATGAGAGGGGTTTGCTTAATTAATGAGATAAGCTTCCCTTTTTTCCTTTTTTTTCCTTTGCTTCTGTGCACACAAAAAAAAAATTATCGTATATTAACTTTTGAGATAACTATGATAAAAGTGAAATAATTTTACATAATAAGACTCGATCAGATGCTAATATAATAACTTTAATATTAAAATCTATAAAATAACGATTCCAATCATAATAAATGTGTCATGTTACAACTTTGTTAATTAGTCTCATGGTGATAATGCCTGTTTTCCCTGGTTTTGCGAAAGGAGGAGGCAGGGAGCACTGTGCCATCGGCTCTTGGTCTAGATAAGAGAAAGAACAAGATATCTATGAAAAAGTCTTCTAAGATAAACGAAATGGGGCTACAAGAGAAGCGATATTAAGTTTAGGAATCGATTTGCTCAACCTTAGAGAATATTTAACATTTTTATTTTGATGCAAAATAAAAACAAGTTCAAACAAACTGCAAGTTTGCTTTGTATTAAAAAAAAATTCTAGAGCACCGCAAACCGTGGGACATTGTCAATTAGTCGATTAATAAACAAATGGACAAATATATAAACAGTCCTGTTCATAGCATACAATTTAATTTATGGATTATTTTTCTTCAATTATGAAGGGGCTCTTGCCCCCTTTGCCTTTTCTTCTATCAAGTGAAAAACTCACAGGTGTGATTAGCCATGATTTTAGTGATTATAAAAGCACAAACTATATGTTAAGGAGATGGTGTATTAATATGTTAAGAAGCCGGTGTATTAATTAATGACAACGTATAGAGTTTTTTTTTTTTCTTGCTTTAAAAGCATATAAGAATTTATCTATATTAAAAGAAACAAGCAACATATTCCACTTCAGCTTGCTCTTTAGTGGCCAATATGGTTTTGATATACAGTAAACTGATATTTGCATTAACAAATTAATGTACATGAATAGATCAAGTTAAGAATATGGCCATTGCCTTGAAATTCCTATGTCCGAGCAAACAAACAAAATTAAGTATCTCTATTTTAGCAAATATACCTTAATCAAGTTGGCAAAACTGAGAATCTTGAACAGAAAATTGGCAGTATATATTTTTATAACGTATATAAGAGAACTTTCTCCTACTTACTTGCACATTAATAAATGCTTTTCCTCTCTCTTCCACATATATATTATACTACTTGCTTGTTTTGGTGGTAGTGGTACAAAGCAGTTGATTGGAAGTTTAGGAGTTTCTGTTACAATGTTATGGCAATGGAGAGTGAAGACAGAAAGTATAGGGAAGATCTAATATTTGGGCTCCCCTAAACTTACTCTAACTAAGATTCTCCTTTAAATTAATGGGACAATATACACATTCCTCGCAATTCTTTATTACAAATACGTACATGCTAACTGATCAAGATCATCCGTTTGGATTTTGCTTCAATGAGATTTTCTGGTAACTGTCAACTCTATCCCTTCAGTTAATCTTCAGTGTTGATTGTCGGTATACTTGGACTGCAAAAACTCCATCAGCAGGTAATTTTTATTGGAAAAAATGATGGAAAGCCAAAATTTATTTGCTGTTGTAAATCATAAGTATGACGTGTAATTTTATCCTTACAAGGGTAAGTAAATTATGTTATTTTATTCTATCAAACAATTACCTATAAGTAAATTATGTTATTTTATTCTATCAAACAAGTATGCTATTTTATTATACCAAACAGTCACTTATGAAAGAAAGGACCAATTTTTTTTCCTATTGTGTGGCATTACTTTTATATATACCACAATCCCTAGACCCTAGTAACTAATGAATGGTGTGAACTTATTCATATAATATTTGTAGTTCAAAAATAAAACTAGTTGCTCAACAATCAACACTAATGACATGTTTGATTTTGTGAGAATAATATGGTTATTACAATATTCACAATCATTTTATTTAATTAGCCAACTATTCTTTTTCCTCTCGATTTAAGTTTTGATGGCTTGCCAGCCTTTTTATTTTCACACTTTCCATTTTGATGGATTTTAGTGTTATAGTAAGTAGTATTTCAAAATCAAAGTTATTACAACAACTAATTGCTATTCAGTGTTTACAGGTTTATGAAGGTCCAGTCCATGACAGCATAGTATTAAAAATTGACTCAGACCGACCGGTTCAATTAAAAAATCGGTGAATCGGTCATGAAATTAGTTCGAGTTACTGTTTAGATCGGTCTCACATCAAAATTGATGCGACCCAGTTTGACTCGGCTAGTTGAACTAGACCGGACCGGGTCGAATTTTTTTTTTGGCTTTTTTTGTTTTGTTTTTGCTAAATGATGTCTCTTTTTACAACCTTAAAAAAAAATTTTAATTTAACTTATAGAAAAAAGTAATAACTTTATTTGTATTGTCATGGCTTGTGAGTTTGTAATGTAAAACTTTATGAATTTACTTGTTTAATTATATTTTGATCTTGTCAATTATGATTTGTGATTGTGAAATGTGAACAATATTTTTAAAATTTATATTTCTTTTTTATATTTGTACCCCTTAAAGAGTGTCAAATTATTAATTATTTATTATTTTATTATATTTTATTTAAATTTTATATATTTTTTTGTATAAACCCTGTTCAACCGGTTTGACCAATGACCTACCAATTGAACCAATGACCCGTGCCTCGATCGAGTCTGAAAACTATGCATGAGAGTGCCTTGCATGGTGGGATGAATGGTGGTTAATTGTGTTTGTAATAGCAGTTATATGCAAAGTTTTTTATTTAGTTTTTTTCTTTTTTACACGTGAAATTATATTAATGGACTTAAAAATACAATTCAATCTAGTTAAGAGACACTAAAAAACAGGAACAAAGGAAATTCCTTTTATATACAGTATAGATTAATCCCTAAAAACCAGATTTTTCTTTTAAAAAAATAGTAATAATAATAAATAGTAACTTAGTAACCATATCACAGGCCAGCTGTTTAATCTAAAATATCCAAAACTGTGATGATATTTATAGTTGCTCAACCAATTAGAGTCATGTTCATTGAAAACAGAGTGTTTTTGCTTTGGCCATTTTCTGTTTTCATTGTCACTGAAAACAGAATATGGAAGTGAAAATACGTTTGTTCACTTTTTTTGAAAATATTTTCAGGAAATATTTTAAAAATGTGTGAAAATGACAAATCCTCATTTCCTCTCTTTTCTTTGAAAATGTTGAAAACAGAAAAGGGTAAAAATGCAAGACATTTTTGCATTTTCAACACATCCTAGTTAAACTAGATCCCTTTCTTTCTTCAAATTACAATACACGATACACGATTTGCACATACAAAGAGATGGTGAAAGTGGAACTCTAATGGAAGGAGGCCACAACGATGACTGGCAGAGCGGGTGAAGGGTGATGTGGCAGAGCTCGCGGTACGATCTGAAGCGGCGGACCTTGCAGTGATGGAGGTGCGCGGCAATTGCTCGCAGTGGTTATGGAGGCACACGATGGAGGGCGCGTTGGCAACAACGATGAGGTGGGGGCTCAAGCAAAGCTTGTGGTGAGGTGGTCCTGGTGGCGCGGAGTTTGCGATGATGGAGATGCAGCGCCTCTTCCCTTTTCAAAGGCTCCTTCTACTCTTGCTTTAATTCCTTTTTTTTTATTTTATTTAGAGCATCTACGTTTGTATTTAGAATGCTGTTGTTGATTTCATTGCACACGTTGGCTAGGTTTGCTCATGAGGACTGGGGTATTTTCTTGATGTTAGGAATGGTGTTGGTGTGGTTTTGGTTTTGGGCCTGATTTTGGTTCGAATGTTTGATTTTAATTAATATTACTAGTGACTTGACATGCACGCCCTTTTTATTAGTGTTGGTTTGTAAAGATGAAGAGAGAAATATGAGGATAAATCAACTCCGATATCAATACTAAGCACTTAACCAGACATATAAAATCATACATTTCCTTTTATATGCAAGAAAAGATGAAATCCCCTATGAAATATATGATTTTATATGAAATTATTTAATATCATATTTAATAGAATTAAAGAATCTTTTAATTTTTATATTCCTTTTATTACAGTAAAAAAGAGGCTAAATATATGAAAAAAGAAAAATAATGGAAAAGTAAGGATAAATAAGATAGTAATTCGTTGACTTGAAAATAAATTTTAATAGAGTTAAGAGATACCAAAAAATGATTACTCACTCCAATCCTTTATTAACAGTATAGATATATCACACCTGTAACATTTATAATTTATGAAAATATATTTTAAAATCAAACAAACCAAACATTTTCATTATTTTCACTTTCTGAAAATAGGATTACCTTTTATAAGCTAAACATATTCCCTGATTTTGAAAATATAAAAATAAAAATAATTTTCAGAAAATAAAAATAGAAAATATTTTTACATACCCAAATGCAGTCTAGTTTTTCGTATGGGCTGTATATAGTGTGAGTACGTATGGGCTGTACAAGTAGAACCCTTTGCATAAACTACAATGTTACAAATGAAATACAAGGAGAATCCATATAAAACAAAACGGAAGGTCTAACAACATAGGTAAGTTTGTGAAGAGAAGAGAGGAAACATTACATTTCACAAGGAACATACATGTTTGGAAAATGGCCAGTAAGTGACATATTGACATGGGGACATAACATGAGGAAGCCAAACCCAACAAACCAACGTTGTTCATCATGACATCATGAACCATCCTCTCTCCGGAGCCCTCCTTCCAAGCATGGCGTTTAGATTGCCCTTAACAGGAGCATTGCGACCGGATTCAGGCCAACAACACTGGGAGGAAGTAGACCTTTACAGTAACATGGAAGGGAGAACTTATTTTGCTTGAGAGGGAACAAAGATCCACCAGAAAGAAGCAAGAAAGGTTTACAAGATATATACATGTTGGTTGGAGTGATGGATCAACTCAACTGCAGCCATCCAGAACCCAAGTCTCAGTCCCAGTCCAGCACAAAATTTTTACACAGGTTGGGCCACAAAATACATCGTATTTTGGGAAAAAAAGATGGGACCCTTCTGTTAACTTATCAACCAGAATACTGCCCTCAGCCTCATATCATGTTCCTGCAGGGTGAGCAATTTGCTGCCCTATTTGCCGCTTGAAATTGTCCGGTATCAATTTATTAACAAGCTCCGGAGGTGCTCCAGATAACTGTAAACAGGAAACATACATGTCGGGGACCATAACAAGGAACTGAATTAACTATAACTATTAGATCGTGGCTACATTCACCATTGTCCCACAATTTTAGTTCGGGTACGATGTTGATCTTGAACCTTGATCAGAAAATTTTATCAATGCATTTAAAATTTTCTAGCTTTTATTGAATTGCCAAGAATTTGACCCTCTGCCACACTCACCTCTTGTTTAAAGTTGAATAGAGGTGGAAATGGACGACCATTTGGCAAGCGAGCATTGGGTTCACGGAGTTCATCAAAGAATGGGTGTGCACATGCTTCTAGCTGCAAAACCAAAGTAGATCTTCCTCAAACTACTATGCTAATTTTTTTTTACAATATATGTGAAAATAGCAGCCATTAATTGATAGATAAATCATAATTGCTGCAATCACACTCACCGCAGTACATCGAAGACTTGGGGAGTACTGCAGAAGTCGGGATGCGAGATCAATTGCTTCTGGAGGCATCTTTTTGTGGAATATCTACACCCAACATTGTCATGTTTTAGAATGTCCATTTATATCTACTCAACTCCAATTAGAAGAAAAACCATGTGGCAGAAAGCGGATAGGAATGCAAACCTTGTGCCAAGGGTGTGCTTTTATCTGTGGAAACCTGAAGTCATTGTAGTTTGGGTTCATGCAGCGGACTTCCTCCCGAGTGGGTGTGCCAAGAACCTGAAACAGAGAATTTTATAGAGCTGACTTTTTAAGACCAGAGTGGCATGATCTTAGAAACATAATGCATGGGAACAATAATAGCACCTTAATAATCTCAACAAGCTGGTCCACTGCACTTTCACCGGGAAACAATGGCTACAGAAATTCCATTTTTATGTCAGATGACATGAAGGCAGTAGATAACGCTGATTAAAAGATTATTTGCACAATTTTGAAGTGAATGCATGTCATAACACTAAAAGAAAAAGCAATGACATAAACCTGGCCCAAAAGCAGTTCAGCAAGGACGCAGCCAGCTGACCAAATATCAATTGAAGTAGTATATTCAGTGGCACCAAATATAAGTTCTGGAGCCCGATAGAATCGTGAACATATATATGATATATTGGCTTCGCCCTTGACCTGATCACACAAATCAAAGGTAAATAAGATACATCCAGTTGGTAAAAAGAGAACTTGATACAGCATACCATAGATCATGCAGCAAAAGTTTACAATTAATGTCTGTTAACTTAAAATGAATCAAATGAACAGTATTACATATTTAAATTTCAAAACATAACAATTAGACCTTCGTCATCTTCACTGTCAAAAGTTGATTATAATTGACAATACTTGGTTGATATTCAAAGAGAAATTACATGAGAACCTAGGTCAATTTGTTAAAGATCATGATGCAACCCACTGGGCCCTCACTCGGGGCATGACCTGAGCTGGCCCCGAGCAAGGCCCCTCAAAAAGAAGGAAAAATAATATAATGGATTAATACAATATAGAATGATGTCAGCATACCAGCACTTTTGCACTTCCAAAATCACATATCTTAACCTGGTGTGTAAGAGGGTCAACCTGGATAACACACAAAATGACATCAGAGCTGGAAAAAAAACCTACTTTTCAAACAGAAATCCTACTAATAATGTCCATTCAGCAGGCATATTCAACAAACCAGTATATTTTGTGGCTTCAAATCTCTGTGGCAAACTCCAGGGACTGTATGGATATAAGCCAGCCCCCTGAAAATCTGTATGTGCACCACAGACTTGTATCAAGAAGTGAAAAGGGAAAACAGAAAACCCTTTTAATCAACATAAAGTCCGAGGCACACCTGGTACATATAAAGTTTTACATAGATAAGAGGCATTCTTTGGTTAGCACTACTATAGAACTTCAAGACTCGATGCATGGACTCCGGTACATATTCCATCACCAAATTAAGAAACAGTTCATCAGTACTTGTAGTGGAAAAGAAACAATGCTTCAATGATATCACATTTGGATGATCGATCATGCGCATCAACTGTAGTTCACGGTTCTTATATCTTCTGTCCTGTAAAACCTTCTTAATGGCCACTGCCTCCCCAGTTTCCAAGCATTTTGCCTATGAGGGAAAACCATTAGCATGTGCAAAATATATGGAGATGGTAAAGTGACAGTGATGAATCCAGTACTGGCATACCTGGAAAACAATTCCAAATGACCCAGTACCCACGACACGTTCTGCCATATAACTTATAGTCTGCAGCAATCATCACACAACAATGACATTAAAGCTTTTATCCCAGATTTAGCATGGTTCAGATGTGAAATCATCTAAATCACACATAGACATTCTCGTTGCAATTTTTACAACTCTGGGGAAAACAATTCTTAACAACAGTAAACTAGAGGAAAAATGACAATACCTGTTTGGGCTCCCCATTTTTCCCTCCTATTGTAGTGGATATGATGTGACCAGTGAGGGAATCATTCCCATTAACAACAGGAGCAGACATTTCCTGTCAAAATCATCACAATTATTGGCTAGAATACTAGAAATCAAATGTTTAGTAAAGCAGTTCAAAATGATTTAGCATCTAAGAAGCAAGGCAAAGTAGGAAAAACATAGTTAACGAACTTGCAGATATATGAAACACAGTAACACACTCCGAAAAGACTGGCCAGCAGGATACACACTACAAACCAATCATATTGCAACAACATAACTCAGTCACTCGAATTCGATAACTAAGTTCCATAGAAGATATTGCATAAAGAACAATAATTTGGTTAGTAGACAGCATAAAGATGACAATAGATTGGAGAAGTTCTATGTAGAAACAAGCTGTAAAAAGGTTGAAGACAAGAAACACAACCTCTATAAGCTCATATTATACGATAGGACAAACTTCAAATGCATGTTGAACTTTAAAGTAAGCAGTCACTGAAGGGAACTCAACTCACTAAGTTGCTAGAACATATTAAAATAGGCAACAGCTAGCAGCTGAGTACAACAATATGAATATTTTAATAAAATAACAAGAAGGGCTACACAGAAAACAAGCACGATCTTGTAAATAATAAGCAAAAGATCAAAACAAATCAAGACCGAATCGTAACAATTCTTCATCAATACACAAAACCCAGTTCAGAGCTTCTCCCCGGACCCAACCCCTCAACAGAAAAAAAACAGAGAGACAGAGAGAGAGAAGAGAACCAAACAACCAAAAAATAACAAGCTTCATCCTCCCAAATAACCAAAAACACCAGCTTTTCAGATTCTTAAGATGTCTGAATTTTGCTTCTTTCTATTTTGGGTCACTCAACTATCTAAGCAACAAAACAACAGTAATCTGAATAAGCTTAGAAAAGATCATCAAAAGAAGTCCCCCGGGGGGGGGGGGGGGGGGGAGTACTACCTTATGGTCAGCCATGGGGAGAGAGGATGAGTATGGAACTGGAATGGGTTAAGAAGAAGAAGGTAATGGTGATGGTGATGGTGATGGATGTGAAGTAGTGTAGTCAAGGGAATAATTGTAAGCAGGAGACAGCAAGACTAAAGACAGCTCCATGTGATTCCAGCTCTCATCCTTTTTCTTACAACCTTTTCACTTGCACCATTCTCTCTCTCTTCATTTTTTTTCCCTTTTTTTTTAATACAGATATATTCTTTTGAAGGAATTAGCAACGCCCAATTATTAGGTGCACATGATTCTCAGCCTAGTGAAAATCATAGATCAAAGTTTGATGAGAGAAAACTGAGGACAATATTTGTTCTTTCATATAATTAAGATATAATCTTTTTTTTTTTGGTCACACACGCATTTGAAGAGTGAATGGGGAGCAAGTAATCTCAGACCACATCTGGCGACCTGAAACCAGCGCCTTTTATTATGCCTATGACCCGGCCACATTAAGATAAATTTTTTTAGTGAAAGTACATAGTCAGCCTTGGATTCTTGTGCCAGTGCTATATACATATTCTTTTTTGAAGTGCATTGCTAGGTAAAGTCTTTCATTAGCTATTCAACATTGTTTCGAATATCAGGGAGAGGAGGTTAAGATTGTCACCTTTCAAGAGGTAATGGAATTTTCAATCATCACTACTCGGATTACCTTTTCCTCGTAGGCTAATAATAGTAAAGTCTTTCATATTCATTCAAGGCAGACTTACGAGAACGAGTTTTAGTGTGTAAAAGAATCGATCCAATTGTGAAATTAAATCGAGGTATTGCGTTGGTCAACAAAATTAAACCAGCTCAAAAGCATTGCCGAGTAAAATATCGTGTATAGTACTTAGTTTGACCAAATCTAAAAGAGGCATGTACCCCATCCATCTTGCACAAAAAGGAAAATTACATCAGAACAAGGAGACAAAGGAAATAAAGTAAAAAAGATTCAGACAAAAGGACTGCTTTTTAATTGTTGGGTGAGAAGACAAAGGGGAATGCCAACGGCCTTTTAATTCGCAGGTTACAGGTATATAAGGTTGGTAACGACCCCGCCAAATTACAAAGCAAAATAGAAATTAACTCATTAATTAATGTAGACACTATGTGGGTTTGGATTTTGAAAAGAAAAATAAAGGGAGGAAAGGACTTAAAATATGATTTTACATTATAAATTCTCTCTCTCTTTCTCTTTAAAATCTAGACTTACAACCATGCCTTTAACAAATGAAAAATTAATGTAGGCGAAATTTCCATTCAGCCGCACTCCCAACAATATAATCCAAAATGAACTATATTAGGATTACTGGGCCATTATAAAAAAAAAAACAAAAACCAAGGTATTAGTGGGCCGTATCTCCCAAACCCCGTCCATGTGGCCTAAACCATCACATGACCCGGCCACAACCCAAGTGACACCTTGTCTGTCCTTTTGTGTTAACAGGGTTGTTGACTTTGGAATCAATGGTTCGTTCTTTATTTATTCATGTCTCTTCCCATTTTCCATAACTCCTCCCTAGCCCCCAAAATAAATAAATAAATGAATAGAAGTTAGTTGGTTCAAACTTAATGTGATATTTAAGTCATTCAATTGTCTCTTTCAATAGACTAGTTTTTAAGATTGGACCTATCTATGGACATAGGTCATAACAATTGGTGTTTTATTTAAGAATTGAAATATGAAAAATGCTACTTATAAGCTGAATTAAGGTGCAATACAAGATTTGAGTGAAATTGGCATTGACATCAGCTCTTAAAAGGGACAACAATGTTATAAATTTCACATTGAGCAAATAGGGAAGCTTAATGTATTACTTTCAAGTCATGAGGCTCCCCTCCCATCACAAGATGCTAGTTTTGTTAGTTGAACTCTTCTATTGGAACTAGGACATTAGAACTGGACTCTTGACCAGTTTGAGCCGGTAGTTATGTTGGTTATGAAGAACTATATTATTTGTTTCTAAATTAAGCTAGCATTTACTATATTCTAAAATGCATCTCGGAGGATGTGAATAAAATACTTAATGGATTATTTAATATGAAGCATGGCCCAGTTCTATGAGATTTGATTGATTTGGCCTAGTTATTGAATCGGTTAACTCACCAATTTTATATAATTTGGCCTAGTTAATTACTGGTGCTGTGAAGTAATTGGTCTGGAATTGAATTATTATATTCCCAAGTTGCATATTCAACCCGCTAACGAGTACCTCATTGCTGTAACACAAAATAATTCAAGGGGAAAAACAAAGGAAAACCGTTGTTGAAATTTTCTTACTGCTGTCACCTTTTGATTTCAAAGATGGAAAAATGGTAAATTGTTAGAACCAGGAAGCTCTACTTCAGATGCAGACCCTGCCCCTGTTTGTTGGGAAGTTGCTGTTCCTTTTGTGACTCTTGTTACATAAGTTTAGTTCAAACTTCACAGTTCTCATGATACATGGTTGAGTTGAGTTGAGTTTTCATATTTTGCTTCCACTTCACTCATGCACGTACACTAACTTTCTTACAACCCCAACACCTACTCCTTCGCTTCACTTGGAATCCATATAAGAAAGCTACGTTCGTGTCTAATGTTCATTGCCACCAAACTTGAATATATCATTTTTGTGGCCTGATGAACTGGTGGGTCGGTTTAGAACAAATAAGAATCAGCATCACCTCACAAACAAGAGAGTTTTTTCTCATGGTGTAGTGGCCATTTTCTATCTTTCAACTTCAACTAATCACAAGCTACTTGGAGGAGGCTATAATGAATGGTTTAATTGTTAAACTCAAAGGCTTAGCTACATGGAGGTTCATTGATTGGTAATGGTATAATAGGAAAACAAGGGTCTTCCAGAAGTCCACGCCCTGAGTCTCAGGGTGCTGGTTTAGGCTTAGGAATGAAAGTTTACAATATTAAATGCCCAGAAACTTTACGGGGTTGCAGTGATACTCCCTCTTGGAGGAGGATGACTGGTGTTGAATGCCGCTGGAGTTCCAAAACCTTATTGCTTCATGGCTTGAAAAGTGATGCTTCGAAATACAGTTCTTGTAGGGGACTTTATGCTGGGAAGAAACATTTGTGGCTCCAAAAGAATATCGGCACCTTAGCTCTCATGTTTGGATTCTTGGGTTGCCTTTTCCTTCTTGATTATTTTGTGGTTTCTTTTTATGATTTTGCAAAACTTCAACCCAATACAGCCTCTAGTAGTTCAATTAGGCCTCAGATTCAGGTACAATATGAAACGTCTCATGTTTGTTAGAACTACTGAAATACTAGATTACATCTATGTAACTCGTACTTCTGTAATTCATGGCGTGTCTTTGATACTTCGTTAACTGTTATAACTAACGCATTCATTTTATTGAGAAGGGTAGAGATTCCTACATCAACAAGAAACAATCATCAATACTAATGTATGATCGGCTTGCAAACATGGCTTCCAGTGCTCTTGGTGAGGTCTGTATCAGATTTTGGGATTGATACATGTTTTTGGATCGGCAGCATGATCCTGTTACCATCGTTGGAGTTCATATCTGCCTACTCTAACTACTGCTTTACTATATTACAGAAGGAGTTCAAGCAAGAGTCATCCAATTTGTGGGTCGAATCGTATCGGTTGGGATCTTCATGGGAACCTTGTGCAGACAGAAAACTTCAGACCAATCCGGGTATATAGTAATGCATACAGGAAGCTTTATGCATTGACTGACGCAAAATATATGCATCATTCAATGCAGTTCTTAACTGTTCACAATAAAAAAGTGTTTCTTGTTTATATATGGCAATTCAAAGTTTATTTTCGTCTTAGTATCATTAACATAGCAGATAGCACCCTTAATTAGTTTATAATTTGTGGCAGGGAACTCCGAGGAAAGCAATGGTTACATCTTAGTCAGTGCAAATGGCGGTCTTAATCAACAACGAGTTGCAGTAAGTATTGACAATTACAGCACATTATTTTCAACCTTCAGGAATCAGCTTTGCACATTTCGAGCACAATATTTTCTTCAAGCTTCAGGGATCAGCTTTGTACATTGAAGTTTCAACATCTGACAACAATTTTAGTTTAGTGAACAATAAATGAGATGCAATGCAAAATATTGAGGGTAGTACCAACTTGATTTCAAAAAGGAAAAAACCCGTTAATCTATCACAAATAAACTAGTGCCTTTAGGCCACATGGTCCTGGCAGTGTTGCATGGACTTAGATATCATAAATATTACACAACACCCTACAAGTTGTGCCGGGATTTTTTTTTTCTGGCATTCCTTTGATATCTCCAATAATGGAAGTGACTAGACTACTGTAGTGATTACAGATTTGCAATGCTGTTGCTGTCGCATCCCTCCTCAATGCAACTCTAGTTATTCCAAAGTTTCTTTACAGCAATGTCTGGAACGATCCCAGGTAGCATTAGCACCATAAAAAAAATAGCATATTCAATTTCATTGGTTCAAGTAGAATCTACTCTACGAGGTTACCTCCTTGATTGAAAAGTATGAGAGACACTTATGTACCTCAGAACTTACTGAGAAGTATGCAATTTCATTTGATGACTTAAATGTTGATTGATTTGACAAATATGCAGCCAGTTTGGTGACATATACCAGGAGGAGCATTTCATGAATACCTTGAAGGACGATATTAATATTGAGAAGGAACTCCCCCCTCATATAAAATCTTTGGATATAGAAGCAATTGGCAGCCAGGTATAAACATCTTACATTTATGCACTTGATAAGACAAAATTGCACTTGTGTACCAATGTCAATAGAACACCTTGCATTGTAGATTACAGATGCAGATCTTCCGAAGGAGGCCACAATTGTTGACTATATTAAAATCGTGCTTCCTCTTCTTTTGAGAAATGGAGTGGTTCACTTCCTTGGATATGGAAATCGACTTGGTTTTGATCCATTGCCTTCTGATATTCAGGTCAAAAAATTCCCCTATCAATATAATTTTGCCTACCGTTGCTAATTACAGGCAGCTTGCCTTATTTTAGAGGAGCATTGTCCTATGCTTTTAAATATTACTTGTTTCTTCATTTCGCTCTTCATTTATTATATGTTAGTTTAAAGTGTGAGTAGTTCACTTAAAGGTTCAATTATTAAATGTAAAATTATTTATTTGTCTTTAACTATCAACTTAAGCTTTTGAGAAAGATGATTTATAACATGATATTAGAGCCTCAACCACCAAGTGAACTAGGGTTTTAAAACCTATTTTGATAAAATTGTTCATGCTTTTTTAGCCTAAAAGAGGCATTTGAATGAAGGAGCATGTTAAATATAAAATCATTCACGTGCCTCTACCGATTATGACACAATATTCATAGTATCTCGCTCGAAACAATTGCAGAGGCTAAGATGCAAATGCAATTTCCATGCTTTGAAGTTTGCTCTAAAAATTCAAAAAGTTGGCACGCTTTTGGTAAGAAGGATTAGAAAGTATAGTGCTCCTCGAAGCATGTTAGACAGTCAGTTGCTGGGGAAGTTCATTGAGAACAAAAAAGATCATGATGCCACTAGAGGCTCAATCAAATACCTTGCTTTGCACTTGAGATTTGAAGTTGATATGGTTGCCTATTCCTTCTGTGAATTTGGAGGTGGGGAATATGAGAGAATGGAACTCCAAGCCTATAGGGAAAGCCATTTTCCTCTGCTTCTTGAACGCTTGAAGAACTCAAGGTATGCATGTTTCTACCATATGCTTTTAAACAAATTGTTTTGATAAATGTCCTTGCCATTTGTATACTTTGTTTGGCTTGTAATATTTATGCTTGTAGCCCTATATCCCCAACGGAAATGAGGAAATTGGGAAGATGTCCATTGACCCCAGAAGAAGCAGCACTTGTCCTAGCAGGTCTTGGTTTCAAACGTGGAACTTACATCTACTTGGCTGGTTCTCGTATCTATGGGGGAGATTCAAGAATGCATCCATTTACCAGACTCTATCCCAATGTGATCTCAAAGGAAGATTTGCTTGCACCCAGTGAACTAGAACCTTTTAAGAATTTTTCTTCTCAGGTGAATTGCAAAGACGGTTTTATTCATTTTAACAGTACTCACCATTGCTTTGCCTTTCACTCAAATAAAATACTTTCAATGCTCACTCGAGATATGTTCTTGCTACTATCAGTAAATTTTATTGAGAGAACTAACCACTAACTAGGCCCTTATTGACAAATGACAATTCAAACTGCATGTAGATTTTTTCATCTGATGAGCACAGTGATTTTGATCTGATATGATATTGATATAATTTTCAAATTCATTTGGATCATAATCACCAACAGTGTATATTTAATGTCAATGCAGCTTGCTGCTTTGGACTTCATTGCATGTGCAACTGCTGATGTATTTGCCATGACTGACTCTGGTAGCCAACTTTCATCAATGGTATCAGGATTCAGAACCTACTATGGCAGCGATCATTCTCCCACATTGAGGCCTAACAAGAAGAGGTTGGCAACAATTTTGTGGGAGAATGGCACCATAGGATGGAGCAGCTTTGAGGACAGAGTAAAGAAAATGATCCAGGAAGGTCAGAAGGTTAGCTTTAGGAAATACGGTAGAAGCATTTATCGACAGCCAAGGTGCCCAGAATGCATGTGCAAACAACCATAGCTGACTTACACAAGAAACACTCACCCCCGATACTGATATTTCATTTCGTTAACCAATAGGCATACATGTTTTTTTATGTTTAGCTTCATTTAGATTCTTATTATTCTTCTTGCAATGTAAGGTTTTTGAAAAGTTTAAAAGGAAATAAAGTTACATCTTTATCTTCTTTTGGTCATTTGATCCTGTAAAACTAAACTTCAACCAGTAAAATGTATCAATATATCAAAACTAAATATACAAATAAATCAAACGAAAATAAAATTTAACTGCTAGGCCAAAGAACTGAGAGAGTAAAATAAAAAGAGGAAGAAAGGAAATAAAGATGTAGTAGGCTCATCCAATTTTCGGGGAAACAAATTACAGATTAAAACTGAATCAACCCACTAAAGTGGTTATAGGTTAAATGAATTAAAAAATTGAAGCATATGTGAAAATTCAAGGAACAAAGGTGAACAAACAACTTTGTTCTATTATATGAAAATAAACTAATTCAACTATATAAAATGTATGAAAAACAAAACCAATTCAACTTAAAATACATGAACATTTTTCTCACTCTTCACACCCAACATTCATCATGATAATGGAAACCTTATATGGAAATGATGCTTTTCCTCTAACATCTCTGTCTACCATAGAATTTTCTTAGGAAGGAGGGAAGAACCGGTTGAGGTTGAAAGGGAGGGTGTAGAACTCTTCGTTCCGGCTATCTCCCTTAAATGTTCTAAACTTTGCCCACCATGGCATTCCTCTATCTTTGGCGCTATCCTTGTAGTCAAGAGTGTTGTCCAAGAATACAGCAACAATCAATGCAACAGTTGGGGAAGAAAAGAAGATGGTATTAAGGAAATCATTGAACTGCAAAAGAGAAAGAATATATTCATTATAATTTGTTTTATCATTTCAATAAAAGGAATGACAAGTTATCGAAAATATTGGATCAAGCACAAACATCCAAAAACAGAAGCAGATGATGCATAATTTGACATTTCACTCTAATGATTACCAAATGACAATATCACAGAAGCAGTATACCAGGTGTTAGTATCACTTTTTTTTTTCAAAATTGTGTGGATTAAATTATTAAAAAATGTTTAAGCATCATGAAGCTTAGAATCCTTAAATGGGGCAGATGCTAAAGCGATACGTGCACAGTATGATTGAAAATATATGGTTATAGACTATAGAAAAAAAGAAAGGCAAAAAATAAAAAATAAAAACTTACCCATCCAGCCTTCGTATGAGCAGGACCGTGAAGGGCCTTGATAGTGTATTCTCTGAAATACTCAGGAATGGACAAACCTAAGAAGAGGGCAACACCAGTAATAAAGAGGTTCCTCATTGAGTTCATGTTAGTGAATTGCAAAAATGATAGCCCCACAGAAGCTGAAAAAACAGAAAAATAGCAATTGTCATTAAAAGAGTGCGGAAAAGCAAAGAGATGCTCAAGTAAAAGAAATGGTGGTGGTACTAACCCACAAGACCAAACAAGACACAGTACACAGCAGCAAAAATGGGGAATGGTATTGATGCAAACAACGCTCCAAATTTTCCTGTAAAAAGAAGCAAGTTGTGTGAACATATGTGAAACAAAGATGAGCTAATTTTACAGGTTAATATTCCCCCGTAATTTGCCAATTGCCACGTACCTAACATTGAGAAGAATATCATAAAGCCAGCTGAAACTTGAATGACCCTTCGACTGCCAATACGATTGCTTCCTAGAAGCCCCACATTCTCTCTGTCACAGTCCTAAAAGAATCAGTTTTGTGTTCCATAGTAGAAAGTGGAAGTTATGAAGATGAAGAATAGCACTTACACAGAAACTGTTGAACCAGACAGTGTTCCAAAAAGGCCATTCAGCAAGATTCCAATTCCCTGCCAACCAATGCCACGGCTCAAGACATAAGCAGGAGGTGGTGTAGCACTTGCTAGACGTGAAGCAGCTTTGTATGCTCCAGTTGACTATCAAAAGAAATAGATAATTTATCAACACAACAACTAAGCATTTTTCACTAACTAGAATCGGCTTCAAATGACATCAATACGTCCCTATCATAATTTTTGTTTTATTACTAATCAACAATGGATATCAGTGTCCTTTTTGTGTCAATGTAATAGTACCTCAACTAATGAGACTAAAGCAGCAGCCATCATTCCAAAAGAATGACCAGCATCAAATGTAGGAGCACCCCACTCAAGAGGGTATGGAATCTTTATCCTGCAGCAAAATGTCCAAGAGTCACTGAATGTTAATAGCTCAATATAATCAATTCGTTAATGTATATCACATAATCAATGTAATATTCACCAACAAAGATGCTTATGGTACAAACCATGGAGCAGTAGAAATGAGATTTGCCCTGTCTGTTCTGCAGCTGTGTTGGGTTATATCTGGGCGGTGTTTGTATGCTCCACTTGCTGTTAAGAGTACTGCATATGCCCATATCACTGTGGTTGCTATGAGTAGAGCAAATCGCTCTAGTATTGGCACTTGTCTTATGTGAAAATTTTTCAAGTACTGCATACAACACATCATAATTAGGAATAGGCTAATGGTGAGTGATTTAGGTAGAATTTAGAAGGCCATTGTTCTAAACAGAAACTTTAAACAGCATTTGACATAGCAGTAAATTGGACCTGTACCTGAGATAAGGCTATAAACAGGATTAGCATGGGAATTCCAATTTCAACGCAACTCCCAACCTGATAAAGGATTCAGATCAGTATGCTAAACAATATTATCCATGAGCAGACACTTCTGAAATTTCACAATGTATATAAATATTTGAGAACTACTATTAGTCTATTAGTGATGCGTGGGATTAGTTGTGTGTGTACCACAAGGAACCCTCTGTCAAATAATCCAAAACCAACTAATGCTATTACTGGAACCATTCCAAGTGGGCTGAAAAACCTGCATATAAAGGAAAAGGACAATAATTATTTGTCATATTCACTGTGGAGTGTAGTATTCGAGTTTCTTTCTTTTACTTCGAAAGTATATATACAACGACAACAAGACGACAACAACAACAATATCAATACCACTAAGTGGGGTCGGCTACATGAGTCAAGCCACAATGTAGTGTTTTGTCATAAATCATGTTTACATTTAAACCATTATTCAAAAGTATATAAGCATGTCAAAGAAAGGAGCATACCTAGAACAAATGGCCCATATTTGACTAAATCCCAAAATAATTTGTATGCTTGATGCTACTATTAGAGCACCTTGGACTGCTCTCATGGTGCTAAGAAATCTCTGCAGACAAGTGGAAGAGCATTAGCTTAAGCAATGGACATGTATTTATAACAGTGCTTGTAAAGGTCTATTTCCTGACAGGAACATAAAGCAGGACAAAGATAACATTAGAGAAGTTTAGGTATATGAAAGAGAGACTAGAGAACTGTACTGACCAACTCGGAGTCCTCAATCATTGTCAAAGAAGGATCATGAATTATGGACATAATGGGGACCATGAATGCATATGATCCTCCAATCACTGTTGGCAACCGGGTTCCAAACAGTGTCTGCACAAGTGTATTAATTCCTTCAACAAAAAGCAGGGTTTGTACCACCCTCACTTTATCACCCTGCACCATAATAAGACAATATATATGAACATCAATTATCTATCTAGGCTAGTGCGAGGCAAATTCATTTTCAGCACCTCCAATTTTCCCTTTCAATGGGACCCCACCCAGCCCATCTTAGCAGGTGACAAAATCAAAATACAAAAAAAAAAAAAAACGGCTCTTCCCTGGCGGAGATTTGCTATATCAAAGAATAAGGGGCCGTTTTGTTGGGGCAGCAGAAGCAAAAGTAAACAAACTACACAAAATATTTAACGTGGTTCGGCGAATAATGCCTACGTCCGCAACTCAACAAATCAATTCACTAATTTCTTTTTGGGAAAAATACAATCACCAATCTAGCAATCTCTCACAAACTCAAAATCTCAATACATCAAATCTCACAAAATAATTTCTCCACCTACTAAGAACTCACTCAAATAAAACACACTCTCACCCCCATTGAACCTTGCATCCTTGCCATAAAACATACCAGAAGCAGGGTTAGCTTCTGCTGCCCCCAACACGTTTGGATAGTATTTTTTGGGGTGCTTTCACCCCAAAAAATCACCTTCATATAGCTGGATAATTCTTAAAAAATAATCAGAATCAATATTCTTCTTAATTGTGGAAACTAAAAAAGAGTAGCTTCGAGGAGGGAAAAAAATCAGTCTTTAGCTTCTTCAATTATACATCAAATTTAAGTTTCATAATCATTATTTTTAAAATCTTAAACAAACACACCCTTAATCATTATCAATCAGAATAGTAAACTGATAAACAAACTGAAGAAGAGAAAAAAAAGACTTGAACTTGGGAATGGCTTACATCACTCCCACCCATCAAAGGCACAAGAAATGAAGGAATCATGACTGCAGTTCCCAAGGCCAAAATGTAATGCTGGAATCCCAGAGCTATTGTCTCCACTGTTAACATCACAAGTTCACAACACCATTCAACAGTGCAAAATAAACAACAGGGCATGCAACAAAGGAACTAACAACAGAAAAGGTTGAAGCTTGGGCAATGAGCATACGTACCCCAAGATGGGTTTGAGTCTATACAGTACTCTAAGCCCTGAAGTTGGTCCATTGGTGGGTGACTTCTCTCCTCTACCTTTGTAGCTGCCATGATCACTGCCCCACTTTTCAACTCTTCCGCCTTGCTTCAAAATCCTACTGCTTATGAAGCATAAAAAAAAAGGAGCAGAAACAGAAAGAAAGGAAAAAAGATAGAGTCTCTGATTTGATCCTTTGATCCTCCTTAGATAGAAAGTTAATGTGGATGAAGAAGGTGATTGACCAGGGAAGAAGGCAAAAAATTCTGAGAGAAGCTGATGGAATCAATGCATGATGTTTTGTTGAAGAGCAGAAAGTGAAAAGAGACAACGACAACAGAAGCAGAACAATAGGAAGCAGAGAGAGTGAAAAACAGAGCAAGAGAAAAATTGCTCTTGCTACCCACTAACTGAGTTCAACTTTGTCAACAGTTCTTTCTATGTTTCCATGTCTGCTTTTGAGTGAGTTATTATATATATCAAACGGTTCCGTTAACTTTGCCGTATTCCCATGGTGCCCTTTAAGGAACTTCCAAAAGACTGAACTCAAATGTGACCGTTGCATCACTGTTCCCATTAAACTTTACAACTATATTTTTATTTTTTTATTGGATTATATTAGACTTGAGTTCTAAAGTGTCAGTGATTAAAGGATATTAATGACAAAGATCAAAAGTGAGTTTATACGTGGAATCAACCAAAAGACAAAAAAAAGTGAGTTAATCTGAGATCAAGAATAAAGGTAATATTAGAAATACCTTATTGAAAACTCATACAAAAAAACTCATCATTTTTTACATGGATGTGTTTGGTTAAGAAATAAAAATAGGATAAAATTACATAAATAAACTTTATGTGTAACCAAACATACCATAAGTTTGTTTGGTCTACTAGTAGGAATATTTTAATATAATATTACTAGTCGTTTGAAAAAATAGTTTGTTGATTATTATAAAAAATAAATAATAATTTATTTATATATATTATAGAAAATTGAGTATATAATTTTATTTTAAAAATAAGTTAATAGTTAAATAATTAAATAAGTGGACAAAATATAAATATGTCATTTTATTTTATCTCTTATATTAAATATCATGTATATAGGGTTAAAACTATCTTGATAGATGACCTATAACTAACAATAAAGAGCTTATTTTATGAAAATTTTACATATTTCGAAAGTTAAAATTATTGAATAAAACAAGAGAATAAATGGATAATTTTATTATATCATGAGTCATTTATAGGGATGACAATAAGTATTCATGAGAAAGGGGACACGTCTCATACTTCCCGTCACCGTTTAGAATTTTGTCTCATAAGTCTTGTCCCCATCCCCATCCCCTTATGGGTCCCTATTTCCCATTTTTCATTTTCCGTGAGAATTTTGAATCCCTATGATATTCAAGGGTTTATTAACAAATTTTAAAAAGAGAAAAAATTTAAAACTATTTTACAATTTAAAACATAAATATTTATAGTAACAAATACTATTAATACAACATAATTCAAATTAAAATTAAAAAATATATATAAATATAAATATAATAAAAATAATTTAAAAGTAAAGATGTATTATCCTTATCCCTATCCTGTTTAACAACTGGAGACTTAGCCCCCATAGATCATTTCTATGAAGGTAAAATATGTGTCAATTCCTTTTCCCATTAGGTAATTTTTGTGTATACTCACATTTAATTTTTTTTATCATCTCTAGCTGTTTATATCTTTTTAGTAAATTAAAATGTTTAATTTAAAAATATAAAAATATATTTTCTAATTAATAAAAATAATACATAAATTTAACTTATATGATTTCAATTGCATGTTCTTTACTTGTACATCCTTTTAATAAATTAAAATATTAATTTTAAAATATATGTTATAATTAATGTGTAATAATTAGTAAAAAATTATTTATAATTCTAATTTATATAATCTCAATTATTAGAGTAGTATATTAATTATAATTTTTTTCAATAAAAAATATAATTATTTACTTTATAAAAATTAATAAATATTTAATATTATTATCAAAGAAGTGTAAATTATATAATTAATTTTTTAAAATATTTTAGTGTTAAAAAATTGAAGGTATTTTTTAAAAAAAAAAATAGTATGAAAAAATTATGGAATTGATAGATTGGAATGTTTAAGTTGTAAAAAATTAAATAAAATATAGTGATACATATAGGTAGATAATTTTTTTAATTATGATTTTTAAAAGTTCTACATTTGAAATTAGAAAATTTCCCCTAATTTCATCTTCGTTTAGAATTTTGCTTCCATTCTCATACACATCCCGGTCACTGGTCCTTTTTCATTGCACATGGAGATTTGAATCTCTATTGATATTTATGGGTTTATTAAAAAATTTTAAAAATACTTTGAACTTCAAAATATAAATATCTATATTAACAAATACTACTAATGTAACACAATTATAATAGGTTTGTTATATTTAATATTATAATTATATATATAAAATTTTTGTGGTATAATATATTGAATTATAATTTTTTTATACTATTTTTTATATTGATTTTGTTAATAGTAGAGAGATATGAAAATATGATTGGAAAAAATAATTAATAATTAGAAGGTAAATTAAATTCAAAAACTTACTTTAAATGTTCAGATTATGAAAATGGTAGGGTATAATTTTGAGTTTAATTTTGATATACTGACAGTGTAAAATAATTTTATACTATCATCCAATCAAAATATTTCGTTTGGATATTTTTTCAGGTAGTGGGTATAAAAGTCAACTATCATGGCTTATGTGATAATATATGATTAGATGACTGTGTAAAAATATTTTATATTGTCAGTGCATAACAATTAAATTTTATAATTTTTCTATAAATAACATATGAAAGACTTTTTATGTAATGAGTCTTAAATATTAGTATTATAATGTGTCTTAAATATTTGATTAAGAATAAATTTGATATAAATTAAATTTTGAATTATTATCATATCAAAATCAATCAATTAGCAATTTGTTAACAATTTGACCTACTCGTTTTCTTTAAAAAAAATACGTTAATTTTAAAGCTTATTTATTTTGAAAATATTTTTTTAATTTTTTATTTTACCTTCATAATGTAAGGCTATTAATGGTTCTTGATTTAATTGTACATCATAATTATATTAATATGAGTTTTCTCTTAGTGCAAATTATAATATTTAATAATTGTAATATTTGATTGCTTAGTGATTGTAATATCTAATTTTATTTCATATGACAAATAATTAATAAGTAAATTATAAATTAAATTTAAAAAAATCTTTAGACACACTGTATAAATGACATATGAAGCCTAAATCACTATATGAATGACATGTGTAATAGTTTTCATGAAAAGAGTCTAAAATATTTGTATAGTAGAATTATACAATCAATAAATTTTATACGAAATCTTAATCATTAATAACTTCTGATTACAAATAAGATTCTGATAAATCTCTATCATTTTTTAAAATTTTCTCCAATTTTTTTAATTTTTTTCAATACTTAATTTTTTTTTTCAAAATTCATTTAAATTTTTTAAAGTATAAAATTATTAAAATTATCATGAATTGTATAATTGATTTTTTTAAAAATTCATTCAAATTTTTTAAAATATAAAATTATTTATAAAAGCTTAAAATTTATTGAAGGTATAATTTTATGGTCATTCCAAGTGATCCCAGGATTTTTATTTTCACCTGCATACATATATAAATTTTTTTTATGTTGACATATTCTTGGTCTTCAAATCATTAAATTAGTCTATATATAATCAAATAATATCATTACTAATGACACGAAAAAATATTTTGCCTTTAAATAATTAAATTTATCATAATCTTATTGTTAATAAAAAAATATAAATGATATAACCTGGTGTATATAGTTTGCATCTTTCTTATAATTTATATACTTAATTTTATAAATTTAATATAATAGTATTCAAAAGAAAATCATCACCCTCATCAAATATAAAAATTTTAGATGTGAAATTAATACTAAAATTGTGAAATTAATTTATCAATATAATTCATGATTTCAGCATCATAATGATTAAAGATATTTAATTAATGTAATTCAATCCTATTATTAAATATGGATGATTATCAATGATATACTAATAATATGTAATAATTGCGGTTTTATTTTTTTCAAAAAAATTGATGAATAACTTCTGAAAAGATGTGGGTCTTAAAACATTCTCATTGCGACACGTGTAAAACTTTCTTTCAAACGACTCTGAAATATTAGTATTATAGATTTAGGCAAATTATACTGTTCTTTCTGTTGATTTGGTGAAATTCATCCCGCTTTATTTATTTATTTATTTTTGTTGAGGTGATATTGACTTTCTTAATGCACTATTTATTGTGCGATAGACAAAATGGTGGTATAATAATTTTACAAACTCAAGAAAAATCACTGTAATAATTTGATAAACTCATAGACCTTCTGAGTAAATTTTATAAATAAAAATGAGACGAGATAAATTTCACTAAACTTTAAAGAAAGTAATGTATTTGTGTCTATTTTTCTTTTTTAGATTTTAATATTTGGCCTATCGTTATTATTGATCGCAGTGACACTGAACCTATAAACTCATGAGTTAAATATATTTTACCCCTTGGATTTTAGGTTATCTGTAATTTATATACTAACTTTTCAAAATGTGCATTACAACATCCTGAACTTTTCAAATTGTGCCCAAAAAAAAAACTTATGTTTCAAATTGTGCAAAACTTTAAGTCATAACAAGGTGTTGTGTTGTATACAATAAAAAAAAATCAGAAGGGTTAATTGCACATAATATTCACAGACAAGGTATCGGATGGCATAAATTAAAAATATCATTGGGGTAAAGTGACATAAATCTTATATTCATTATTTGTCAAAATTATACTGAGGATTGTTTTACACAGTTTGAGAAGTTTATGGTGTCGTGATAAATACTTTGAAAAGTCATTATGTAAATTATATATGACCTAAAGTTCAGGAATAAAATGCGTTTATCCCTAAACTCATGTATGGTATATAAATCCCTCACTACCAGACTAATTCTAATTGCTTTTGGACTATGTTTCTTTTCAAAGGCAGATGAGGCTTGAGGGGAGAACTAGATTATGGATCAAACAATTTTAAAAGATTTACTATGCAATTTGATCCATACTAGAGTTAGCTCCATAAAAACCATCAAGCTATTCTACCTTAAATGAAACCAACGATTTAAAAGTTTGATATTATAGGGAAGAAAAAACGCTATTAAACATCTGACCGTTGATATTTATCTGCTTATATTTAATCGTTAAAAATCAACCCTTGAATACTCAAATGAATTATTTATTTGGAAATTTTAAATTTAGTTATTAAAATAATGTGAATTTTTTTAAGGCAGCTTACTCTTGAGCAAAGGTTGCAATTAAGATATCATTTTAATAATTGTCTAAAATTTAAATTTTGGTAATTTTTCTATTATGCAGCTCCCATACCACATTTTATTCAATTCTTATTAGTATTGGAAGAGAAATTGAATTAATGGGGGAAAAAAAGAACTACTTTGAATAATATTGATTAAATTTGAGCTTAAAAATAGTTTTTGTTTTAAACTCAAAGACGACTCAACTCAAATTATATTTTGAAAATTTTTAATTGTATGAATAAAGAGACTTAATATATATTAGGGGGAGAAAAAGTAATTTGCCCCTTAAACTATGCACTTTACCTCTAAAATTTTGAAAATATGTAAATCAACCCCTAATATTTTCTAACCTTGCAAATCAATCATTATGTAACTTTTCATCTATTGTTAATTGAAATAACATATGTTAAGGAGAGTTTAATATGAGCTGTAGGTTGTTTTTTAGTTTAGGGATTATGCATTCGCTCAAATTTTAGAGGGTATAATGCATTTATTTTTTTGTTAATAATAGGTGAAAATTTAACAAAAAGATTAAAATATATATTCTAAAAATGTTCTGAAAATAATTTGCTTATTTTTAAAAGTCAATGGGTAATATATATATATATATATATATATATATATATATATATATGAATCTTCAATTTAGGGGTAATTGTTTTTTTCCTGTGCACTATATCTAAATTTATGCACCAAAAAATTATATTTAAATTTATGAAAATAAATCACTATTTATGTAAAGGCTTTTATTTTGCAACTTTTGTTTAAATTATAATTTTTAAAGTTAAAACAAATATCCATTATCATATTAAAGGGTAGTTTGATAACTTTCAAAAGTGATTTAAAACGGTTTAACATTAATGATCAATCATATAATATAGTTTAACTACACTTTATTCTAAATCAATTCTCTTATATCTGTTTTTAATTTTTTTTATGTTCAAAAACTTCATTAAATTAATGAATATTTCTTATTAATAAACTCATACCAGAATACTGTGTAAGTTATCAGCTTTGATGACTCATAAACTGTACGTTTATAATTTTATCCCGACTCATATTAAATCAAAGTTAAGAAAAATATAATAAACTCAAAATATGTATACAATAATTAATATAAAAATATAATAAAAAAATTTGTTCAAAAATTAAACTGGCTGATATTCAGATTTTAACCTTCTATTCTGCGAATGAATAAATTTAATCGAATTAATTTTGATATACTAATATTATAAGAAAAAAATATCACACTATCATTCAATCATATACTTTTATTTAAAGGCTATTAATATAATAGGTGATTATATAAAATATTTTTTCTCATAGAATAATATATGGGTGATGATATGTAAAATAATTTTATGTTAAAAATATATATAAATTAAATCCAAATTTAATACAATGTTACCATTTTCATACTTCCCTGTCCTAATTTTCTTTTGTAATCGTTGGGTCATTTTCTCATGCGGACGCTTTTTATTCTGCATCTGCCTTACAGGGTACGGCAGTTAACGGAGGATGATCGCTGACTTGGCTCCAACGAACGTGTGATGTGAAGGAGAACAGTACGAATCCCCAACGTCTCGCTTCGGTAGCTGATGATTGGACGCCAAGACAAGCAGCAACACCGAGATCACATGAGAGTTTATTGCGCTTCATTTATTCACACAACTCTTTTTCATGTAGATACAATATAATTAAGTGCATATATAAATACACTTATAACAAGTAAAGTTATAAAGTGAGAATCATCTTAAGTCAGCAAAAAGTTTAACAAGAAATTTGGGTAAATGTATTGTATCTAAAATACAGTTTAATTCATATAAAAATTTTCTATTTGTATCTGTATTCCTCGTATTTCACTTTTGGTTTGTTCCGGCTGCTGCATTTTTAATTTTAAAAAATTAATTGAACTTATATATTGTTTACACATACAAGTATCTCCAGGTTGGATCGGGTGAATTTGACATTGTGTTTCCGACTTGACCCATTCCTTCAAACAGCGGATTGAGTTGAGTTAAATAGAAAGTTGGCTGGATTCCATTGAGAAAAGTTTTTATTTCAAGCCAACCCAACCTACTTATTTTGGTCGAGTTGAATTCATAGGTTTAATTTGTATATTTGTTTTTTTTTAAAAAATTACCTATTAAAACATGTCAAAATATATAATTGAGTATAATAAATCCAAATGTATATATAAACTGCGAAAGTTGGGACGCTGATGATATTAATTTTGGAATGTGTGATGGGGCGCAGGGTGAGGTTGGAGGAGGAAGACATGAACTCTCGACAGTGTTCGATGGTGGTGCACTGTTTTACACTGTCACGGTGGAGCCATAGAAGCAAGTGTCAAAGAGAAACAGTGATAGAGGTGGTGACGGATGAAAGAGGGAAGGGTGTGGATTTTAGTATGCATTATCATTAAAGAGTGTATAGATGTTGAACATACAATTTTAGCCAATAATTTTAAAATGAATGATTGAGATTTAAGGAGTATGGTATACACTTTTTAAGTTGCAAGCTCCTGAATCCATACTGGATTTATGGCAAGCATTTTTGGTTTGTTTTGAAAACATCTCAACTCCACTAGAGAAAAATGTAAGTAAAATAATGGAATTGTCAGTGTTATCACATTACTTCTTACGAGAATATTCAAAGCATGAACACGTCTCTTGTAAAAGAAAAAACTTTGTTTACACGTATTTTAAAAATTAAAAAATTATTTCAATACTCAAAATTCTGAACGTTAGAATAATATCTCTCTTGAAAAAGAGATATTACAAAATTCTATGAGGTAATATTTAGGAAGAAAGACATTATCTCCTTGCAATGTAATGCGTTTCCATGTCAGATTATGAAAAGTAATCTGATAAAGTGTAATAGGAGTCTTTATGGAACTAAAGATGCACAAAAAAGAAGCAAAATGATACTCGTAAGTTATCTCTAAAGGCACAATTCCTACGTATATCCCCATTACTTAGTCATAACAGGAAGAGTGGAGGGCCCCTGTGTATATCCAATTAAAGTATTAGTCGTAAAGAGAAAACTAAGTATTAGAGTTAACTAATTTAACAAAAACTGTAACTATGATGAGTGCTAGCATTTGTGCAGTATAAACAAAATCATAAGATTACATGGGCATGCTTTCTCTGTGTATTCTTTTTGATTAGTCTAAAGAAAGAAAGATGGCATGGGAATGATGATTTAGTGGAATTGTTGTGGATGCTGACCGATGTCAATAGTAATACTAAGTGAACATATGGGAGGATCTGTAATTGAAGGAGGCTCGTTGCCTTCATTTTAATTCTTTTGTTCCTTTCAGCTTGACCCTGAAGAAAATGCCAGTTTTTAGGTGAGGTATATGCGTGATTTTGACTTGTGCTACCCTACAAAAACAAGTCATGGGACAATAGCTACCTGGATCCATATCACGCCCAGCATTGCCCAACTCACCCTTAACTTTAATGAGACTCTAGACCAAGAATAAATAAATAAATCCTTCATGACTCTGAATCAACTCAAAAGTCAAAATTGGACAAAAGAAAAAGGCAACCCAGGGGTTAATCAGACTGATCAATTTAATTAACAGACTAAGCGAGTGATCCAAAATTACTCACATTATATTGGCCATGAATAATAATATAATAGCTGACTAATATAATATTTTGACCCAATGGATTTTGCTGATTTTAACGACAGCTCTTACGAGAACATTTAAACCCATTTTGATGTTGAATTAGAATTAAATTAGAATCCTAATAAATTTTAAAATTAATAATTCATAAGAAATATATTAAAAATTAAGAAGAGTTCAATTTAGCTATCTTGAATTACATAGAATTATTGTGGAATTATAATTCCAATTTTATATTACATCAAACATGAAAATTGGAGAGTCGGGCTGATCAATTCTAATTCAAAGATCCAATTCCATGCTCAATTCCATATGTCAAACAAGACAAAGCATTTTGAGAACTATGATTTTTGAGAACAAAAATATTTTTTTATAATTTTTTTTGACGTGTTTTATTTCTCTCTCTCTCTGTTTTTAGTCAGAGTTTTATGTCTATTCTGAAAAAAAAATATAAATTGGGCTACATAAAAGCCCAACCGATTGCAATATTCGGATTACGGTCCAATCAACGTATCAGGCCCAACTACTGTCCTCACGTCTGGGTTTGACTCCCAACCCCAACTCAAATGTCTACAAGGTTTAACTGGGAAAAAAAAAACCTGGCTACAGCCAGGCCATAATGTTAGGAAAAAATATGAAAATGGGGTTAACTCGCGGCGTGGGAGTTGCCCTAATTTTAAATAAGAGGAGTGGTTCAGGACAAAAAGAAAAAACAAACAAATAAGAAGAGGTAAAAATCTTAGCAGCTCTTAGAATAAGAGGAGTGATAGATGCACAAAGAGAGTGGAATTGAGGAGTTTTTTCTTATCATCTATGGCTGCCACTCAGTAAGATCTGTATTAAAAATGTGAGTTTAATTCTACTGTATTATGTTACCTAATTCCACTGCCCATTAATCTATTATAAACCTTGTAACGAATAAAATTATTGGGTTATTAAAACCTTTTCCCATGCATAACTCTGATTATTACCATCTTTCTCTAATTTAATTTTCACATCACTCGCATTTTTCATTGCAAGTGACATTTGGATTCCGCCGATCGAAAAACACATCCATTCATCACCATTATGTTCATACACTAATGGGAACCTTAAAAAAAAAAAGCAGTGAATCTCAACGGGGTAACAATATTATTTTTCCAGAACAAGGTGGGCTAGTCCATCCTATCATGCCGGAATACTGAATTCTCAATTATGTTCAGTGGCACAAAATTTAATGGGGACGGAAAAGATGAAAAATGATGGGTATAGTTCTGCTATGGGTATGCCTCCCAGGTATAGATCGAAATAAGATTTGTGTTACTGAAACCCTTTTGCTCAGAAGATCATTGGACTGAAAACAACGAAGAAGTGTCCACGTCCAACTTAAAGATTTCGTATAGGAGATTGAACTCGCACTGACATGACAAGGGGGTGATTCCAAGCATATCTTATCTCCGTGCCACTCACTAACGTAACTTCACTCGGAACCAGTCACTGACTAGCTAGCAATTTGATAAGCTTAAAAGCAACTATGTCTCACGCTTCATCAAGGTAAGGAAAAATTTTCAGACATATCGTAAAGTGGCAATCATGAGTCAGAATCTGTATCATATTTGGAAACGTGTGTGGGTGTGTGTGTGTGTATATATATATATATAAAGCAAAAGGCAAAAGAACTACTATATCTGCTGCAGTGGAACTCACTTTGATGTGTCAGCTAAATGTGCCTCGTGTAAAAAAAAAAAACTTACAAGTATTGATATTATCTTTTCAAAAGCAGGAATCTTATTGTTGTAATTTTTTCGCTGCTAATCTTATTGTTGTAATTAAGTGCAAATGTATTTTTTCTTAAATAATTCTAGTATCTCATTGTTTGTAATTGAGTTGTTCATTTTTCTCCTTCTTTTTTTTTGGGGGGGGGGGAGGGGGGGAGCTGCAAGGGTATAATGTATGTTTTTGGATTAAAAGTGAATAATATTTGCGTAGAAAAGGGAAATTACTTCTCTACTTTGTTGACGTAAACATTGAAAAAGAAATTATTGAATATCGCTTTCTCAGTGGGACTGAGAAAAGAGAAATATAAAAGGCAACACAACTAGCTAGGGAAAAGGAGATTTTAAAAAGCACCAAAAGTTGAGAATCACCAATTCACCACACAGCGATATCAACAGCTCCATGGCCATTTTCTTTTTTCTTTGGTACATGCTCTTCGGCCATTTTAATTGGGAATGCACTGTTGCAATAATGTAACATTTTGACTTGAGCCCAACTTTTCTCATGCCAAATATTTCATACGTATTCTTGCGTGTCACCTCAGCTAAGGAAAAAAATATATAAACAATGCATGTGTCTTAATTAATGATTAATAAAAGTTACTTGGCATCTTATTAAATGCGTACCAATATCTATATGTATCGTATGTCTATTTATTTTATCATACCCTATGAATTCTAATGATCTTGATCACTTATCAATTCGGATGAAAATATTCTATTTTTAAATAGTATCATCTTCTCTATCTTTTTAATTATTTATTGTTACATGGAAAAGGCATTTGCTCACATACAGATGAAAATTTTGTTTGTAATGTGAAGATGTGTTTGGCCCAATACAAATTGCATATGTGGACTTTAAGGTCATTGGGTCAAGTGGTCTTATGATCATAATTAGTATCTCATTTAGGTGGTTTACTTTGAAAACTTAAAAGGAGAGAAAATAAGAAACAAGAACAAAAAGATAATTAAGAAGTGAAGATGTGGCCACTAATGGCTCCCATGTCATGAAACTATACCTCTCCCAAAAGCTTAAACTGATAAATTATGGCACATTAGTAATTTTATGTCTAATATCCCGTATCAATACCAAGATCACACCCAAAACATACAAGAATTTGACAAGAGCTTTGGATTGAAACGCAAAAACTATGGCACATCTACTGCAATGTGGTGACATTCACCATGAACGTCGTCATCGAGCCTTCGCCTGTCACCTCGACAATGTCAAACTCCCCACCATCTCCACTGCCAACACTATCGTTGTCGGTTGCAATTTTGGTTTCCTCATAGGTAATCAAACATATACATTTTCAAGGTTGTGGCTTGATGGCTGCTCACATCGACGTCAACGTTGAGGACGATGGAGCGGTGCAATTTCGAGGTGAAGGTGATGGCAGTTGATGGTGGTCCACAGGTTTGTGATTATGAGTGATTCGGTTGGGGATGATGCTGGTTGCTGTTATAAGAATATGGAATGAGTCATGAATCTTGGACCAAATGCTCCTCCTACATTAGACCGTGCCTCCACCACAACCTCCTTCGACAGCGCCTGAAAATGGCATGGTCAATGAATGCACCATAAAAGATGCATGATATGTTATTTATGTTTTTAAATTTGTGCTTTGTTTTTCACCTTCAACCCATGGAAGAGGGCAAAAAACAAAAGGTCCAAAATCTTTGACTAGATTTTCCATTTTAAATTTATTGGTTTAATAATTCACTTAAAATCACACTAACTACAACAAATCCTCATGTAATTAATTACTTTAAACCAAATTTCCAAGTTACTCTCACATGGACCCCCATAGTACACATGTTATCTATTTATTTGCCCAACTAAGATTTGCATGTTGTAGATAAATAATGCATCTACACAGGGAACTCCCCTATGGAAAGAAAAGAACAAAAATAAATTTAAAAATTTATGAATTATCAAATATATAATTCACATATCAATAAATGATTGAAAGAAAATAGGAGAGGATACCATTTGTGAACAGAAAAATTTTCATCCCAAAATAATTGCATGGATAAATGAAAATTAAAATTACAGATGGAGGAACAAAATATTCCAAAATACTAACAGGGTGAGGTATAAGCTATGTGGTTATTCATATAACACATAATCAGCATGACTAGAGGTTGTTGCGGCATTGTCACGAGGCCTAGCCGCCTTGCGCGATTCCATTGAAGCAAAAGGCAAAATAGTTTGACTTAAATACCAAAATACTTCCACAGCTGCCGGGTCTTAGTTCAACAATCGACTTCTACAAATATGAAATTTTACTTGAATACAAATAAACCACACCTCAAAAATTAATTGTTATATAATAATGATAAGAATACAGAACTATCGAACCCCATTTCATTGTGCTTTTCTATGAGAATGAATTATTATTATTATTATTATTAGTACATGTTCATTTTAATACATGAAATTATAAGTGTATTTTACTTTAATATCCGAAATTTTAAAATTAATTCTTAAGTCTCTAAAATTTTATTTCATAGGTTACTTTAGTTGCTAGTCAAATAAACATTAGTCAACTGTTATTATTTTGCAGATGCAACACGTGACATGTTAACATGGTATTAAATCAAACTAAGTTCAAATTAGTTATTGAAATTTTCAATTGTGTAAAGACAATCCCTAAAATATTCTAAAATGTGTCAAGAAGTTTTGAATCCTCAAATTTTTCCTATTTTGCTTTATAAAATATAAATCCTCAATATTTCTTAAACACACTTATTTCTTTTTCATTTTCACATCTTATTTAAATAAAGATCTTTCTCACATAAAATAACAATAAGAAGAGAATGTATCACTAACAAACTGCTGCTATTGGAGAAGTGCTAAGTAATTTAATCCCTTGTAAGGATGAGGATATGTTGGTAGGTGAAGTAAGCACATATGCTCTATTTTAAATTGATGTCATTGTATTTGCCCTGTTAGCATTACCATCCTTAAAATGTTTCCTCATCTTCACTGCGATAAACTTATCATGCCAATCGCAAATAATAGTGCCCAAGCTATACGCATCTTCATTGGAGAATTCGTCACCATTACTATTCATTTGTACACCCTAAGAGGCAATGGTTCTATATGATCCACTACCATTAAGGTGGAATGAGAAATACGATCCTCTCCTTGAACTCAATTAAAACTCCTCATATTTGAACTGATTTGTGAGTATATTTGATATAAGAGTAGAGTTTCTTTTCCTTGTCATGTTAGATTCCTTGTATTACGAAATTCCTTCCCAAATTGTAAAAGGTTTCAAATATTTCCTCTGGCATCTTATTTTTCATATTTTAAAATCCAATTTATTCAAAGAAATACAATGTAATAACTAATAAATTAATTATGTTAGCTAAATATGAAATGTCTAAAATTTAGACTAATCAAACTCTTAATTGTATTTAGGATATTTAAAATTTTGGACTATTTAAATATGGTGCGAAAATGAGAGAAATAAGTAAGTTTAAGAATTATTGAGTATTTAAATTTTATGAAACGAATGAGGAGAAATTTGATATTTGAGACTTTTTCAACATATTTTAAAAATTTGTAAGGACTATTTTGATATAATTGAAAATTTTATGGATAAATATGAACTTATTTTAATTTGATGTCATATCAACATATCATATGTACTCAACATGACACATTATGTCAACGCATCACATTAGTAAAATAATAACGGTTGACTAATATTTAGGTGATCAAGGACTAAAATGATCAATAAAATGAAATTTTAAAAATTAAAAATTAATTTTAAATTTTTAATCATTAAAGTGAAATATGTTTATAATTTTAAGGAATAAAATGAATTTTATTGCTGTTATTGTTCGAATGTTCGTAATAGACGTCCAAAACATCATCGATCTTCTTCTTCATGGTTTCAACGGAAATCATTCAAAACCCTGCGTGTTTTGACTCTTGAGAAAACAAACTGGGTGTGAACCTCTCGTTCATGCAAGACAACTAGGCCCCCATTGTCAGCAACTCATTGACCATTGGCTACAACGGTACAACCACATCCTGCTACAATATATAATATTAACAAATCAAGATTGAGTGCACTTCTCTGAAAAACTGCACCATGGGCCGAATGTTCACGCTTTTCCCACATGACACATCACATGCTCGCTTTCACACAATAAAGCAAACACGTAATCTGCGAATGGACATTCACGAATATATATATATATATAAAATGAAATAGGACACTCTTTGCCAAAGATAAATAAATCCGCAAGAGAATAAAGCAAAAATAGAAAAGAAACAAACTAAAGGGGGATAAAACAAAATTAAAAAGTTAAAAATCAGAGAAGTATTTAAAAAGAAAAGAGTAAAGAAAAAACATAAAAGAAAAAGAAAAAGAATCAATCAAATATGGAATCTCCTCAGTGGGATTCTCTGCCCTGTGGGCTAAGCACGCCCGAAGAAAATACTCAGCTACTCTCCCCATCCATTCTGTCCACCTTTTTGTCCTTTGCAATTTCTCGTTTTTTTCTTTTAAAAAATTGGCCTATACACAATTATATATAATACCAATTAATTGAGTTTTTTACTAATATAAGATAAATAAAATCATATATTATATATATACCGTAATACTTAAAAGTATTGTACGATTGTCCTTTTTTTAATTTAATACAAATCCATTTAAATCAATTTTAGTGTAAACTCATTACATAGTTAGCTACATGTCAATAATCAGCTTAAATCGATTTTCAACGAGTGTACTAATGAGTAGTCTATCATAATAAAAAATGGGAACCAACTGTGTAACATATCAAAATACTGCTTGCCTCATATATGGCTCCATCAAAAGATACGACTCCACCATCTTATTATAATGCCTATTTTTTATAATTCTCGTAGACTGAAAAAAAAAAGATATTGCCAATGTGAATAATTAATAATATTCATATTATATAAAAATAATTAAATTTAAATTATAAATCTCATAATATTTATTCTATACAAAAAATTTCATAAATTTCTATAATCTAAACCAACCAAACAATAACATTTTAAATATACTCTTTAAAGCACTTGTTATCAATACTTTGGTAGAATGAATTCTTTAAGTATTTTATTTGTTGGTTCAAATTTAACAAATTAAGTACTACTTAGTCTAATACTATGAATCAATCTAGTTATGTTAAGTTATTTATATCACTTACTTCAATGTATTTATTTTATATTTATTTCTATTTTTTTATAAACCAATTCTCAATCAAATCTTGTGTTTGACTACTTTTAAACTTTTTTATTTAAAAATCACTATCCAAACAATATATTTCTTTTTTGCCATTTAATAACTTTTTAATCAAAGAAACAGATTTCTTGTTTCTTTATTTTTAAAAATTGAATATAAAATTTACTTTTAAAAACTGTTTTGAAAAACTAAAACATTAAAATAATCCCAAACAAACCCTAAATTTCATTAAGTCTTATAATCTTAACCAGCTAAATACTAATATATTAAATTCTCCTATACTATAAGGCAAAGTGTAATCTATTCACTAACTATTTATCTATCCAGAAAAATTACATTAAATATTTGACCACATGTTAAACTATATTCAGATTTTACTCAAACATATTACAATATTTTAAACTTACAAAGCCCATTGCACAATTAATATATTAAAAAACTTAATCTAAAGAAATTACGTTATTGACATAATAAACTATGTAAAATAATTTACTAACCTGGTGTACTAATCTTCCTATAATATGATCAACTGTATTAAAGTGATAAATATTTTCAACATCCATCTTCTACTTCACTAATTTCACTCTCACTAAATATCACAGTAGGAGCCAAATTTTTCTAAACACTCGAAGAGAACTCCCGCAAATGTGAATGGTTTTGGCTTCAGCCGATATAAATTTATTGGAAAACTAAGTGCATAAATTGGTGAACAGATCATGTATTGTGCCCTGCCACTCTCTACAAATCGCGTCAGATCAATTTGGATGAAGTCCAGAATCGGTTTAAACCGATTATCCTTCAACTCTGACACACCTTATTAAAAATCGATTGAAACTGATTTGTCTAAACAGTAATCCAGCAACTAACAAATCGGATCAACTCGATTTGTGTATTTCCAATTTCCAAATTAAATATCACACAAATTGGTTTAACCCGATTTTCATATAAAATAAAATAAGACATATGCGTAATTTTTTTCACTTTTGAGCAAATATATAATATCAAATTCCTTTGATTTTATATATGTGAAAAACTCCAATTAATTATAGAAAAAAATTTTAGATGCTTTTAGAATAAGATAAAATATTTGCTTTATCCTATTTATTAATTGACAAATCAGCTATTGTATTAAAAATATCGGAAAAAATGAGAGACAATAATGACCTACAAAACTTATGTGTCAATTAATAAATGGAATAGAATAAATGTTATCTTTTTACTCTCAGTACACGTAAATATTTATTTTAATCATAACTATTATAATAATAATACTGCATTGAAAAAAAATAAATACAAACTCCATTCCTATTTCCCAATCAATCCCGGGTCAACCCAAATCGCGTGGAATCCAAAAACAAGCAGAGGAGAGGCCGAGAGTAAGCGATTTTGCTAATGAGTCAACTCGGGACGAGTCGGTGGTGTGGACGAATGTCTTTGAGCAAACCCAAAGCCTGCTGCATGGTGGGCCTCTTGGAAGGTGACTCGGCCGTGCAAAGGTACGCGACTCGGAGGCTCTCCACCATCTCGCTCACCGAGTCACCACTGAGTCGCAGCCTCTCTTCCAGAACCCTAACGCCGTTCCCTTCCCTCACGGCCTTCCTCACCGCTGCCACCGTCTCCGCCGTGCCGCCCTTCCCCGTCAACATCTCCACCAGCACCACCCCGAAGCAGTACACGTCACCCTCTGTCCCGCAACTCGTTTCAGGGTCGCCCCGTAACCCGAAATCGGCGATCCGGGGCTCGAAATCGTCGGCGAGTAAAATGTTGGAGGTCACGAGGTGGCCGTGCACCACGGGTTTCGAACCCGCGTGGTGGAGATACGCTAAGCCACGCGCTATCCCCACCGCAATACGGTGCCGTGTCAGCCACCTCATCTTTTCCGAGGGCCCTTCCACCACGCCGTTTTGGATCTCCCACGTGTCACGACTCCAGTCCTCCACGTTGGTGTCCCCTGTCGGAAGCTCGTGTAGCCACCTTCCCAAATCGCCGTTTGCCATAAACTCGTACAATACCAGCTTCTCTTTACCTGAAAAATCAAATATATTTTTTTTTCAAGATTAAAGATTTTAATAATAACAGTATCACTCGCACGGCTGTTTGCAGTTGAGTGACACAACCTAGTTAGTACTAAGAAATAGTAGTGCACAATCCTGCTTTCTCTTTTCCTATAAAAAATTGTTAATGTAAGTACTGCATTTAGTGCCACCGTCGGTCTTTAACCGTCTTTCCGAGGAGCAGTTAAAATTTAATATATTGAAAAATTAATATATTAGATGATAGTTATTAACCAAAAGACAATTAAAGTGGATGGATACATTAGTCCCTTATTTTTTATTAATAGATATTTAAAAAAATTAATATTATCTATATTAATATTTTTTAATATGATTATTAATAAGAAGTAAAAAATGTATTATTTATCCATTTATATAGTCAATCAGAAATTTAAAACAGTGCTGGAAGTACATGCGCGAATTTCCATACGCAATCATAAAGAGTGATGATAGATTTTAATTTTCTAGGTGGAAGAAATGGTGACAGAACATGTTATCGAGCAGTGGGAGAGAACATTAGAAAATTAAAACCCGTGAAACCCATTAATGAGAGACCCGCTAAAACTTTCGAAAAAAAACAGTTTTCGGGTACGGTGCGGTACGGCTTTTGATTACCTGCAATGCAGTACCCGGAGGGGGGCAACAGGTTTGGGTGCTTGAGCCTAGAGAGGTCAACGAACGTGGCAACAGAGTCATCAGGATCAACGCCCCTGGCGTGTTCGAGGACCTTGATTGCCACGTGGAGGTCACCGGGCAACACAGCCCTGTAGACTAGGCCACCCCTTCCCTCGGCGAGGAGTGAGTCCTTACCGAAGTGTGAGGTGGCAACGATGAGGTCCCTGAAGGTGAGGCTCATCAACGGCTTCTCGAACATCACCACGGGTGCAGAACATGGCTCCTTGAGATCAGCCACCCACGTTGACCCTGACTCCGTCTCGAACGCGAACGGCCCTGATTTCTCGACCACGCTCGCGTGGATGCCATGTGGGACCGGTTTCGAGATTGCCCATTTGTTCCTCTTGCAACGCTGCTTCCTCTTCCTGTGAACAAGGCGGAGAACCCAAATGGACAACACCAGAACAAGCGCTGATACCGCACATGACACGGCGATAACCAGTTCTTTGGATTTGTGCCTCGGTTTTCTATGAATGAATTGTTTCTGAACGTGGGGCTGTAATGGTGATGGGGTTTTGGATGCGTTGTTGTTGTTGCTGCTGCTGTTGACGTAGGTGAAGTTGTTGCCGGCGTGGATGAACGCCGTTTTGCTGAATTTGCTGAAATTGTTGAGGCTAACGGTTGAAGTGAAGTTGTTGAACGAGATGTTGAAGAAGTTGAGGGTGTTGAGTGGAGGGAAATCGGAAGGGAAAGTGCCTGTTAAGTTGTTGTTTGATAAGTCAAGGTAGAGGAGTGAGCGTAAGGAGGAGATGGGTTTTACGGTGGCTTTGAGGTTGCAGCTTGAGAGGTCGAGGTGTTGTAGCTTGGTGAGGTTTTGGAAGCCGGAAGGGAGTGCTCCTAGCTCGTTGTGAGAAAGGTCGAGGATTTCAAGGTTTTGGAACCCAGCTGATGAGAGATGAACCCACTTGGTAAACCTGTTGTGTGAGAGGTTCAGCATCTGAATTGATGATGAAAACGAGGTGTTTCCTGATGCAGGTTGGTGTTTCGACGACCCAGCGATGCTACCTCCGAACCTGTTCCTTGAGAGGTTCACTTCGTTTAAGGTTGTGCTTGACCAGAACCAGCTTGGGACATGGCCTTGCAGGGAATTCCCGGAGAGATCAAGAACCTGCAACTTTGACATGCTCCTCAGATTAACCCATGAAACTGTTCCGCTTAAGTTTCTTGATGGAAGCATTATTGTGCTAACATGAGCCCCGGAACAGTTAATAACTCCTGTTTGGAACCAGGTGGAAGCGTTGAACCCGGAGACGAATTTGAAAGCCTTTGCCACTAAGCCCTGCTCTGCACTGTTACATGAAGATTCTACCAGAGAAAACAGCGCCACAAGAATTAAGACCCAGCAACAGGGCTTCATTTTTTTCGGTCCACCGTTGTTGTTGTTGTCTAAGGTTCTTTCTTCGCGGTTATAGTGAAGGTGGGAAGCAACGTTTGACGAGGGAGTTAATTAGCGGCACGTGAACATGGAAAAATGGAAGGTGGAAGACAATTCAATAAGTTGTTATTACTTGGGAGAGAGGGGGGCGCTGTGTGTGTTGACTGCTGAACTTGAAATCAGAAATTATTATTTTATTTTTATTCTAAGATTACCGCTTGGTGGTGCGGTGATTGCGATTTTTTTATTTTTATTAATTTATTTTGAAACATTGTTTTGATTTTTTCGTTTATATTTTTGTTCCATGACTTAATTGCCCACTGTTAAGTTCTGAGATTTTACGGGGGCCAAAGCTGCTGTTGAAGAAGGATGTTTGTCCGTAGGCTACGTTTGATTTGGGGGACAACGGGAGGTGTTGCATGTAGTAATATGTTATTAAATCATGGGCCTCAATGGCAAGTAGATCTGTGGGTGAGGGTGATTCCAGTGTGCTTCAAACTCATGGGGTCCGCAGATCTTTTGTTTCAAGTTCAGGGGTATCCTTGTCAGAGTGATCATACATCTTATTAATCAATCTGCAAAATCTATCTATTTAAGATTTTATTCTCAGTAGCAAAGGATGAAATTTGCACGTTATTCATGAACTATTAAATATATTAAAGTTTCATTTTGAGTTAAGAAGTTTCTTATTCAAATCAATTTCAATTTTTCATGCTTAGAGTAATATATAGAGTTAAAATTATAATTTTACAATCTGATTCTCTGTAAAATTCAAAAACAATCATAACATATATACTTTATAAATTATCAATTTCAAAACTTATTAAATATTTCTCCTCATTAAAATCTATATAGTTTTTTCCCTTTCTTATCTAGTTTTTAACAATCATGATATTATTCTCAAAAGATTAGATAGCAGAGGATGCAATGCCTTGCTTAAGTTTCACCCAAGCCGTAGTGTCATACCATGAATTGTCCAGACCAAGAGTTGACAACACATTGAGCGCCTACAAACACTATGAGAACGTACTTCAACCACCAGAAAAGCACCCATGTTAAAAGTAGTTTTTCCTAAAAATCAAACTCGACTGTGTCATAAGTTTAGTAGTTTGGGAACTGCCAACAACTTCTTTGTATTACCATTTAATGATATATTAACAACTAATCCAAATGATCAAAATCTTAAAGTAATTATTGTATAATTTATTGGGCTCGGAGACTGATTTACAGTATAATTAAATAATGTCAATGTATGGCAAAGAGTATCAAAATAAATCTGATAGAATTAAATCTACCAATCGGCGCAGCGCAGTGAAAAAATAAATATCAGGATGAATAGCAATTCACGGTGGGACCTGCTGATCACTATTCACCAAGGAGTAATAAAAATGATACCCAAAAAATATTCCCGGTGTATATACCCACACCCTACACTCTCTGGAATTTACTCACACTCTTTATTTTCTTCTCACTCTCAGAAAAATAACAATCTCTGTTATTTTTCTCTCCTTTGCAGCTCGTTCATCCGCTGCTTCTTATGATTCTGAAACTGAGCAAATGCCTCTATTTATAGATGAAGCTTAACGCGTGCACAGTAATTAATTTACTGTTCACGCGTTGAAAATTCTCCTTAGAATCGAATTCTTCATGTGTAAACAGTGATTTCACTGTTCACGCGTTGAAAATTCTTATGTCAGCATTGACATCATCATGCGTGAACAGTGATTTTACTGTTTACGCGTGGAAAAATTTCTTCCTGGCAGCTTCAATTCTGCCGGCTAGACCCCACGTAATTAAGTAAAAGTCGTTTAAAGAATTACACAATTTTGAGAAGAAATATACATTTTTGTAACTATTTTGATCTTACAAGAATCAGATGCTGTGCAAATTAAGTATGACTATTCAATTTAGGTGTTATAAATAGCATACGCTTAACATGTGTAGCAAATTGACTACTCAAATTTTAGCAAGTTGCAGAGTACTTGGGATGGGCTACGATAATCTTCTTTTGGGGCTAAATTTCGAAATTATTTTATGTCAAATACAAATACAGTAAAACGTAGACTCACACAATCATTTTTGCATTATTATTAAGTTCATCTGTACACATTTTTAGCTAACTCGAGGTCCAGCAATCAAAGTCTACAGCCAGCCCTCAGCCTGAGGGCCGTGGCTCCTTTATGCTACTAATTGAACGAAGTAACTCGCACGAAGTGATTCCAAAATCAAAGGAGTAATGTTGTCTATAGTCATTTTATCTAATTATTTTAGATTCGCGTGAAGAATGAAGAAAGAAGAGCACAAAACATCAACATGGAATTCAAAAAATAAGTATAAATAATATTTTTCAAGTGAAATATGCCAATTTGCTTTCAAATTAAAATGCAAGATGCTTCTTTCTCGGCTAAACCTGCAGCAAGCAGTTCCGTATAAATAATGAAGAAATAGAGCGTGTCCAATTAGCAGTTGACATAGATTAGTCATAGACTGGATAAGCTCGGAATAATCATTAGAGAATAATAGTAGTTTGATTGCAGCTATTCCATTATTTGAGAGCATGATTTTGACAAAGCAAGTGAGCTTTGTTGGGTTAAACTATGCCTAATTGATTGGAATTTGGCTAGTGCTATAAGATAAAAACAAATACAAAACTGATTGATTGCTATGGTTGAGTAAACATTACATAATAAGATTGGGAAATAATGTGATGGAGAGTCAAGCAGTATTTTGTTACCTGCACGTCCATTCTATTTGCTTGGAGAAAAACAAATCACATGCAAATTACTACTAAATTACAAAGACCTTGACTCAATAGTCAATAATAATGTTAAGTCTTCCACTTAACTTTAAGTCCTCATCATCAGTCACGAAAGCCTTTATGGTCCCCCTTCCATCCCCACTCTGTTCAATTGCCAAACATCACTCACATAATTTACTTTCCCATGTTATATGCAGGAAGAAAGGTGTCTACAAGTATCAAGAAACAAAAAAGCAGCAAGAGAGCCAAAAAAAAAAAAACTCCCTCCCTATCTTCAAGAAGGGAAAATAATGAATAACAGCAATCTTATCTAATGAAGCTTAAAATTTTCAATTGCTAGGATGAGTAAAATCAATTGGCGAATCTTTTAAATTTAAGTAACTTACGATAACTTCTTTGATGAATGAATAAAACGTAACAATAGCAAAATATATATACATTTCATGTCTATCAAGATTTTGCGAGGATAACATTAAAAATAGAAAATTAAATTTCTATTTTTTACTAATTTTTTCTCAAAATCTTAAGAAGGAACAAATTGAAAATATGTGTGCAATGATTTTCTAAACTGAACATACTCTTAAGTCATTCAGAACCAAAACCCTCGCCAGCAACTGCAAAACTCTTAAAAAATTCTAAAATTCATCCATCCTCCGCAGATTTTAGCTAATTTGAAAAAAAAAATAACAGGTTGAAAAATAGAATTTAGTTCTTTTAAAATGAGGAAACTCATCGTAAAGTAAGAAAAATAGAACAAGGAGGTGTTCAATAGGAACGCAATAGAAATTAAGGGTGGCAATTTCAACCCGACCCGTAAATTACCCCAGGTTACCCACACTACCCACCTCGCTCGAGTCGGGTTTTAAACCCGTCCCGCTCGGGTCGGGTTGATGTGGGGCAGGTTTTACCTACAAGTCAGGGTGGGTGCGGGTTTAGAGTGAATCCGCCCCAACCCACCCCGCACCTATATATATTTTAATATTTATAATATTATTATATATATGTATATATTTTTTTTGAAAAAAATTTACCTAACCCTATTAAGGATATTTTGTTATTTTTTGGTACCGATGATCACTACTCTAAAATTTAAATATTAATGTTATTATTGGTTATATTTTATATTTTTGTGTTTCATTTTTTAGATTTTACAAAAATTTTACAATTTTTTTAAAATAATGGGGCGGGGCGGCTATCCATGGGATGAATGCGGGTTTAAATTTATAAAACTCACAAGTAAGGACGGAATAAATTAAGACTCATATTATTTGATACGGGGCGAGGTCGGGTTGAGCAAAAACCCGCCCCATTGCCACCCTTAATGGAAATTGCGCAAGAATCAAGAGTACATGTGTAGTCTATCGCAAAATGACAAATTACGTGCCAATGGTACATAAATCAAACTAGGACAGGCCTAAAGAGGATGCATCCAAAGTGGTTCAAAACTGCATTCTGATGAATTTGGAAGCTGGCAAGTAGCTTGTTCCACAAATTGCAGATGCTAGTAGCCATCACGCCTGCCCTGGCACGTAGTCTTGGTTTCTTTCTTTTGCCATTATTATATGTCAATTAATTATGTATGGAATTGTTTTGGAGGGCAAATTAATTAATTATTATGTTTAGTAGCCATACTTCTAAGTGGATGCCTTATCACTTCTCACCTAACGCTTACGCATTCAAATCACAAAGTACCCAGGGGAATGACAGCTCTGACTCTGGATACACTGTTATCTAGCTTAAATTTCGAATTGTTTTAAAGGATAAAATTTACATCAAATTTTTTATATCCATTTCATCTATTTTTCAAATTAAATAATAATACTACATGAACATTTTTTCTCAAAATAAGTAATTTAAGAGTGTACATTCATCTCAAAACAAAAATATATTTGCATGGCATTATCTGAATTGTAAATTGGAAAAAAAAGTAAGAACAGATAATTTAATCTAAGTTTTTTTTTTCAATTATAAAATGATATACCTACATTCATACCTGAAAGTTAATTAATCACTAATCAGCGTAGATCTAGCTCGTGGAAATTAAAAAGTGGGCGGAGCAGGGGTTGTTACGGCGCACTTCCCAAATTGAACTTGGGATTGGAATTTAGGAATGTGTTTCACACATGGATGATCGATCTTTTCATATATTCATCACTTGAATAAAGTTAAACTCAAACTATACAAGGCTATGTTTGGAATTCCCTTAAAAATTTAATTGAAAAAAATAGTAGGAGTGGCGCAAAGTATTATATGTCTTTAGCCCTGCTGCCCTATGAATTAAGTGCTTTACACCCTAACCACGCGCTATGCCTGGTGGTTTCACGTTCACATTGACTTAATTTGCATTGGATGTTTCTAGATTAGTATATTTTCCTTCGATAGAAGAAATTAAATGGGTGATCAAATCGTCACAGTTTAAGTTCGAGGAAAGCATATGAATGATTGGTGAATGTTTATTGAAACTCCTACAGCAGCAGCCATTACAGTGCTTTTTGTGTTTGTCGCCTGTTTCCGTGGTTAAGAGGGTTGGGGTGCTTCACAAACATACCTTCTGCTTGAAGTACAATTTCTCTTTAGAATCTCAAAAACATCTCAATCTTGCACAGCTAGTAATAGAGTAGCAAAAGAGGATTTAGTTAGATTTTGCTCTTCCTCTGACAAATTTTAACATCTCTTTATAGAACAATTAAACATCAATGAGATTCTTGTGAACTCTAAAACTATGACTATCCATGATGTTATTAAGAACTATTTCTCCCCAGAGTTGGAAATAATAAGGATTGAATTTTAAATCACTTAATAATTAAGACTCTAGTATCATGTCATAAATCGCATATTTTAAAAAATTTAAGTTATTAAATATAAACATATAAATGATTTTGTATTTAACAAGTAAAAGACATCACTCCAACCTCTAATTCACATATTGATGATTAGTGGTATGTCCAAGGAAATCTTGAAATCCACATATCCATGAATTAGTAACGTTACTAACATATGTATGGATTCCACCTGCCCAGCTCTCCCAGGATTTTTTTTTTTCATATTAAACTCTCCCAGGATTTTTCATAATGAATGAACTACCATATAAGCATTTGGTTCAAAAATCCTTCAGATGCCAGCTATCTAACCCCTTAACTTTTTGCTTCATCTTTATGTTTCGTGTTTATTTTCCTTGATTGTGTTGTTAATTTGTTGGGAATAAATACATGGAAGGGTTTGTATAATACAGGTCAAGGCCACAAGGATTCATGCTGAATGCAATATTATATTCATAGAGAGGTTTCAAATGCAGATAGTTCATCTCCTTTTCGTTGACTACACAACACCAATCACAAATAATTTTGAAATAAGAGTTAAATATTCCATAACTAAACAAATGAATCCCTTGTATGTTACTCATTTAAGTAAGAAATGGAACATCTACTTTTTAAATAGAAAAAAATACATATATAACTAGTGTGTGTATCTGTGCAATGTACAAATGTGAATATAGTTATATAATAATTAATTACTAAGAATTTAGATATTTTATATGAGAAAAAAATTGTTTATACTGGTGTAAAAATCGCTATATATCTTACACCTTCGATAACTTTTTATTCAAGAATTTTTTTTCGAAACCTATCGTTAGGTTTAGAGTTAATATGTGATGGTTTTTCCCTATAAAATTTTACATTAGTCTGAAATTATTTGATATATTTTTTGCATACATATAACTCAACATAATAAATATCTCATGAATATATTTAAATAAGAGTTGTTTAATCATAACATTATAAGTGTCTGATTTATCTGATATTCGACAAGGCAATCAACATAATATGTAGTTATAATTCAATGATTGGATTGACAAAAACTATATTCTATTAAAAATTATCGAAAGTGTAAATGTATCAAATCTCACACTAGCGTTAACAGATATATAACTATAACAAAAAATGTATATTATAAAAAAATTATTTTATTTTGATAGGTTATGATTAAAAAATGGTTGTATAGGATAATCTAAAATAATGAAAAACTAGTAAAAAATACATGAAATGATAAATGAATATATTTTAAAATTGAAAAGTATAATTCTAAAATTTTAATTTGACAAAATATAGGATTTTACAAAAATTTTGTAGAATTTATTCTATATCAACAAATTATTATAAAATTATAATTTAGAACTAAAAGATAAAGTAATTAATTTCCATTTCCTTTTCTTTTATGAAGGAGAGTAATAAATTAATTTTCAAGAAAAAATCAACCAAACAAATTATGTGTAATAACACATCAATGAAAGTTTAATTCAATTTATAAATATAACTACTTTTAATTTTCAAATAATAGTAGAACAAATCAATAATTAAAAATTATTTTTTTCTCCTTTATCTTTAGATTTATAATAAAGTATTTTTTCAAATTAGATAAACTTCTTAAATTAGAACAATTAAGATTTTAATACATTTATCAAACTCAATAGCCTTAAAAAAAATGTGCAACAACATTATTGTTTAGTAAAGCTTTTATTCAATAATAATAGCTTCATTATCTTTAGTTAAAAAAAAAAATATTGTTCTTGGCTCTCCAGTTACAACTATGCCATAGCAAGTGTTACAATGTGAGCAGCAACAAATTTTGAGATCAATTCTGAAAAAAATTATTATCCAATTATCATATAATAAACTTTATAAAAAAATATTTTTTATTCAAACTCTTCCATCAAAAATAAAAATATTATGGCTGCTCAATTTTTAATGTATGAGGTTTTCTCTAAAAATAAATTGTTGTTCATAAAATTTAAGGTAGATTAGCTACAATGATTTTGAAAAAACTAAAAACTATAAATGAAATTTAAAATAAAAATAATGATTTGTTATTTCAATTTAAAAATTGAAAATGATATTCATAATGTTTTCAAGATTGTAATTGAAAAAGTATAAGATTTCACCCATTTTTAACCCTTAGAATAATTTATTTATTTAAATTAAGATTTTATATATAATGAAAAATGAATAAGTTGACCAGTTCTTTAACAAAACTAATTAAACGTACGAGATTATAAACAACATAAACGTAATCTTGTCAATGGCCTATGAAAAATATTTGAATTTATTTTAAAAAATGTTCTTTTTAGGTAAAAATATTATTAAAATTTGGAGGGAAGCACAGTCAAGTTTCCAATTGTCATTATCTCATTAAACTTTCTTGGTAATGGTTCTTAAATATTAATAGTATAGATAGATGTGAGAGTAATATATTAAATGGTTTTATAATCATCTATATTAAATTTATCGAGATTTTTTTTAATCAATAACATATATAATTATTCGATTATATCTTCCGTATCATATAATGCTAGTAGAGTAGTGAATTATTCTAAGTTCACCACCTCTCATCAATGAGATGCCATGCAAATCCAAATGATCCAATCAGACTCAGCTGTTGGGCTTTATAGCGCCGGAGCAAAATTCCCAAACGGTTATCTCGTCAATGGCCTATGACCTAATGCTTCTTTTGGACTCAAAAACATTCGACGTGATAGTACCACCTCTGATGTTTTGGGTTGGGCTTTTTAATTGGAAATTACTCAAACGATGAAGCCCATCTTACCCGAAACTACAACAAAATAGATCAAAGACATGAAGAATCCCCTCGACAAAAAGAAAAAGAAAGAAAAAAACTCATGAAGAATCCCCAGGACCCCAAAAATTAAAAATAAAAAAGACATTAAGAATCCCGAAAAATGATTGATGTCACTTCTTATATTAAGGCCAATTACATGGCCTTTTTATGCCTCTTTCTTTGATATTCTAAAGACTTTTGTTCACAAAAAAAAAGACTTTTGATAATATTGATTTATTTTTTTGTAAATGTCATTGATTGATGTAACATATGTTTACAAGTGTTTTGCATAAAAAACTGTTGTATCAGGCACGAGTTCGATTTATTATTCAATGGAGTTAGATCAAAGTGTGTAAGTATTTAATATGAGTAAAGTGTTCATCAACTTGGGTATCTGATTGTTTCATAAATCAAAATATTCTGTGCACCAAAAAAAAAATCAAAAAATTCTCTCCAGTTAATAAAAATATAGTCTATCTAGGATTATGGTTATAGTTGTTTAGATCGTCCGTTAATTTCTTTTATATTTTCTGTTGTTTATAATATATATAATTAAAGACAACATTGACAAGAGTGGAGGAATCGGCGCATTATTTGCTGTGAATTAATGTATAGCACTACCTTATTAATTAGATCGATTATGCTGAAAATCATAATTAAAATTTGGTCGTTAATCTCCATAGGACTTGGAGAGTGCATACTAGCATTATTTAAACTAGTGAATTGACTCACTTCACATTTTTTTTATTTTTATAATTTTTTTTCATTTATTTTTATAGTTTCCTTAAACTCTCTGTGCATTAAGAGCATCTTGAAAAATATAAATTTTGGACACCAAAAAATAGTTAAAAGAGACTATTTCTTTTAGCTATGGTATAGATTAAATATAGTGTATAGTGATTTCAATCACGAAGATAGATTAGTGCAATTATTTGAAGAGGGAATGGAATGAATAAATCAAATGCGTGTTGTCGTTTTTCTTTTTCCTGAGGCAGTTTTTAATATTCAATTTGAACCCCCATCCAAAATAGAAATTGAACACCGCGCTGCAGCCCTGAAGTTTGTGTATCTTTTGTGCGTATTCATCCTTTGTATTTTGGCCCTTTTGGAACAAAAACACGCATCCATTTCTATGAAAGTGTTCAAAAGGAGATGTAATGGTTGTGATGATGGGGATTTAGATGTAAGCTCCTCCGGATGTCAGGAGCGGAAAATTACTGTGGCAAACATGATGTCAGGGACATACACACAGCTAAGTGGTACTTCACTTTGGATGAGGATTCGATTTTACTACAATTGAAGGATGGTTTTTTTTTTTCTTCTGATTATGAGGTAATATTACAGAGCAGTGACGGGCAGTGGGTTGGTGGTGGTGGGGGTTAATGGGGTTGAAGAAAGTCGTGGAAGGGGTTAGGGGAGGGATAAAATAGATAAAATCCTAATGATAATTTAATATATGTAATATTAAAAGAATCTAACTTGCTATTATTACAGTCATCAAATCTAATGGACTAAATTTTGGAATCACCTGCACCCAAACTCCCTTTTTCCCACCATAAAATCTGCTAGTGTTCAAAACATTCTATGAGAGTGTTCAAAACATGTATTCCTCAAGTCTCATATCGTTTTTTATAGGGTTTTTGTTCTACACATCAAACATGACAGCTAAATAGCAACAATTAGAGACTCACTACTAAAAAAAACAATAGCACTTTATTCTCTTTAATTAGAGGCCATGTGTAATTTATCCCAACATTTAAAAGATTTTATAAATTGAGCCTAATATTTTCCTGTCGTGTGTATCAATTCTATCTTAGTCTTGATTCATTTATTGTTAAAAAAGTTCAAATGATTTGAAGTATAGTAAAAAATTTAAAACTATCAAATCTTTGGATGAGTGCAAATGTATACATAGAGGGGGATTTGTTTACTCTATTAGTAAGTCTTACACACTTATTTTATTCTATAACTCTTCATTCTTTATATATTTGATCTATTTAATAAGAACTTTAAATTCAACGATTGGATTAATGTAAATTCATGTCCAAAAAAATTTAATAGATAGAATAAGTATATCAAAACTTACACCTAGAGTGTATTTGGTTGGGGAATAAAAATATGAATAAAATTTAATTAAATAAGCTTTATATATAAAATAACACATAGAATTTATCTGGATAATTTTTACCCTTATTTTCACCCTCTAATCAAACATAAGAGTAAACGGATCCCAACTCATATATATATTGCTCCATGAATATAAATTTAACATGTCAAATTTAAGCAAATTCACGTGAAAATTGATAAGATCCACATGTATGTGATTATAAATTGAATAAAATTAGTAGAACTCATTTTTATCATAAATACATGTAAATATAAGTTATTAAATTTTCCATACAATAATATCTCATTATTGTACGTACTCCAATTTTGGTGCTCAATAATTTTGCAGTTTGCACGCCAGTTGTCTTTTACGTAAAGTTGTTAATATAGTACTTTCCGTATCAAATTGGCCGAACAATTTATTTTCTGGAAAAAATAGCTATATAAGAGATTATATTAATCTGCCGATGTTAGTAGTCATGATTAAATTTATTAATAAAATAATTAAGTGGAGACAATTTCATGAGACAGTCATCATATCATTAGCGAATCTTATAACGCCAGGGAAATTTTCTCAGCTCCGTTGTAATTTTCTAACCCCAAGACGGTAGATTTCTTATTTTAATTATATAAAATAGTTTGGTGTGCCATCGAGATTAATTTACTCAGAAAGTAAAACAGAAGGAAAAAAAAAAAAAAGAAACTTGACCTATACTTTACGTGGCATAGAGTCAATACTTAAATATGACACACAAAATCTTTTACAAAAATTACAAGAAGATTAAAACAATTATTTTTAATTCTGAGACATTTTCATTATAATTTTTTTTGTTTTTATTTTAATCTTTGATAGATACATGACTAATCTCGTTTTATTCGGTAGGTTCAAACTATGATTTAATTGCATCAAATTCAAGTTATGTAACTAGAACAAAATATAATTAAAAAAAAAACTCTTTTCTTATCTAACTTAAAAGACAAATAGATTATTCTACCACAAAAAATAAATAATAATCACATACTTAAAGAGCTAACACGATCAGTAATTAGTTATGATCTTTAAATATATCTCATCTGCCATGAGGATATTACTTTTGACCGTAAATACTCTTATTTTACTACAAAATTAATTAATCACAGCGATGCAAAGAATAATGAAAAAAAAGGTAGTTGAAATTACATTTAAACCAAAGAAATGTGAATGCGAATAATCTATTTCTCACACAAAAAAACAAATAAAATCCACACGCAATACACTGCCACGGCTGCATACAGCTTCAATGGAGTCCGATCACTAGAAAGAAAGAAAAAACACACACTACCCTCCATCTTTTCCAACCCTAAAACTCAACACAGACCCTCATATCCATGGCTGAGGTGGTTCCCAAGAAGAAGAAGACCACCACCACCAACCCCGTCAACAGCGCCACCAGCAAGAAGGAGAAAAACACGAACCTCATACTGGGTCGGTTCGAGATAGGGAAGCTCCTTGGCCACGGAACCTTCGCGAAGGTGTACCACGCCCGCAACATCAAGACCGGAGAAGGCGTCGCCATCAAGGTCATCGACAAGGAGAAGATCCTCAAGAGCGGCCTCGTGTCCCACATCAAGCGCGAGATCTCCATCCTCCGCCGCGTCCGCCACCCAAACATCGTCCAGCTCTTTGAAGTCATGGCCACGAAAACCAAGATCTACTTCGTCATGGAGTACGTACGCGGCGGCGAGCTCTTCAACAAGGTCGCCAAGGGACGCCTCCAAGAAGAAGTCGCAAGGAAGTACTTCCAGCAGCTGATCTCAGCCGTCGGATTCTGCCACGCCAGAGGCGTCTTCCATCGGGACTTGAAGCCAGAAAACCTCCTTCTCGACGAGACTGGAAACCTTAAAGTCTCCGACTTCGGCCTCAGCGCCGTGTCGGATCAGATAAGGCAGGACGGTTTGTTCCACACGTTTTGTGGGACACCTGCTTATGTTGCGCCCGAGGTTTTGGCCAGGAAAGGGTACGATGCTGCAAAGGTTGATATTTGGTCTTGTGGGGTTGTCTTGTTCGTTTTGATGGCTGGTTACTTGCCGTTTCATGACCATAATGTTATGGTTATGTATAAGAAGATTTACAAGGGTGAGTTTAGGTGTCCGAGGTGGTTCTCCCCTGAGCTCACTAGGCTTGTTGCTAGGCTTCTTGATACTAACCCTGAGACAAGGATTTCCATTCCCGAGATTATGGAGAATCGGTGGTTCAAGAAAGGGTTCAAGCAGGTTAATTTCTATGTTGAGGATGATAGAGTTTGCAGCCTTGATGATAATATTATTCATAAGGTGCTCCATGGCAGTGATGATGTTGATGCTGGTGTTGTGGCATCATCGGAAAGTGATGAGTTTGAGCTGGTTGAGAATATTAATAGGAGGAGGAATAATGCTTCGTTGCCAAGGCCTGCGAGTTTGAATGCGTTTGATATTATATCTTTCTCTCCCGGTTTTGATCTTTCTGGATTGTTTGAGGAGAAGGGTGATGAGGCTAGGATTGTGTCCGGCGCTCCGGTGTCGAAGATTATATCCAAGTTGGAGGAGATTGCTCAGTTGGTGAGCTTCACGGTGAGGAAGAAGGATTGGAGGGTGAGCCTGGAGGGTACTAGAGAAGGTGTCAAGGGGCCACTGGCCATTGCTGCTGAGATATTTGAATTGACGCCTTCTTTGGTGGTGGTGGAGGTGAAGAAAAAAGGAGGGGATAGAGAAGAGTATGAGAAGTTTTGCAACACTGAATTGAGACCTGGGTTGCAGAATTTGATGATGGAGGAGGAATCGTCGGCTACTTCTTCACCACCCCTTCTTCCTTCACCCACTGAACCTTCTCAACTACGTACAGTACTTTCTGACTCTGCCCTCCACTTACCTTCGGATGTTGAATCTTTGAACTTACCTGAAGAATGACAGGGAAGATGAGAAAATTAAAGGGTACCTTTTTCTTTTCAATGTTTTTTTTTTTTAGAATATAATGTGTATTGTAAATTTTTCTTTCTTTTTGAATTTTTCAGGATTGTCCTGCTTTTGAATGTTTGCTCCTTGACTGGAGCACCAGATGCTACTGTATTTCTGTAAGAAGGCTAATTGAAATATAGTGAATGGATGACTACACGTTTCCACATGCCCTGGCAGTGAGCAGATTGATGTGTAACTTGTAGTAGTTTTCATTCTTTGTCGCAGCTAATGTGAAAATAAGAATGCAATTTCTTGGTTTAATTTGGTTTTTGCCGCTTCATTTTTCCTCCATGTATTTATCATCTTAATTTGAAATTGGAGAATGCATGGGAGAAGCCATTCCAAGAGAAACTAGCCACTCCTCGCACTTTTTAAGATTGCTCTAAAAGAGAGTAACTTTCATAGATTAATCAGCATGCCAGGGGTACTATTCAGGGCAAGAAGTATTAACAGTAAGAACTAAGAACATTGCTTTAGGACAATCAATGTGATATCTATTTTTGGTAGGTGAAATAGATAGCTTGAACTGGCTCTCATTTAATTCAGGCAGAACAATATGGGGCTAATCGAGAAGCAAGTAGTCATATCCACCAGAGTCCGGAAAAATGGTGGAAATTCATTAGAGTTCATCTGAATGGATGACATTCACTCAAAGCATGCATAATTTCCATTGCTTCTTGCCTTAGAAAATCCTACATATCCAAGAAAACAAAAACAAAATGAGCGCATTGCTTTCATACTGAATGCTTCCAACTGTATCTGACCCTACAGACTTACAAGTGGTACCTATTGCTACTCTCAAATTGCTTTTACAGAAGAGACACCATAAGTAAGTTGAAGCGTGACCCACTTGGCTATGGGACCGAAATTATTATTAGACATAGTGCAGGTGTCAACTTTACATAGCCAAATATCTAACATATGTATTTTATTTAAGATGCAATTTTAAACTGAATTTTGTTAGTGTCATCTCATGTAGAGATTTTTTTAAGTTGAGATTTTTCTTGTTCGAAAATGGACACTTATGTGTAACATTATGTACGTGCCAGCACTAATCTCTTTTTTATGGGCCTTTTGACACTTTCTCTATGCTGATGCAATCCAGGCCGTGGGGTTCAACTAGAAAAAGCGGTTGTATACTTGTCGAACTTCGAGCATTTGATATATAATAAAATTATATAATAAATATATATTATATATTTTATTATTATTAAATATAATGACCGAGTGAAATAAGTAGAAATTATACATAATATTTAATAATAATAAAATATATAATATGTATTTATTATATAATTTTATCATACATCAAATATTATTGGTTGAACTAATATAACTCATCCTTTACTAATTTCGATGATTGTTGCTTTCTGTGGTCCAGATGAAGGACAAGCATTGCTTTCAATAATTCAATCTTAGGGGACCCTAGTGTCTGGTGGAACCAACTCTTTGGATCCATTTTGATGCGCACAAACTTTTTCTGTGTCCATTTCTGCTATTAATTAATTTTGGTATAAAAAATAATAATCTGGAAGCTGAAAGCCTGAAAAAGTTACTTCATATATATGGGGAAGGTTTTCAGTTTCTATAATCTGTTTCCTTCTAGATTACGGGTAATAAGAGTAAGAAAAAATATTTATTTTGATCTATTTATTAATTGATATATCAATTTTATGAATCATTATTGTCTCCTATTTCTCCTACATTATTAGTGTAATAACTAATTTTTTAATTAATAAATGGAGCAGAGTAAATATTTTATCTTGCTTTAAGATTATCTAAGAATTTCTCTTCCAAGGATATAGATGAGTTGTTTTTCTATAATAAATATAATATATGATTTCGATTTATTTAATATATCTGTTACAAAATACTAGAGACCAAGAAAATTATTATTCCATCTGTTTTTAAATAATTATTCATCTTAAAAATTCTCTTTATCTAGAAATAATTGTCAATTTTAAAAATTTAAGTAGTATTAATTATTTTTTCAATAATATCCTTATTAAATACTATAGAAGAAGGAGAGAAGTAAATGGAGGATAAGAGAGAAAGTTGAATAATTAAAAACAAATAAGAACAATTTAGTAAATTATTTTTAACTTCTTCTAACTTTAATATTTCTCCGATTATTTTCTTAATTCCAGTAACATTTAAAACTGGATAATTATTTAAGAACAGGTGGAGTAGTAAAATTAAGAAATATATAAACTTTAATTGTTCAAATATATACATAATTTACGATAAAATACTATAATATAGAATATGAAGTAGTGCCTTCAATCCTTATCTCTATTCATCTAAAGTATTTGAATTGAAATAAATGCGAGTGATTAACTCAATCGGTCGGTCTTTTGTGTCAAGATTTGAGTTTAATTCCCATATTTTCTTATTAATATGTGATCTATAAGTACATCAATGTTGAATAAGTACGGAGCGATGTTTCAACTATGGATTAAGACAAATTTTTCTCCTAACCTAACCTTTTTCCTACTTAAAATACTTGAATTGAACCCAAATGCAATCGAATAAGGATATTATATATATATATATATATATGAGTGGGAATCTATTTATATCGGTTGTAAGTCCGATGCACTTACATATTTTAATAGTTTTTTATAAAAATTGATTTTAATTGATCCGGAATTATATGATATTATATTGATGATCAAGTATGTCAAATTTTAAAAAAATTGGATAACAACATGCATATATTCTAATTATTGATATTTACTAGTATTTTTAAAAACATATTATTTATCAAAATAAAGTGGTATGATGAAATATCAAAATATTTTTAAACTTTATGAAATTTGATATATTTAATCTATTATGTAAGAATTTTAAATTTAATAGTTGAATTAATGAAATTGTATACACATAAAAAGTTATTGAAGGGATAATTGATAATGTTAATAAATAAAATTTAATATAACATACAACAAATATTAGACCAAGAGATGCTGATACCCAAAATTGGCTGGTTAAAACAGAAGTTATAAACGAATTTTACTTAGAAAGCAATTACTAAGAAGAAAAAAATATCAAGAGACGCTAATAATCTGGAAGATTTTTGCCCGGATAAAGTAGGGAAAGTACAAATGGATTGTTCAAAGTGAGAGTACCGCTCCCTTGAACTGAATCCCATCTTTGTCTGTTTCCCAAAAATTTTTTGGTGTTAGTACTATGCGTGATGCTTCCGGACTTATAATGTTATCATTATATGTGTATCTCAGAGTGGCACAACAGGGTATTTTTCTTAATCATTTTTTTTCCGCATAAATCTGATTTAGTGCTTTGATCTGCAATATATCATTTACAAGATTTAATTTTACTAGTTTGTCACTATGCGGGTACAAGCCTCATAGTAGTATATACTAGTCTACCCATTTAGATCTTTGTAATTAGTAAATCAACTCAACTTTCGCTGCATATTTTAATGGGCGATTAGTGTCTTCCTCAGTCAATGCCTATTATGCCCACTACTCATTTATGCAATAACAACATGATATCTATCACACAAAAAGGAAAGCAAATGACCAGGGATCTCTTGTCCTTCCTCGTCAATGCGGAACCACCTTCCTTGTCCTTGTCGTCCCTCTCATGTCGCCATGGACGGCGAGCAACAAATCATCGTGCTTGAGTCCCACCAATCCAGCATCCTCAAAAATCCACCTCCCACCCCCTACTCAAATCACAAATTTTCCTTAGTTCTTGAAACTTCTATGCTTGGGGGTTTTGCTTTGTTTTGTAGTTCTTGATTCTTATTTTCTTTTTTTTAATGCTAGATACTCAAACTTGATTTATTTTTATTTTTCTTTTTTTTCAAGGATTTGGACAGGACAAATTCAGTTCACTATAGTAATCTTTTTTTTTTCAAGTATTCAGACAGTTTGAATTCAGTTTGCTACAGTGATTTTTTTTTCCTTAAGAATTCGGACACTACGAATTCAGTTTTGATTTTTTTCCTTAAGAATTTGGACAGTCCGAATTCAGTTCATTGCAGTGATTTTTTTTCAAGAATTTGGACTGTCCGATTTGTATCTCGTTGCTTAGCGATTTAAGTCTGTTGAATGAAAACTAGGGGGAAGAGGTGGTGGCCTATGGGGTTGTTATTTGTGTTGGTGGGAGATTTTTTTTTTCTTTGGCTTTTTGTATAGAATATTACACTAAGTAAATGATATCATGATACATCTTACTCACTTAATTAAGGTGTAGGCAAGTTTCTGTTAGCAGCCTTTGGCAGACACGCATATATACTCGGAGGTCGATGTTTGATGAGATTCTCGCTGGTTGCATACTGATTTTCTTCGAGGATCTGTCTGCGAAGTCATAGTATGGGTGACACTTGTAGGAGAGTGAGTTTAAGGGCTTTTTTGTGTTGATTCCAAAGGAGGAAGTAATGTTCAAAGGGCTGAGGATCTTGGATGTGTTGAAATAGATATTGAGGGCTAGAGTTTGGAGGGTAAGGGAGAGGGTGCCGGCTTTGCTCATTTGCTTTTCTTTTTTGTGTGATAGATCACATGTTATTATTGCATAAATGAGCAGTAAATACAACAGGTACTGACCGAGGAAAACACTTGAATAATCACCATTTTTATTTGGCTCGATACTATAAATAAATAAGGTTTGTTTGGTTTTTATTTTCAGTTTTTCAGATTTTATGAGAGAAATACTGAAAATTCTGAAAAACTACAAATTTCAATTTTTAATATTTCCTTCACAAAATCTAAATAAAAAACTAAAAACTAAAACTGAAAACTTAAACCAAATAAATCCAAACATAAACTTGTCACGGCCAAAATAAAATAAAAACAGAAACTTACGAACACGAGTTGTCATTTCATAACCTTATCACTTCCTTAATTAGTTATTTTCTGGAGATGTCATAATCTGGATTCCTACTATTGAGATGGTGGTGGGTTATTCGCCCACTGATATTGTTTAAGTGGTTGTAAGAGCTTCTGGGGTCACATCATTAGTAGCATTTGATTTAGATAATTGTTGCGTGAAATGGTGGGAAACACAGCCATTGGATTAATTTTCAAGCTTTGGAGAATGGTTATCATAAGTGACTAATAAAAATTTATCACGGTTATTTTAACACACAAAAATATATATTTAAGTGAAATATTTATTTTATTATGATTAGATATGATAGATGGATGAAGATAGTAAAAATTATTATCATATCTAATGAAATAAATGTTTTGCCTAAACATTTATTTTTGAGTGTTTGGACTAATAAGTGGATCGATAAGCTAGGTCAAACATGTACGTATACCCTTGCACTATTTGCCGGCGATAATTTTTGAACATTTGTCATTGTTTTGGTGAATTTAATTTCTTCGAAGTCGTAAATGGAAAAAAAAAAAGACCTTTATGGTAACCAGAATCACTTTTAAGGCAAGCCAATCTTGTGCTCGTACTCCTTCCCGGAAGATTGGAATAGTTGTGATTATTGATTGATAGCCAGCTAAAGCTACTGACACATGATTACAGCGACACAAGTCATAAAGTTGAATGTATCAATTAGGCAAAAGTAAAAACGAATGAAATATCTTAAAACAAATAAAGTTTCAACATAAAAGTGATTGCTTCCGCGACAAATATCAGAGACAAGTAAAGTTACGCTATAGTGTGTGTATATATATATATATAAAATAAAAATTAAATATTATTTTTTAAAACAAATTAGGATGTCAATATTCTTGTATTTATTGAGGTGGCACAATTACAATGTACATGTACAAAAATAAAAACAAGAAGTTAGATAAAATAGAGACTATGAGGTTATGTGACTCTACGTTATATTAAAGTAATTGGACTATTTGACTTATGCTATAGAGTCGCATAATGACGGTAGAAACAGGTTAAGTTAGGTTCTGTATTATTTATTAAGCTATCATAATTCCATAATAAATAATAGTTTAGTAAATAATCATTTTTTAGCTTAAGTTATGTAATAATTATCATTCATTGTTAATTATGTTTATAAATTTATTTTATACAGTAATGATACTACCTACGAATACTACTAGTTCTCAAATATATAGCTATGGTTTCCCCTTTCTTTTCTTTTCTTTTTTCTTTTTTTCAAGTTTGAGAAATTGCTAGCATGGTCAATTTTTATGTAACTACATATCGTGAGATGACAATTCCTATGATTTCCATTGGATATTGGTACAAATTGTACGTTTTACATTTTCACAGCATGAAAATTAGTCTCTTGAAATATTACTTAGAGTATTTCAAAATTAATTTCTCCTAATGCTGTGTTTTGGTGAATATATAACCCTACCTAATCACATAAAGCTCAATGGAGTAGTTGTTTTCTTTTTTTTAAAAAAAAAAAACTTCATTTTGAACAGTGCATGCGTATGTATGTTGTGGAAGTGGGTAGGTTATCTAGTCTGTCTTTATCATAAAGGAACAATTACTAGTTCCATTAATAATTGAATAGACTTGTATTTGCAGAAGTTTTATGCTCAATGGGACCGAGACACCAATAATATGTTAGACTTTTTACATCCCAAACTTGATCAACAAAAGTACAGTAATCAATTTACAACACCTCACTTGCAAAATGACTTAACACACACACACACTGGACAAGAATAGCTATATATGGTGGTGGTGGTGTTAATCACACAGGCTTTTACAAACAAAAGATAAATAGAATCAAATCAAAGAAGAAATAAAAGAATCTGTGAGTAGCAAACATCATACAGCATTCCCAGAAAGCTATCCTCTGCCAGCTTGATACATGTTAGAGAGAGACTTGACTTACAACACATACAGAGAAAGAGAGTCAGATATATAGAAACAATTGTCAAGTGGCCTCCACTGACAAGATCTCCAGTTCAGCCCACCACAATGGAGAAAGCCTTGGGACCGCTTGGTCAGGTGTTACTCTAAGCACTTCCCTCAACTTGCAAGTTATGTCCTTAATTGTTGGTCTTTTCCTTGGATCAGATTGAATGCACTCTTGGATCACCTCACATATCACATCAAGCTCATCATCTTTGAAGGACTGCAGTGAGGGATCAATCATATACCGGATCTTTGGCTTGTCACTCAAGTACGCAGCAGCCTACAAAATTGAAAGAGGAATGTATATACAACAGTGAAATTGCACCTGAAACAACAAAAAGGAAAGATTTCCAAAGGGTATGAAAAGGGGTGTAAAGTTCAGAAGGTGTTCCAAACTTACCCACTTCACAAGGTGGCCTTGTTCTTCAGTGTAAGGCAGCTTCCCAGAGATGATTTCAAGCAATAATATTCCAAAGTTATAGACATCAGTCTCAGGATCCGATTCGGGTGGCAACTCAGATTTCTTTGATTCATCTCCAGTTGTTTGGGTTGGTGATGCGCTCTTTCCAAAAGCGATCTCTGAAATCTGAGAGAGAGAGAGAGAGAGAGAGGAGATAAGTTAATTGGCCATCATATAATGAAAGCAAAAGAAAAGAGGACAGAAATGCGTATACCTTAGCCGCAAAGTCATCGGTTAATAATATAGAACCTGAATCCAGGTTGGAGTGAGCTATTGGTGGATTCAGATCATGGTGCATGTACTGAAGACAATAAGCAGTACCCATAACAATCCTCATCCTTGCACTCCAATCTAGATGTTCAACTTCGGGAACTGAAAAAATAAAAAGAAAAATGTACACAGCTTATTCTTTGATTGTTTCAGATTTGCAATGTGCTTGGTAATTACTAAAACAAAGAGTATTACCATGCAGATGCTCAAATAGGCTTCCACTTGGAGCATACTCAAACACCATCATCCTTGTGAATGGTTCTTCTTCGTCACAGTATCCAATAAGATTGGTGAAGTTCTTATGGTTAATACGGGATAAAGTATCAAGCTGAAGCATATAAGAAACAAAATTAGCGACAGGTAAGTTTGAGAATTGAGAGTCCCTCTCTCAATTGAATTGGGGTTCTTAATTCAATATTTTTCTTTCCATTGATTTGATAAGGACTAAACCTTTTTCCGATAGGCCATCTCCATGTTCTTTGACCAATCTTCGGAAGAAGTAACAATAGCAGAAACAACAGCAATCTCGACTCCACTGGACAGTGTTCCTTTGTATATGGTGCACGCATCAAAACTATTAATGATATTGCTGAAATCTTCACAAGCTGTCTCCAGCTCTGCTCTATTCAATTTGGGGACCCCTACATTTCATATATCACAAGAAAGCAGAGAACTGAGTAACATAAGAAAACAAGACGACATTCAGTAGTTTTCATTGATGATTGGAAGGGTTTATTTTCAAGGCGTTTGTTGAGGGAACATCAGTGTCACAATAGCAACGATAACAACAAACTGACGTAACTGAGTAACTGACCCACACTAACATTTTACTAACAAATATAATGCAATATTATATGAAGACATTAAATGGTATCGCCACAATAAGTTAAGCATTAATTAATTAATTTATTTATTTTGGCACAATGGGAAGTCTTTACCCTGACTTGAACCTATGACCACAAGAAAGAGGACATAGTTGTTCAATTGCAAGTTCTGCTATGATAAATTCGCAGCTCAATGAAGTATAAGGTGTGTTTTTCATATTGTCCTATTAGAATATTACCTGTTACAAATGCTTTCTGCAACTGTCCACTTATTCCTGTCTTCCAGGGCTGTATTGTTTTTGCTGCTCGTTTTCGCCAAATCCAAAGCAAGATCAAAAGAAGACTGACCAAGATAATTACACCTAAAATAATTGTAATATACTTCCAAAAGTTTTGATTTGTTTGACTGGAAGTATTTTGTGGAGAATCAGAAGGTGAAGGCGGTGATGCAGGTGATTGACTTTGCTTCTTATTGGCAGCCGGAACAGCTGGGAAAGCTCCACTACTCAAGGTAATTGGAAGATAACTAAGCTGTACGGCAGGCTCACCAACAAAAGGTGCAGCTGCTAGGTTGCTGGATTGATCAAGTAACTTACGGCGTGCAGAATTGACTAGAATTGATACACTCGAGTCAATTGCTGGCCCATCAAAACCTACACGATGCAAGGCATGTTTTGAATGTCAATTAAAAGCATGTCTTTCAATTTCTCGCAGGCCACAAATCAATCAAGGATCTCCACTCACCAGACAGATTGTCAAAGTGATTCTCTTCATAGCCATGAGGGAAAGCCTTTCCTGGATTGAACCTTCGAACATGAGAAAACAATTTTAGAAGTGATACACAATGAAAGAGCAAAAAAATTGTACATACTGAGATTGAGATGGGGTTAAAAGTTATCTACATACAGTGGCAGTGCCAAGGCAGCAACGCATTTTATGAATGTTCCTTTAATTGGAACAACCGATGAATCTGCCTTGTTCCGTTGCTTGAAACCTCTATGCCACACGCTGTTAACACCATGCATCAAAAGGTCATAAAATTGGTAACTTGACCAAATACAAACTTTGTTAACCATAAAATATGAAACAGATTGAGACAAGTATTGAGTTCCACTGGACAATGCTGTTAAAAAGTTCGATACAGAAAAATCTAATCTTACGGCAAAAATAGGACAACTCAACTCTTATCTGTCAGTTCCTCATATAACAATTGATCAAATAATTCTAGTGATCAAAGTAAAGCAATCAAATTGAGAAACTAATGTTGTACATCAGATATCTGCCAGTCTCTCTGTATTTAGATGGCTAAAATATACCTAGAACTTTCGACAACGTTAAAGAGATAAACGAGAACCTCCATCAGAATTCAGAATAAAGATCTGTGTCTACTGATTACATAAAACAGAATATTAGCTATTTAAATTATGGTGACATGTGAAATCTCAGACTGATTAAGAGAGCAACTGAAACCAGTTAAATAATGACATCATTAAGAAATAACTGTGCTCAATCATTCTTACATTCTCCAAGTATAGACCTAGACTTGGTAAATATAGGTACATGACGATGAGTTTAATCAACTCGATGGAATCTATTGCATATGATGCCTGATCTTGTGGGAATGATTTTCCAGAGATAATCTTAAAGGCATCATTGTTTGCAAAAAGTATTAAATTTGTGAGAACAAAAGGTTCATGTGTCTAATTAACTTGCCCCAACATTTAAATAAAACAGGGGGGATGGAAGGCATGGAGTGGATAATTAAGATCACTAGAGCACGGCAAAAAGAAATGAAGAACTGCTTACTAGTGTGCAAGCTTCCTATTCCTGCAGCCTGCTGGGATACTTCCAGTCAACCTGTTCTCCGTTAGATCCAATAACTCCAGCTTGTTGAGATCTCCGAGTTCTTTTGGAATGGTGCCAGAAAAATTGTTGTTGCATAGTACACTATTTCAAAGTAACAAAAGGAAGCACATCTGAATAAGAAATGTAATGGAATATAAATTATTATATTAAGTCTATTCAGAAGCATAGTAAAGTTCAACTTTATTTTAGTTGTTAGATGAAGGCAATGGAATGGACATTTCACGATGAAAGGAGAATAAAACTTGTCAGAAGCATGCACAACCTAATTTTGTGGGTGAATAATATGTATTTTTCTAGGATATCCTGATTATTAACTGACTTAAGAAAGATGCCTATATGGTAAATACTGAGCTCCAAGATTAAGTTTTATCTTTTCACTGTTTCAGTTTCAAACTATAGTTCACAATTAGGATCAATTAGCGTTATAATCTTCTGCATAATTTGTGTTTTGACATAAAAGGAAAGGAAAGAATTTGGGGGGGAAAACACACAGGAAAATTTCCTTACAGAGATTTTAAGTGACTAAGTTTCCCAAGCTCAGGGCCCAATGTCCCTCGCAAAGATAGTCCATTGAGGTCCCTAAAAGAAATGACAAGAAGGCACAAAAATCATACATATCAAAATAGCAACTTTCTTTAAACTTCAAGCACAGCCTTCACTAAAACAAATGCCTCACTGGAAAGCTTAGAAAGAGGGAAACCAAAGGAACTTACAGTATTTGTACTTTACCATCAAAACAATGGACACCAGACCACTTGCAAGGGTTAGAATCATTTGGGTTCCAATTTGCCAGAGCACTATAAGGATCAGAAGTTATTCTTTGCCGAAATTCCAGCAAAGCTAATCCTGCATTTTCCATTCCACACGAAACAAGAAAAATCATGCAATCAGATACAAGAAAGCCATTACATGATTATCTACAAATGGGGGGTTGGGGGAACTAAAAGGGAAATCCATGAAAATCACCTTCATCATTGAGAGACCAACACTGTCGAATTCCCCACAGAGTAATCAACAGCATATGAATCCTGAGCCATGATCCAAAAGGGTCCCATTTTCTTTCCATTGCCTTGTGAAGCCAAGGCCACTTTGGTTGAGAATTGAGACAATGTCAATATCTCTATAGCCAGGAAGCTATATGATATGTGAAAACATATCTACAAAAACCGCCAGGTTTTTCCTGTACAGAGAAACCCTTTAACCTATTCGGAGGATGAAGCAGCAGAAATCCACTAACTAGGCAAAACTTATATATTACAAAGCAAAAGCAATTGCAGCTAGATCACATCAGGGTCCCTCATTTTTCTGTAATTTAATCTTTTCTTTACCGCCTTATGTTCAAGAAAGACATGACCTTGCTCAATATCCTCCTCTCAAATGATTCCCAGCAATGTGGGGTGGAGCTGAAAGAAATTACACCCAGAAGAACGGTTAGCGAAATGAATGCACTTTCGATTAAAAAACAAATGACAAAGTTGATAACCAACCAAAACCATAACAATGAAGCAACAAGGAATAACCCCTTTGGCAAGCAAGCTTTCAGGGTATCAAACAATGTTCTTACAAAAAAAAAGGGGCAAAAAGCAAAAAGGTTCGCATGCATGTCAGAAAGCATTGAATTACCGTGCAAAAGGGAGAAAAAGGGTGCAGGAAAAGAAGTCCCTTTCCTATAGCTATTCTTTGAATTGAAATTTGTTGCTTTTTTTTTTGGAATTATTATTATTTAATTGAACCCCTTTTGTTCCCTCGTAATGCTGCCCAGGATGATCTCAGAGGAACATCTCCTCGACCATCTCCATCAGGGCAGGGCTCTGTCTCTCTCCGGGGTTCACCCCTCTCTCTCTCTCTCTCTCTCAATGTTTTGTTAATTTTCTCTCTCTTACAATGTTGTTGTTCCTTTCTTGTCTCAGTTTCTCTCTCATCATCCCTGTCAGCCAGCCACACACAATTCCCATTTTCCACTCTCCCATTTTTTTTTTATCATATTTATTTTATTTTCCAAATATTTCTGAAAATAAAATTCGTTGGTAGGACCCAGTGGCCACCAGTCACTCGGACGCGCTTTTGTCACTGCTGGGGTGGTGGGTCTGTCCACCATCGCATAGCACAATACATCGGCATGCACACGTGCCCTGCCCCTTCGTGGCACGACTATTGTGAGATTTTCTTCGTTTATTTTTATTTTTTACTAAATAATTCATATAATTTTTTAAGAAAATTTTAGAAGGTCATTTAATATCTCAAAATTTTAATAATAAAATATATTAATATATAATTTTTTAAATACTATTAAAATTATATATCTGTTAATACAATGTTAAGTGTTGTATATATTATTTAAACTAAAATAAAATTTAAAATTATTTATTTTTATTAAAATTAATAATATAAGTCATTTAAACCTTTGTCTGATTAATGACAGAACTGATCGAATAAAATAGTAAGGGTTGCATTGGGGTTTAGTTATCACCATTTGTTATCTGTTATGTTTTCCGACAGACAATTTTTCCAAATCCAATCTGGTGGTTTCGGAGTTTGAGACCATGGTAATAATGGATAATTTTGTAATTATAAATGATGTAAAATGACTTTTTTGTCCCTAAGTCTCCTTCATTTTATTTATTCCATGAGCACTTTCTCCCTCTCTCTCTTTGCTCCCCCACTATAACCATCTCTTTCCACCTCCACACCATGGTTTCCGGGGAGATCCTCTCAATAGCAGGCAGCAGGTCTTAATCAACGAATGATGTGATTCTTTATAAAAAGCTTCTATTCATCTCAATCTATTTTTGTATTTCTCTTGAGAAGTTTGGGCATTTAGGCTGCTCCATTATGAACTAGAAACAAATGAGGGTATGCAAGCAAAATTGGTAGTGTTTTGCTTTGTGAGTTGGCAGGGATTTAGCACAGGCACAACTATTTCTCGTTTATTGAATTTGTAATTATAGTTACCATCAAACCTAGCCTCTCTTGTGTCTTGAGTCTTGACCCAACAAGAATATTGAAAACGTAGCAAAAAAGGGGAGAAAAAAAAGTGTGTTCTAAGCTTGGGAAATGCTTACATACATCGGCCTCTTTCCCAACAACCTCGCGATAGGGACAAAAAAGCTATCAGCAGTGATGGTGATAATGGTGGCGGCAGTGGCAGCCAGGATACCAAGAGTAAGTGGCAGTGAAAAAACCTATCTTAAGGGAGAGAGTGAAAGAAGGGCATAATAGATAAATCATTTATAAAACTATTTTTATAAACTTCCAAGTATAAATATAAATTTTAATTTCCTTTAATCTTAACCATTAGATTCAATTTGCAATGGATGAGATTCAATGACTGTATAATTACAAACTAATCATTTTCGTTTAAGAACGCACTAATCCACCTCAATGTTACAAAAAAGACACCTATGTTAGTAAGACAAGTGTGTCAGTAAGACCGGTAGGATGGGTTCATTATTTATTGGAGAAACGAGTAATTTGCATTTTTTTTTTCAACTCATTTCACAACTATGTGTATTCTTTTTTCTTAGGGATTTTGACTAAATTATGTTAGCTACTATTTCTACTTGTGTTATCTATTGCCTATATTACAAAAACAAATTAGCTATCTTTGTTGTTATGATATTTCTTCATAGCTTTTTCTTCACCAATTGGAATACCGAACTAGTACTAGTTAGATTTATAAATATCCAAATTGACAAATACTAATCTATACTACCTAATAAGAGGAATTATCCTATCTAACCGTCATTTAAATGAAATTTATCTTTTTCTTTATTTATTTTATAATGCTAAAATTTCTTGAATAATTGGTTATGCGTTAGTCTCTTCAATTATTAATGCCTTTTTTTAGCACCGTCATCCTTCTTCTATATCCATCTTTTGTGTCAACTTAACATTCATGGTCTTGATACTATTACTACTTAGGCTGCCTTCATTTGGTAGCGTGGCACATTAAGCCTCGGCCTTCGTCGATCTGATGTAGAATTGTAGAGCATTTGGTGATTAATTTCTTTTTGGTTGCAGATGGAGATTCACTTTCTTGATTTTGGTCTGGAGTTTGGTGATTCATTGAACTGCAGTTCTTTCCTCATTGATACCCTCTTTTATATTGGTGGGCTTTTTAGTGACCTTTAAGATGCTGGTCAATATATATGTTGGGGGAAATTTGGTAATGGATTGGGATGTTCTACTGGGAGAAGCAGCGTATATGTAGCCCTTTCTCTTTTTATCTTGTCCATAGCCTATCTGTTTTGGTCAAAGTGTATGTAGTCATTTTTCCCTGTTCTTTGGTCCGGTAGCCATTTTACTTTTGGGCTCGGCCCATTTTTTTTAACCATTGCGGCTTTGACTTGAAGACCAAAGCCTTCGACCTAAAAATAGAAATTATTCTTCAGCTTGTCACTTTTCTCATCACGTTATTGAAAACAAAAGGGAACAATAAATCTGCAAAGGGTGCCACATTTTTCTATTACCGTAAATTTATTTGGTTTATATTTTTCACAAATTGTTTGTGTTAGTAGCTACTAATAACCCTAAGGAATTAGTGGAGTGGAGTATGATGTGATTTCATAAATAACAAGTCACATGTTTGAACACCTACTCATCATCTCTTTAGAGGTAAGGTAAGTGTAATTTTATCTGCAAGTGTTATAGTGAAAATGATTTGTTTATAAATTAAATATTGTGCTTGGATCTTTAAAAAAATAATAAATGAGTTGCTTTATAAATCCATTGTTTCTTTCTTTATTTTTGAAATCCTACTAAATTTGATGAATTTGTATGAAATTAAATTGATTTTAAAACTCAAAACAAACCAAATCAATCAATTTTCTTTTTTTAACCATTTCAAACACAATGTAGTATATTTTAAAATCAATGGCAATTTACAATAATATTTCCCAAAATCACTTGGTATTGCACTTGCTCTCTTTAAGATTTTAAAATTACATCTAATTTCCTTGAAATTAATATGGTTAATTTTTATTTACATAAATTTTTTAAATTTCTAAATTACCCTTTAAAAAAAATCTAACATCCACCCCCAGTTCCTCTTCCTCGTTCTCTTTGCGCCTCCTGCTCCCCGTAACGATTCTACGTCTGACCTTGGCCTCTAGTTGCCTTCTTCCCCTTTCGCTGTGCCATCAAGTCATGATTTTTTTAAATTTATTTTTCTTTTAATTGTTTGTTTGAATCATGAAAGGGCTGTGGAGGCTTGGAACACAGAGAGACAGAGAGAGGGAGAAAGAAATGTTGAGGATGGTAGATCAACACAGCGGCGGTAGAGGTGTCGTGCAACTGCGGGTAGCTCACAGCGTGGCGGCGGTGATGTGATGGTTCCCACGGTGGTTGATAGATTTATTTTTGTTCTTTTGTTGGTTTTTTGTTGGATTTGATTTCTTAAATGCACAAGTTTGGCTGTTGATTTTTTTTTTCATTTTTCTTGTTTTTGGGTTTCATTTTCTGACTGGAAGGTGGTTCTTGGATTCAAGTTTGGATAGATTAGAGATGATTTTGGAGGTGATCTGGTCTTTTTTCTGATGCATTTTTTGTTTCTGTTGCAAGCGCTGCTGATAGGGTGATGGCGAATGACAATCCTAGAAATAAGAAAATTTATCATGGGTATAAAAGTTATTTTATATTTTTTAAAATTAAAAACCTTGTATAATTTAGAGTTCTTTATTTCAATATCCATATGTGTGTAGATATTCATGTAGATCCCATATGAATGCGAGAGGAATAATAAAGAAAAAATAAGTTAAGAAAATAAATAAGTAATAGAACTTATATATTCTGTAATTATGATGTTTGAGAAAATGAATATTGAAATAATAAAGTTATATTATTTATAGCTTTTTAATCATGGAAGTGACTGAAATGCCAATTAAAAAATTAAGGGAGGTGTATATAATTTCAAAAATAACGAGAAGGTAAGCATAATTCTAACCGATCCCAAGAGAGGTATATGAAATTTATCTTAAAATCAATTGTACATGTGTAAATACATACATGCCATCAGCGAATAATGTTGATCATGACTTGTTAATTTATCCTTCATTGGAAGTTAACCTTTTCAAGAAGATTCAGCGATGGCATAATTATGGTTGTTTAATTTAACACGCAGGCCTTTAGACGCGGGAGTTCTGACTTTCCCAGTACATTGCCAGGGCCAAAATTAAACAGATATCATCATCACTGCATGCGCATTCGATTTGGAAACTCGATCGAGCTACTTCGGATGGCTGTCACATTTGTCTTAAATTGTTTCCTATCTATCTGTTATTGGGGTCCAGTTGATATATATATATATACATATAGAAAGTGAATAAACCCTCGATAACTGGAGCTGCTTCTGCTTATGAATTAATCTGACAAGGTCGTAACATGTTTGGACTTTACAGTTTTCGCACGTACGCCTTAAATTGTTATTTGAAAGATGCCAATTGCCGAATGAATTTTAATGCATTTTAACATGTTTGATAAATTGAATAAAATGATGCTAAGTCAAATTTCAATATAAGTTTTGGCTGTGATCTGAGTAAAAGTGGGAAAAAAAAATTGCTTTTCTATTGGCGCAAGCTATATGCTTGTCAAAAGTTAAAATGGAACCGTACAGTTGAACTAGTATTCTGTTTTTTTCACAACGCTTATCAAGGACTTCTATATCTTTATTTTCTGTTTCAGACTCAGTCCTACTTAAACGTTGGCACTGAAAAAATTGATCGAAGTATATATTATATTTATATGTGTTAATGTTCGAATATCAAATTATAATTGAAGGCAGGGAAGGAGATATAGGAGATAGAGATAGGAGATTCAAATCTCTAAACACGCTTTCCTTGATGCGATTGAAAACGACAAGCGGAAAATTACAATTTATTCAAGGTATGACGTATAATGCATGATACTTTTTGTTCAAAATTATAATGGACACGGATTAACTCTTCTCATCAACTCTCTGCCAATATATCGTCATGTTTTGGGCTTATTTTTTTTTTATTTTTTTTTATTTGTAAGTGATTTATAAATACATGTATAAATATTTGATAAGTCTATATATATGTCCCAACTATGAAATGAGGTGAACTCTCCTCTTAACATAAACTTTTATTAAAAAATTATCAGAATTATTTATCATACCATTTATCATGTATTTAGTATTTAAAACAGTTTCTTCTTGAAAATTTCCTTTATTATTTCTTGTGTTTTATTTTGAATGTTTTCTTTATTTCCTTAAAAATTTTCCGTGTGTAACAACAATCTTTGATAATTTTAAAGAAGATGCTTTGACAAAAACAAAAAAGAAAAGAAACTATAATTTCATAATTTATGGTGTGTTTGGATGAGATTTTTGGGGGGTGAAAATCAATTATTTTACCCTAAAATTTTTTTTGATATATTTGAATAATTTTTAAAAAATAATTAGATTATTAAAGAAATTAGTTTTCAATTTTTTATAGAAGATAAAAAAATATTTTATGAAAAAATTAATTTTTAACTTTTTTATTATGTATAAATTTTAAGTTTCATAATTATTCATTTTAAAATCTGAAACAAATATATGTTGGATTTTTGTTGCAGGAGATGGATAGAGAAACAAAACAAAATATTAAGTCCAACTGTTGTTTCCCACTAGCAACTCTATAGTTGGATCATTTTTTTTTTTTTTTGGGTCTTGATGAAATCACTAGTATACCTCTTGATTCAATAGAGATCCTTGGATAGATATGGGCTTTCTAGTGAGGACTTTTTTCATTTCTAGAACTTAAATTTGATTAGATCTTTAGTTTAAAGACCAAGATACCTACCACCTTGACTAACTTTATGTTGGAGTTATTTAAAACATAAAATTGTGTTTTTCTTTTTTCAAAAATAAATTGGCAAATGGCTTGATAAATAAATTTAGAGAAAATTATATTGACCTCTTCTGAGGTTCAGCGAAATTGTACACACCACCCTCTAGTTTGTAAATCTTACAATGACCTTCCCTGAACTTTATTAATTTTTACACTAAGCACCTTTAAAGTTAATATTCTGTTAACATTGCAAACAGAAGTTAGATCATGTCATGCACATGATTTTTAATGGTAGAGTTATAATTAATTAGAAGATTTTAACATATAAAAAGATTCAAACACCCTTATTTATGATGAGTTGAAATTTGAGGGAACAAATTCAGGCTTTCATACACTAGCAACAAACTAAATCGGAAGAACCAAAAGAAATTGAGTTGTCTGAAGAGTCAGAGAAGAATTATAGAAATTGAGAGATACAAATTTAAAAAAGAATAACAACATCGTGTGGTATTTCTTTCTTGCTCTTGTTATTTAATTTTGGGTTTCTTCATTCGTCCTTAAATTATAGGTCATCACACACCTACACTGTCACTAACACATAGACACAAAAGCCATAGTTTTTCTCATACCCACATACTCCATCAACACTACTATCTGCTTCAAGCCTAACCCTTCATCGAACAAAATCCTCTTGAAGCCAAAAATGTAGCCTCATAAACCTCCATAGATCCATACATACACCAAAACGAAAAAAACAGCAACAGCATAATCAACAACAACAGGAAATCCACTTTCACCAAGTCACAAAATCAAAAACCATAAAAAAGGCAAACGAAAGAAGAAAGGGGAGAGGACAGCCAATCGTGGTTACTGAAACCTATTCTCCATGATTTCCTTGGCCTGAAGTCCCCAGATGTCAAGCCCTCCAAGCTATCTCCGTCATTATTTTCCAGTAGCGGAGCACGTGGCCCTTTTTCCTCCACCTACATCTCAACCACCATTACCCCTTTTCTTCCTCTTCACGGCCTCCTACTGTTGCTTTACACTGCTAATCCATCCTCACTCTCTACCATAGTCCCGCTTCCTCCTATCATCGCATGTGCCTCACTCGTGTCTCACCTTCATGAAACAGCCGCGATAGCCCATCTACAGCACCGTGGCTCATTTTCTCTTAATCTCTCTCAGCCGACACAGCCTCCTTTTCCCCTTTCACGAGTTCCTTCCTCCATCAACACTGCAACGTCATTCCCCTTCTTTCATAGCTCCGCTGCGCACTTACCATGACGGATCGGCCTGCCGTCGAATGTTGATACGCCGCCACAATCTTTACCCTAATCGCCGCGACCCCTCTCCTTCACATGCACCCCTGCCACGCCTCCCCTTTTTTCCACCGTGACCCGTTGCAGGCTCCATGGCTCTTTCCCTGCACAGCCCAACCACCGCGGCATCCCTCCACCTTCATGCGCGCCTCACTCACATCTCCCCTCTGCGCGTGTGATGAGTTAGATCGTAGGTGTTTGTCACGCTGTGTGAGTGAGGTGGTTGGATGGTGGCACTGCATTGCGGATTTGATCTCATTGCATCGCTAATCTGATCATGCTTCACCGCTGATCTGGTCGCTACGTCGCAGGTCTGGCACATTACATCCAAGGAAGAGAAAATCGGACCGGGCATTGAATCGGTCAAGGTACTGATTCAGAGATTTAGAGATCCAACTGATTCAACCGGGTTCAACCGTAATGTAGTAAAAATATATATAAATATATACATATAATTAATTAGAATATAAATAAATATCAATGAAAAGAAAATCGGACCGGATCGGCTAGTTTAATTGGGTTAACCGGGAACCGCTCGCCTAGCCGGTCCGGCTAAGTGCCTAAAACCGAGGGAGTCAAAAACTGGTCAAAACCGGGTAAAATTGGGAAAACCAGTGGACCGGTCCGGTTCCTAAGGTTGGCCGGTTCAAGGAATCTGACTTGAAAAAAAAAAAGAAAAGCAAAACATGGCTCACATCTCCTCAGTAGATCTTCTTCTCTTACAAAGGTCGCCGGCAAAGCTGCCTTTGCCCGTCGCCTCCGCGCCTCTGCTTTGCTCTTCCCTCTCTCGACGAAGTTGCATTTATTCCTCACTGCTGTCGCCTTCCTCATCTGTGCCTCTGTTCGCTCGCTATTCCTCACCGTTAGTTTGCGTTTTGGCTCCTGTATGGCTAATTGGGTTGCTGTCTCGTGCAAAGAAAGGCTGAAAGGGTGGCTGCTTCATGCTTTTTTTGTTTTGTCATTGTTGGCTTCATGTTGATAGATGGTGGCTGTAAAAAGAATGACCAATGGAAGAGATGTATGCTTTTAGGCTTTCAACTTGGGATGTTTGGGTTGAGTTTTAGTGTTTTACTTCGTTTTTGGGCTCATATAAAATAGTTTCCAGCTCTTGCTTTAAAGTTTTACAGAGGTTGTTGTTTTTGGGCCTTGTTTTTTTATTTTAAAGGTTATTTCTTTTCATATAATTAGATCTATATAAATTATAAGTAATAAATAATACAGATAAATTAATAATTTTTTTGAGAAAAAAATAGTATGTATATATTTTTATATATTTTATTATATTCCAGTTGATCGAGTTGGACCTCTAAACCTTTGAACCAATACCTTGATCGGTTCGATACCCAGTGCGATTTTCTCTTCCTTGATAAATATATTAAATCATTAACATTAATACAATCAACAAAAAAATATTCATAGGTCTGTAAAAATAAACATAATCCATATAAAATTTTTCTAGTTTCAGTCTCACAACACGGTCATAAAATATTTAAAAACAACATTCATTAGTTACTAGTAAAGTTTATAATAAGCAGTCTACGAATGACGGAAATAGGAGAATAACAACCCAATAATATTTGTTAGTGTCCTTGTTTGATTCCTTTTTTTTCTCTATGACTGCCATAAGATATCAGTATTTAAGTTTTTTTAAAAAAATTAAGTTTTGAAAAAGAAAAAACCGGTCAGATTGGTCTGGTTGCCAGGTTTCCTCGATTTTGATCGGTTTTGACTTCTCCCAATTTTTTCAGTTTAATCGGATCAGCCAGGCCATCGGCTCTCGGTCAAACCGATCAGACCGGTCAGTTCAGTCTGATTTTCTCTTCATTGGTTGCATTGCGGATGTGGTCGAGCTCGGCCATGGATTTGGTTGAGTAGCTGCCTAGCGGAGCTCGTTTCCAGTCTTGTTGCCGCTGCAAGTGGAGGTTGTGTCCGGTCGCTGCCGCTTATCTGGCCGCTGCAAGTGGTCTCCTCGGGACTTCTCACCATTGCAATTTGGGGTGGGTAAGTTTGGGTGGTGAGATGAGAATGTGTTGGAGGATTTGGTGGGTATGGAGGATATGCTGGTGTGATGGAGGGGCTAGTGGTGTGACGATATTTTGGATAATAGACTTATATTACTAATGGCGTTAAGCTGCATTTGATAGAAAAGAGGTCATTGTAAGGTTGACAACTAGAGGGGTGGTGTATGTAATTTCCCTGAAATGTAATTTTCTCATAAATTCATAAAACAGGTATTTAGGATTGAATGGTAATTTGCTTTCACTAATCTAGCTCATGGTTTCCAAATTGCGCAATTGTCATTCGTAAATAAGGTCGCAGGAAATAAGCACTTTAATAATGATATTATTTTGGTCATACATTCATTCCTCGGTCAACGATGGATGATTCTCAACTTCAATACCAAGCTACACTACAATCAGTCCAATGCAACATCCCAAGTATGTCCAAAGAGTAAGAGATTAAACTAATCTGCTATGATTGTGATAATGATTATCTCTCACTCATTATTATATATTTTAATAATGTGAAGACATACACAATAATTTTTTTTGGTCAAGACCAAAAGCAGATAATCTCTACAAAAAGAGTTATGCTATTTATACTCATCGTATATAAAACATCGCGTCGACTCACATTTAATCTATCATTGGATAAGGTGTGGACTCATTCAAGCGATAATACCTTGGCACATCTATATAAAACTCTTTTTTCTCTGGTGCTTGTTTTCAGACATGATTCTCCTTTATGGGTCAATAAAAAATGCTTAATATCTTGTAGTATTTTATAGGTGTAGATCGCTGATGGATGTCAGTAATGTACTGCTAGGTTGGACGTCTTCATCCATGAAATAATAAAAAAGACGCCTAATTCTTTGAAAGATTCCCATGCAGTTTAATATATTTTGAAATGTCAACTCTCACCAACATGAGAGCACAAAACCAACCAACCTAATGTTTTTAAATTTCTTAATTTTCGTGAAGTGATTGATTAGTCTAATCGAGTTTTGTAAGAACTCTTATAAATATTAAATGAGTTTATAAACATATTTTAATCTTAAATATATAGACGAGTCTTTCTTTCAATCTAAACTCTAAGTTTGAAAAAAGTAATCTTAATCTCCTTGCTGCATATAGGCATTGCTATTTTCCTCATTTTACGCGTAATTTCGTCGCTGCCAAACTCTTTGCTTTAATTCTTCGAATATCCGTCGTTACTTTCTCTGTCACACTCTCATACATTGTGAGCACCGAGCGTATGCACATGTCACACACAGAATTGAACGAGCATTGCCTTGAAGTTTGGTGTCACACTAGCTAGCCAGCCAAACCTAATTTCTGAGCTGATTTCCAGTTGTGCTGTCTCAAAATCCATGAGGAGTAGGCCCTCTTTGTCTTTTAGGGACAAACAAAACAACCCAAATTCCGCTTTGAGCAGTCTTGGACAGTAAAACCCTTTTTAGGATGGGACGGCCTGGATATATGATCAAAATTTGTGCTCATATGATCAGCACATATTATGGGAGGGACATGTTTTCCTTGTTTGGTTTCTAGTTTCTGACACACCCACGCCAGATTCCTAATTTTCAAGCGCTAGACTCCAAACTCCAAAATGTATCACTATCTATTATTATAATAACTTGGGCAAGTGATAAAAAATAATCGGGACCAACCCAACAATATTGTAATAATCACGTACTTCTAGCCTATTATTTTTTGCTCTGTAGAGGAGGATATATATTGATGAAACAGAATGATGTTACTATTGATGAGTTGTGATGATGGGTTATTTTGAGCAATTTTATTTTCTACTTAAGAAGTTGCTGGAGTAGGAAACCCTGGTGTTAATAATTAATATCATGGGATTGACAAGGACATGACTGATGAGTTAAACCACAGGGATGGTTGAGGCATTCAACAAATTAAAAGAGTTGGGTGCATCAGAAGTCAATAAAGTCGATGTAAATTCCAACTCCCCCTCCCTTACTTCCTTCTTATAGATTTCCTTTAGAAGAAAGCTCAATTGTCAAACATTTTGCTAACAAATCCTCTCCCTAATTACCTCATTTCACTATCTCAATCAATTTATAGCAATAACTCTTTGGTTAAAAAGTGAAAGATCTTACCTAACTAAGTTCGGTAATTGCAGGTTTATTTTAACTGCAGTACACTAGTTGGACCTTCGACTTTCATATTTTTTTCAACCATAATGTTTTTTATACCATAAAAAATGGGTGTCTCATTATTAGATGTAATGGATGAATTAGGATGAGATCATCGTTACATTCAATAATAATAGAGTAGATATTAGTGGTATAAATAATATTTTCTTCAATATTGCAAGCATGCAACAAGTTGAGAAATAAATATAATATTTTTCCCTTTCCCTCCATGGAAGTGGTGGAGTCAAGGTTCCTGTCACACACACACACACACACACATATATATATATATATATATATATATATATATATATATATATATAAAAGTAAATTATAATTTGTCAAATGTGCAAGTGTGAAATATTTATATTTGCCACTAGTTAATAGGCAGAAAGCTAAGTGCCTCAAACTAAACTGTACTTGTCCTTATATCTGCACATTTCCCACCAAAATTGACTATTTTTAGAATCACAGCACCTTATATATGCTAATATATATAGTTCTCATTCATGCACTTGTAAAAGTAAATTATAATTTGTCAAATGTGCAAGTGTGAAATATTTATATTTGCCACTAGTTAATAGGCAGAAAGCTAAGTGCCTCAAACTAAACTGTACTTGTCCTTATATCTGCACATTTCCCACCAAAATTGACTATTTTTAGAATCACAGCACCTTATATATGCTAATACATTATTGTATTATTAAGGTTGTCCAATCGCCAATATTCCAGAAAGCATGCCAAAAAAAAAAAATCAGACGTCATAGTTACACACATAGGAAAGATGCCTGTGGAAACAGTTTATAAGAATAGAGATTGAGAAATTGCATATAGGGACAGCAAAATAGTGTTTGAAATGGGAAGAAACAAAGAAAGTCTTAGTTTAGGTGAGAAGAAATTTAAAGGTTGATGAGGGGAATGGGCCCACAATATAGAGGCTTGGAAGGGGGAGTCTCTAGCACGGGTCAAACAATTAAGATAATCACGAGCAAGCTAGAGAGGTAGATTTTTACAACTGTCAAAGGACGGTGAGAGAGAGAGGCCACAGAGAAAGAGAGTTGGGGAGAAGAGAAAGAGGAAAAAAAAAAAAAAAACAGGTGGGAATTGTCACATGATTTGCAACAGTACAAATAGTTAGGGACCAGCAACATGTGTATCCATTATGCATGTTTATTACAATTTATAGACAACAAGTATACTCTGTGTCCGAATATGGTTGATTCTCAATTTTCTTTATTTTCCCCTTTGGAACCATAAAAGTCTTTCTCATATATCTCTTAAACTTATGACTATAATTCTGCCGCTGAATGATAAATACCAAAAAGGCACCCCCAAAACAAAACCAGGTATCAAGTAATATCTTTCTCCCTAGCTCTCTCATCATCTGCGTCTTTCTCTCTATCCCTCTCTTCACCCATCTCAAAGGACAGCATGATCAAAGACTAAATCCAGTTCAATCCCTCCATGATTTGTGCTCTATAAGTTTAGCTAAGCCACGGAGCTTTCTCAGAGGTGAGAGGTGACTGATATGTTTGGATATGCAGTTACACATATATGATCAAAAGGCTTGGAATTTTGGAAGAGAAAAGAGAAAAAATAGAGGCACATCATATCAGAAATGGTTAGTATTTAAGGGGAAAGGATAAACAAGTATTCCAATTTCTTTGTTTTTTGTCTCTTTTGAGCAAGTCATAATTAACCACATCAATTTATATGTAATTCTTTCGTATTCATGGCCTTCTTTCTTCTTCCCCCATCTCCCTTTTGTGGCATACTGAGGAATGAGGATCATCAATATTCCTTTCTTTTTAATTTGTTTCTTATTACTATAAAGTGGTTCCTCCAATAATAATTCGCTCTTCTTCCCTTGTGAAACCAGTTCAGATTTATTCATATGTGGATTTCATAATCAATTCCTAACTTCTCTTATTCCAAATTATTCCAAAAAAATTTTTTTCACGTGCCGATGGTAATCTTTCTCTTCATCATAGATACTATATCTTTTGCTGATATCAAGAGAAAACACAATATTTAAGCTTGAAGATACCGGTTTGTTCACGGAACTTGTTTCTGTCTCACAAAAGATATTGCATGAGCGTATCCATATGTAATAAAATGGCAAGAGAATTAGTTGATTAACGCTGAAAGAACAATTTTTCTCTCTTCCGCTGTATCCTGGTTTTCTTGTTGATTCTCTTCCCAATTCAATCATATATAGTTATATATCTGCGTGTGAGTTCATGAACATATTCATAGTCATGATCATGTGGCAAGTGAGGCCACAGTCTAGTAGTTGAGTTACAAGAGGTTGCAAGTTGACTCCCATCCTTATGTTCTATTCCTTAATATCTTAGATTCTTAATTAAAAAAAAATGTCATGATCATATGTGCTTTGAAAATAACCCAATCCCCTTTTATCAGTATGAATAACCCTTTGGATTTGAAATGAAAAGCATATATTTCTTGGTTACTTTCCCCATTAAGAAATGAAATGACCTAAGCCATGCGTCTGTTCATTTTTACACAATTTACATCTTTTTAATAGTATTAAATATATCTTCCTCCATTCTTCATCAGTAAACAATTCCTTTCCCTTTTCTACGTATTTTTTATTATTCAACAACTTTCACTAGTTGATTCATTAAAAGTACGTAATATGGTATTCTTTAAACATATAGATCTGAACCTGACATTCATGAGAGATTTTATTCACAGCTTCAACGTAAAGAAGTAGGTTGCATTCACAGCTTCCAAGTAGAACTCATTACTTCTGACCTACTATTATGTTATTGCTATGCAATAGGATCTTAAATTAATGTCTTCTGCAATAATTCCTCACCCGTTACTTTACCATGGCCTTGTAGCATTTCAGTATATGTATAGCTATTTTAAGAGTTTTAAAGCCTAGTGATTGTCGTAGAGAGACTACAGCCTGTTCTAGCATATTGTTCTTTAATTCACTTTATGTACATGACATTTAAATGTTTCCTTTATTATTATTATTAGTATGTTCAGAGGCACAAATGCTAATTAACTAATTAATTTGTACATGATAAAGAGGTTGTAGCCTTTGGAGGTGATCCTTAGCAACAGCAAATAAACATGTCAGATGGAATTGAGATTCATGAGAATGAGGGGAGTGGCAAGAGTCAAGAGGAATTAAAATTAGCTGAGGAAACTTCATTGGGGTCTTCCCAGAAATGCTCATCCTTTGACTTGAATGAAGAAGCTAGCAGTGAAGATAACGATGATAATCATAATGATGATGAGATTGAGGCCAGTGAAGTCGCAGCTGAGGAAAATGAGAAGGCAAAGGATGAAGGGACATCATCTAACAGAAGTAGCACAACAATAAGAGAAGGAAATAATGAACGAAGAAGTGGTGTGAGACAATATGTAAGGTCAAAGATGCCTCGGCTTCGCTGGACTCCTGATCTTCATCACTCCTTTGTGCATGCTGTTGAGAGGCTTGGTGGTCAAGAAAGTAAGAAATTATTGCATTTGGTGTGTACAAGCACAAAAATATTATTTTAATATCCATTAGGATGCTTATTTGACCATCATCAAATGTGATAATAACTTCCCTCACCTTACTCATCTATTACATCTAATAATAAAATAATAAATGTCTCAATAAAATAATTACTTTTAAGTATCAAAATTATATTGTTTTTGTGTATATATCTATAATTATACCTGTGCATGAGGTGAAATTGCTTGCCCTAATAGTAAAACTGTTTTGCTGAACTCTCTGCGTTGATTGGTGCAGGAGCAACACCCAAGTTGGTGCTTCAGCTAATGAATGTGAGAGGACTCAGCATTGCTCATGTCAAGAGTCACTTGCAGGTAGAACAATATATTGGGGTTGAGATAATTTATTGATTTAGATATTCTTCCTGCTGATATATTATTTCCATATCTAAATAATTTCATGGTTATGCGATTTTCGTTTCAGATGTACCGTAGCAAGAAACTTGATGAGTCGGGGCAAGGTGAGGACGACTCTAAATCTTGTTAATTATGTCCAAATGAAACCTTTTGATGTGTACAATAAATGAGCTAGGAATAACATGCATATACTACTATACACGTAATAGAATAGTCTTTTTTATTCTAACATTGCAATTTAACATCAATTTAATCTCAATCTTTTTTATTTTTGACATTGATATATATAAGGTCCTATAACATAATTTTGACATCAATTTAGTGCTAATATTTTAAATTTTAACATCAATTTAGTTACTATTGGATTTGTCCCCCAACCTGGAATAATGTACTTGAAGATGCATAGATATTTAATGAAAAAGCTAAATTGATATCAAAATTAAAAATGTTAAAACTAAATTGGTATTAAAATTTTTTATTAAGACCAAATTGATATCAAGTGAAAAGTATGGGATCAAGAAATTATAAACTTTGTTTTAAGTCCGAGAAAAAAACCTATAAACTTTGTTTATTTTTTATGATAGACAGTAATCTAACTTAACCTTAGAGAAAGAAAAGTTTTCTGTATGTTTACTTGTACTATTTTTAAGTAAATTGGTTTACCAACTTCATTAATGCAACCTTAATATAAGCTGCACCAGTAATGATACAACTCAAACATTTAACTCAACAATTAAACTCATGTAAGATAGGCCTGAGTGTTGTTTACATTTTTCAAAACTTAGATTAGAGTAGGTAATTGAGTGCACAGTAATGCAAGTTGATACTGTGAGCATATTTAAGGAAATAATATTTTGAAAATGATAATTGCTTTGTACTTTGTAGTACAGCAATCAACCATATGAATTATTCATAAAAAATAAATATGTCAAGTGTTTTGTACACTACACCATATTTATTTCTTATTAACAACATTTATCAACACCATATTTACTAAAAATACAAAAGTATTGTCACAACTTTTTACTAATATTTTTATAAATATAGTATATAGTATATAGTCTATGATACTAAAGAGTTTTATCAACACTTTTATATAATTTACTAATATTTTTCAAATGTTATCTAATCTCAGTTATGTTACAGTGTTAGGAAGCTTTCGTAATAATATTTTTCTACTATTTACCTTTATTTTTTTAAAAAAAGGAGTTTTTCCTTTTGTTGTCTCGAGCAACTTTTAATTCAACCTATTTTAAAATTAAAATAAGCTAATCTAAATATATAGTGTAACATATATTTTGAATTGCAACACTTCGTAATTAAGGTGAGAAAAAGAAAACAAAAAACACAAAGGAATACTTTAGAATGGAGGGTTCCACAAACTATGAATATAAGACAAATTTTTTAGCGATTCGAGTAGTAGGTATTATAAAAATAACAACATAACGGATGATCAAAAAACTAAACAATTATCAGGATTACAACTAATTAGAAAAGGACTTAATTAATGCTAGGAGAGAGAGGGGGGGGGGGGGATTCCTGGGTTGGGACCTTACGTGTGTGCATTCTTATTTGTTATTTTTCCTGCATTTATATTTATTTTCTCTCAGCTATTATAGGAATATAAAATCTAGGGAAACTAAACACGAGTGTTATCAGATCTGGAACATGTTACATATGATCATAATTATATAACCATTTTCTTTTTGTGTGGAAGACATGGTTACATAGTTAGATTAAATATGAGAGTTATGTTGTTTGTACTAGCTTAACATAAGAAAATATGTCAATTCACTTTTAATTTATTATTAAATGAAGTATAAAGTTCATTTAAAAAGGATTCATATCATATTTAATGGTAAATAAAAAATGACTTGACATGATACCTAATATCAAATGAGTATATATAATATTTTTCTAAATATAATGACATCACTCATTTATCTATCAAAAAATTATCAATTACATCACATTATACTATCATTTATTTTTGGAGAAAAACTCTCACTGCCTAATATTTTTTATTTGGCATTATTGATCATGCTACAAATCCACTTACCCGTTCTAGTAAGGAAATTAGTAGGTACTTCGCTTGGTTGTGCTGAGCAAAGTAAGATATTATGAGGCGTTATAACTAGGGTTTACGGTTACTTTATTTCAGGCAAATATCTTGATTATGACTATTGATTCATATATATCCACTTTGCAGTACTAAGTCAAATATACAGATCAACCAATGAACCAGGTCGTATTTCTCAAGTACCCCACCCTTCCAAGATTAATCTTCATCAGCATTTCAAGATGGGAAACGGTGGAATTATTCTAACAAGTAATAACAATGAGCACAGTCATTTCCAGGGTCTCCTTGAGCCCTCCTTCTCCCTTGCACATTCACATTCAAAGGCCACCGACTCAAGGTAAATCATGCTCAAGGTTTTCATAGAACAAGAAAATATAATGCAACAAAATCATTTTATAATGAAATTGTTAATTACTATTTGCAATATATATCTCGATCGCTCACTAGATACCAGCAGCAATGGCACTTGAATCATCAACCTTCTAGAAGACCAGGTTACATAAGCAGCAACGAAGTAGTCTCCTCAACAACCTTACAAACTCAAGGAAGACCAATAGCTTCAAACCAAATCCAACTAATGGGTGCAGCCAGCAGCAGAATTGCCCCCATGAGACCAAGCCGATTTCTTGAAGAGAAAAAGTGGCCTCCTTTAGAAATTATGAATAATCATCATTGGAAGATCAAAAGGTTCCCTACCAATGTTAATGTTATCCCTAATAGTGGGTCACAATCTGTTGCACATCAATTTGGCATCTCCACTACTCCTGCATCATTCAGACCATCTGAGTTGAGCTTTGGCGACAACACAAGAATCAAAGACTATCTATCAAACTCATCCGAGAAGCATCACAGCCACAGCTATTCCATTTCCAACAATTTAACGGTAGAAATGGATCCCCCATTTCGGATTAAGGTAACATTAATTATAGGGCTTAAGAAAATTAGATATGTATGTTTTAATTTTCTTTCTTCACTATTCATATAAAGATTTTTTTTTTTGTTTTTGTCATCGTATGCATTCAGTTGAATCAAGACACGATGCAGAAAGACAAGCAATGGGTGCCAGATCTGCAATTGGGTTTGAGTCACAAACATGACGACAATGATGATGGCGATAATGATCATTGCAGAAAGACCCAAGAAATCAGCACTAAACTTTCACTTTCTTAGTTAGAATATAGCTATGTCAATAATGCGTATATACCACAACCTATCGCCTATCATACCCTTGAGAGATGATATGTCTAATTCATACTAAAAAAAAGGTGTCAGTACATTGGATTATTTATTTATTTATTTTTTCCTTAGATAGGATTTGACTGTAAATGAAATGTCTCATGATTACGAGTGAGTTCCCTGTGAGAGAATCTTTTAGTACAAGTATATGGTTTGATCAAGCACAAAATATAATAAAGAGAAAGGAAAATAATATATAATATAATATAATATAACAAGCTAGATATATATATGGGGATACTCAAGTGATGATGAAAAAAAAAATTCTTATGAAGATATGAGTTGTTTTAAATAGGAAATTACCATGTGGTGTAGTATATCATGACTCTCATCAGATATGGTGTACCATCCATAGATATTTACAGTGGAAAAATAATCTCTCCCGAACTGCACCCATTGTCAACCTTTCCTTTCTCCTCTCATTCGTCACTTTCCTCTCCACCATTGAGATCAAGTCCCTCATCGTAAAATCCGACACCGGCCCCGAAACCACTACATCCTTGACCCGGGGCGTTTCATTGGCACCATAATCCCCCTTCGTCTTTGCAGCTTTCGAGACTTCATATGCTAAATCCCCAAATTCCCCGATGAAGCAACTCATAGCCACATCCAAACCTCGGATTTTTGGTTGGTGTAATGGGAATGACACGGCTTACCTCTGTTTGGAATGCTAGGAAAGTCTCAGGGAAAGAGAAGTAGCGAAGAGACAAAGAAATTCTCTTCATTTTTAGTTTCCTTGAAAATTCGGGGTTTCTAATGTGATAATGTAATGATGTTGTTGGGAAAGTTTCTCAAAGGCAGAGAAAACGAAACTTCCTCTATTCAGTTTCTAAGATTGGGATTTTGGTTGATTTAAAGTAATACCAGTATTTCCATTTTATTTTTGGGAAAAACTCTTAGACAGAGAAGCACTGTGGAGAAAGAAAATTTTCTGCTTTTTCCCTTCACTGACCTGTTTAACTTCTCAGAAAAATTAAAAAGAGATTTTGGATTATGCAATGATGTCAAGACTGGATTTTTTCGCACACCCAGATGCAATAAACATGTGCTTTCTCAATTTCTCGTGAGGTTGTCTTAATTTTTTTTAGTTTATAAGAAAACCTTGGATTTGTAATTTCAATGAAAATGATTAAAATTATGTAATTATGATCAGGTGTATAGTATGCAATTTCACACGTCATTTGTTGGTTTAAGGCACTTCATATTTTCATGTGAAGATTTTCTTTTCTTTTCTTTTTTTCTCATCACCTAAGTATGCCCCTATATGTGTGTGTGCGCGTGAGTCGTTATCTTTTTATTGTTGTGCATATGAGATTATTATATAGGCACAGATGTAGCATTCTATTCTTATGCATGCTCACGATAAAAAAATAGGACTCATTAATTTTATTTATAATAGACTCATTTACTTATGGATCTCATAAAATTTGTTATAAATTTATGTAAAAATAAGGTGTTGAAGTTATGCTCACCTGGAAATTCTTCTATTCAAGGGACGAAGGATTGAACACCACTGAAAGATAGCGATCAGGCCTTACGATCAGAGCCCCTGTACTTCTGCCCCTTGTGAGAGGACTTAAGGGGAAAATACATGGATTAATTAGTAGCAACGAAGTTGGAAATTAAATTAAGCTGCAGAAGGCACAATTTTATAACGAGCTTGGATTTTATATAAGTAAAATCTCAAATTTGTCATCAAAAGAGTTGTACAACATTAATTTTATCTTTAAAATATTTGTGATACCAGTTTAGTTCTTAAAAGAGTTGTGGGATGTCAATTTTTTAATTTTGAAAGATTTATGATATCCTTGAAACCAATGTTATCGGATCCAGACCGAGCCAGCAAATCAATGTGCGTTGAACCGATTTTGAGTTTAAATTCATTGATCCTCAAATTCATTGATCTCAAAAATGGCAGCATGCGAGAATCGAACTTGATACATGTAGGAAAGTAGTTGACTCCACTATCACCAAGTCACATGTGTTCTTATTATAAGTTGTGTAAATAATAATACATATTTTATACTAATTTAAATTATCTTATATTTTAATATATTTATTTGATTAAATCCGATTCAATCGATTGAACCAGTAATCCAATGACCCGATGCTTTGACCGAGTCAATCACTGGTTCAGTTATGATAACTATCCTTGAAACATTAAAATTTATCTCAAGTTCATCCAAAATTTTTAAATGTTCATAACTAGCTTCAAATAAATTTAAAATTTTTCAAGAACTAAATTACTATCCAAATTTTTTTAATAACCAAAATGTTACAACCCTTTTAGAACTAAATTGATGTCTCACAATTCTTTTAATAATCAATTTGAGATTTTACCCTATATATAATGTTAATTTTATATTAATATAATTTATTTTAAGTTATATATATATATAATACAATGTCCCTTAAATTTTTTTTTATATCTAAAATTTCCTTATAATTTTACCATATCTAGTAATCAAAGAATATTTACATTTGTATACGTCGTCTTTTTTTATTATTATTTTATTCGAAATTTGTATACATTGTCCAAAGTCTAAACACTAGGGCACTAGGCTGCCTAGCCTAATCCAATCATTGTAGAGTCGATCATTAATTAGTTGAGTCACTATACGACCGGGTCAGGCTTGGGCTGTGGAGGACTAGCTATCTAGTCCACATTTATGCATCTGGCCTTGTACCATAAAAATATCTCAGTGAGCTCATTGCCAAGTCATTCGTCCCATGATCAAAATGAGTAAAGTTTCAAAAGCTTGTACACCGAACAGATCAATTTGTTTTATGGTATACCTAGTACCGACAAAATTACATGATTAAAATGAGTTTTTTTTTTGGGCCGCAGATTAAAAAGAGTATGGTTTTAGTTTTACATGGGCTTACAAAAACCTTGACTTGGATCATAGTTGTTGGACCTTAAAATTAAATCCAATGGCCATAGTTTAATTAAATCTTTGGCCCATTTCTTAGTAGATATGAATTAATTGGACTTGAAAAGATGGTGTATTTGTTGTATTTGTATTGTTATCACGTAAAAGTTTTTGGAGCCTATTATTATCACATAAATAATATGCAATGCATATTTTATAAAATATACATTTGTAAATCCTTCACATTCCCACTTTATGAAACTTGTCACAATAGCCAAATCCGAAATTCTCAGCTATTTATACATTAATCTAGATATCCATATGAGGTCTAAGACTATGTACATATATCATTTCCCATATGTATATCGTACAGAAGACAATCAATTAAGTACGAGTAATGGTCTGACCGAAAAATGAAAATAAAACGAGTGATAGCAAACTTTAATGGTGAGATGTTTACATGTTCAACATAATTATGACAACAAATGTATAACATGGTTATGGACATAGAAGAATACAAAACAAAAGAGTGGGCCAATAACATTAAAATATTGAAATAAAAAAGAAAAATAATGGTGATGTAAGTTTGTTGTTAAATTCTGTTGTACCTTAAACATTTTTCAACTCTAATGTCATATCATGCCTTAAATTTACAAATTTAGAAAAGCACACAATAGTAGTCTCTGAGGGCAGCTTATCAAATCTTGAATCCATCGAGAAGTTGTGTGTGTTCCTGTTGATCACCAAGCAGGATATTGCCATATTGGTTCCTCTTTATATAATACTGATATCAAGAAAATCAAAAGGTTTCAGGGCACAGGTTTAAGAATCGAACAAATAGAGACAAAATCCAATAGAAAGCTTTTTTTTTTCGGAAAAAAAAAGGTGTATAGAAAGTAAAAAATCTATTCAACAATTTCAAACATGGTTACCGATGGTGGCATGATAAAACCAACAGGAGGACGAAGTAATCCCATGAGCAAGATATGAAGAACAAAAAAAAAAACAAAGGCACTGAGTTCCATCTCTAAGATTTTGAATGTTGAGGTTTGTATATGGTTATTTCCTGCATGGAAAGGTAAATGTGAGTTGTCATCTCATATCTTTGTGGCCTCACATTCGAGGAAGAAAATAGTATTTTCCTAGAGATCAGATTTAAGGATTACCTTAGAACAGCCTACATGGCCATGATGCAAATTCGAAGTTTTCACTATTGTTTCCCACTTGGTATACCTTGAAGATGCATTAAAACCCTGCCTTTTAGAAAGGGACTGAGTATCTTGATATGAATGCATCAGGAATGGATTCTTCATATAAACTAGAGGGAGGGCACGACTAAGCCAGGAATCAGAAGGCGATTTTGGCAATGGTGGGGGAAGAGGAGACAAAACTAATTCAGAACCAACTTTTGCAGGATGATCAACTACTACAATTTGCTTCTTGTTGATCTTTGTGTGGTCTTTGTCATGTGAACTTTGCACAAGTTGCAAGGACATGGATTCTTGACTAGTTTCTTGTTCGGTTGTCAATTTTTCATCTTTATCTTCTTGACCACTTGCTAATAATTCAGAATCCAATTTCTCCTCCATGGCAAGTTGGTTCTTTGTATCTTGAAAAGATTCTGTGATCATGGAACTTTCTTCTTTCCCCTCTCTTTTGTCCAAGACTGCCACCATAGTGCCCACCCTCTTAGCCTTATCTTCAGAACATGAATTTGAGCATGATAATCTAGATGTACTCACAGTATCTATGTACAATGTCTTTTCAATTGCAAGGCTCCTAGAACTTGAACTTCTATTGGATAGCACATCCTGAATACTTCCATGCCTTCGACTTGGGAATCTCAAGTTTCCAGATTGATTGCTCTCAGCCTGTTTAGAATCACAATGCAGCCTTGCTCTAGGAAAGAGCGGTTGAGGTTTACTTTGAAAAGTTGATGGAGCAGCAGCAGTGGCAGCGGCTCCAGAGCGACGAAAGGGAGAGAGCCTCCCTTGTGTCTTCATTTCACCTGAGTAAGTAGACCTGTTTGATTCACTAGTCCATTTTTTCCTTCCCTCATGCATGTCTGGTGATGCAGCTCCAGCGCTTGATTTGCTCTTGTGGATAGCATCCCAAGCCTGCAGGAAAAATTCATGATCATATGAGTAAATGAATTGAAATCATGATCAGTGAAAGTGCTGATTTACAAAAGGAGGGTATTGATTATTGACTGTTGAAGTGTGCAACAATTTGGTGCACAAAATAATAGTGATATATCTTTTACCTTCTTTATAGATGGAGTATGAGAGCTTTTGTTTGATCTCCCATACTCATATGCAGGAGACATGGCAAACTGGTTCCTCATTTTCATCCCAGGCACTGGATTCAATAAACACAACGAATTTCTGGCGCGTAAACGGGGAAACATTCCACAACCTTTAGCAGAAACATTTGTAGACTCAGCATAATCATCAGCCTCATCACTACTTTCTTCTTCCTTCTCCTCTTGACATTGGCCAGTATATGGCACTATGTCAGTGATATGTTTCTTAACAATGGACTTCCTTTCCTCTCGAACCAATCTGATAACATCCCTAGGTTGTTCTACCAGAACAGATTGCTTTCTTGATGAAGCATACTGAGGAGGATGGAAGGTCATAGCCTTCGCTGCGGGTAAAAAGCGGCTCATAATGAACTCTTGAGTTTGTCTATCAGTAGCATTGGTTCCAGATTTGTTTGCATCCAAATTATCTAAGCCACTTACACCACCTGCACTACAGTTCATAGAGAGTGATTCTGTAGATGACAGTGTGTCAAGGGCATCAGAGTAAACATCATCATCATCGTCATCATTCTCTTCCACATTTGACCTTATTTTCTCATCTTTTCTTTCTCTGCCAAAATCTATTTTACTTACACTGCCAATTAAGGAATTTGATTTATTTGAGGGCCTAAATTTACTTGCATCATTACATTCCTTTTCCGGTGGTTGTTTTGGAACTTTTGTATACTTTCCAGGGGGAAGACTTGGGATTGGAGTAATTGAAGCCTCCTTAATAGGTTGAGGCTGAGATCCACCATCACCCTTGGGCATTCCAGGGATATGCTCCCAATTGAAAGGCACTGCAACAGGTTCTGTTACCTGATCCAAATTCATGTCTGATTTATAGTTCGGAAAAGTGTACCTCTTCTCTAATACCTTTATCTTTGCCTCAGTTAAGGATGGTGATGCAGGAGAAGAGCGCCTCACAGACATAAGTGGGGCATTGATATCCAATTTCCTTTCATCCATCATGTTCCACAATTGAACTTTTCTATGCAACCCTTCTCAGCAATAAAGATGAGGCAAGAGTCCTTCTATTCAAGCAAGAATTTCTGAAAAATAATGGTGAGAGAATCTGATCATTAACAATAATTGCAGATTCTTTGTTTCAATTGGACATGAACCAAGATCAAGGAAGACCGGAGATACAACTAGGGAGCACAACTTACACTTTGGCCTTGAATATTGATGATTGAACTATTTATAAATGACAGCTGAACTGACCTTCCATTTTCTCTGCAATTAAGCAGAGGAACAGGAGAACTTCAATAAAGCTGTACCGAAAGATTGGAAAGGAAAATTGAACATTCAAGTTATAAATTAATCTCTACGGATTTGAAAGCCAAAAAATGTTTAAGCATAGAATTCATGCATAAGCCTATTATAACTCTCTAAAGAATAAATAAAATATACAAACATTTAACAAGTGCATAGGCTTTCAACGGAACAAAAACAAAGAGCAAGTGCAGAGGCTAATATCTATAATTAATGAATTAAACAGTTATAGCAGGAGCACACTCATAGTGATCATCACCATCCTCTCCTCATCACAAGCTAAACTAAAGGACCCACTATAGAGCAATTATACAAATGAAAGAGAAAAAATAAATAAACAAATGCTAATAAAGAAAATACCAACCTATTTAATAACAGCATGAAACAAAACAGTTAAAGTGCAGTGCAGACCAAGTGAAAGAAAGAAAATGGTTCCAGTATGTAGAAGTATGTGTTTTGGCATGATCATGCAGTATCTGAATTGGCCACAGAAAACTCTACCAAGGACATGAATGAAGTAGTAGTGAGTGTATATGCAAAAGTCAAATGAATCAGTGGTAAGTGAACATCACTAGGTGAGAGAGCTCAGTCCCATGAAACTTCTCCCAATGAATGGTCGGTTGCTAAATGATATGGTGCAGCAGTAGAGTGTGTGGGAGAATGAGTGAGAGCAAAGGAAATTAAAGCAGGGGGAGATAGAGACAGAAAGCTTTAGCATTTCTTCTTCTTTTGCTTTCTGTGTTTTCAGATTTTTACAATGTGTCTGTGACTGTGACTGCTAGATACATAGAAAAGAGAATATAGATTGGACTGTGATTTTGAACTTTCTAAAAAGGAAAAGGATGATTCCAACTTCCAAGCTATATTTTCAACATTGCATTTATATTGTTGGTGATTAGCATGTCAATAGCTAATAATTCATGTTATCATTATGTAGTAGTGTAACTCCAAAACATCGTATAGTCACGGCCAACGAGATGGCCTTGTCGGTACACCTTTTTCTTTTTTTCCTTTCTTTTTATTTGATTTTCGTCGTAGGTATTGTAATCTGTAATTTGTATTATTGCACAATCCAGCATATTAGTATGACTACTAAAATTCGATTATTGATATAATTACTTCAAAAATTATACTTTGTTAATAAAATAACAGTCTCAGTCAGGTAAAAATGTAAAATGTGTTATATTAGAAGTATAGTCTATAGAGTTTATTAAGATTAAATTATTTTCATTTTTTTTTTATTTTTTTCTAATAATTTAAATTATTCAAATCAGACAATGCTGCATAATTGTTTTTTTTTTGTCTTACAACAACATGCGTAATACTTTTTCAATTACATTAATCTTTATGCCCAAAAGAAAAATGCTATCAGACTTGCTGATTCAAAGTTCACATCTCAAATAATTAACACAAATTAAAGAACACAAAAAGAAAATCCAATTCAAATATTTTAATCAAACTTTGTTTAACTGAACCGCCGGCTGTGTCTGAAACACTAATTTAACCATTAGGATCATCCCTTAATATGAACCAAAAAGCGATATAACTTTTATATGTGAAACTAATATTGCTTTATATAGTCTTTTCAGTATAGTACCCCGTAATTTGGTACATCAAATGTTTTTAAAACTTTAACTTGTTCATTAAAAAAGATTAATAATAATACATTGATATCAATATAATAATTATTTGCTATAAAAAATCAATAATCTATAAATATTTCACTATTAAAAATATAACCTTGGAGTTATAAATTGGTATAATAGAGTTATGAAATATATAGAGTAAAAAAAATTTCTTTACTCTAACAATATATAAGAATTTCAGAAAGAATTATTATTTGATACTTCGTATTTATATTTGTCTTTTAAGGATTTTATGCTTAGATCAAATAATTAATAAATTAGTACAGTTTTTTTAGTAAAATTATGTTTGGACTGAATTAACCTTTTAGAAAATTGTAAACGTAATTAATTATCGTATAGTTGTTTGGTGTGATTGGAAAAATGAGATTAGGATAAAATTGAAAAGTAATAATAAATATTTATTAATCTTATCACATATAATTTTTTTTTCAATGGACAATTAAAACCGTATGGAGAGAATAGTTAAAGTCCATGCCTGAATTCATTACCAAAAAGAGTCCATGCCTAAATTGAAACTATAGTAGTTCTTATCTAATGCTAACCAAAGGTTTTTTTGTTTTTCCATGGTCAAAAAGGAAGCAGCAGCAGACGCAATTGACAGCACCCAACCTCCGTTATTTGGGCCCATCTTGCTCGTTTCAAATCGAATTTGCATGGCATTTGGGCCCATATTGAGCACATTGGTTGAATAGTTCTGGGTCGATTCCCTGCGTTGACAAGGCCCAGCGATGCCTGATAATAATTAGAATCAAGTGCCAATGGTGGAGTAATATCCAACTTATGTCCTCCCTGAGTAATCAACTACTACTTATTCCTGCAAGTGAACCCGCTGCAGGTAGAATTCTGCACATCTCAATGCACTAAGGGACGTCCCAAGTTCGACTCCCAACTCCACGCCTATTTTTTAGTATCTTAGTTAAAAAAAGAAATGCTACTTATTCCTTCTATCCTATAGTTGTTCCTTGGTGCCGTTTTCGTTGTTAAATTTATCATTCTCGTATTCGGAACTACGCATCTCAATCATCAGCAATCTTGGCGTACTTTTCTGTCACGGGTTTGGCTGTGAGTGTGCGTTCTGAAGATAAAACCAATGTTTTTTCTCGTCTTTTCATACACTGCAATCTGCAAAAACAACAGATGGATAATCTGGATCATCACTTCACTGGCGCCTTGTGGGGGGTGGGGGCGCGCTCACTTCGTGGTAAGTAAGAAGACGACATAAAACTCGTGCCGACAAAGCGCCAAATATGTCAATTCTCGTTGATTAATATAGGCCACAGCCAAATAATTGACTCGGTCATGAGGGGATTACTCCGATACCCTATGAAATTTATGGGTATTGGTCCGTTTTAGATAATTTGTGACTGAAAGTTTGTCACGTGTCCCACTAAATAAATCAATTAATATTTTAAATGTTCATGATTATATCACAATACTTAAATTTAAAATGGTACCAATATCCTTGGAGTACCAAATAAAAATCCAAAAATAATAACAAGAAACATAGCACACAAAATAAACGTGACAAATTTGGTCTTAGGAATAATTCATTATTCACCTGTATTGGCTCTTGATACGTAGCGACTTAATCGATCCCTGGCTCAATATATATGTGTGTGTGACAAAGCTATTCAAGAATATAATGGTACAAAAAAAAAGGCACTTGGTAATTCAGCATTTGTGTAAATGATGGCTTCCCATATGACCAAGTTGTTTTTCCTTTTCTTCGTTTGTGTTTCCTTCGCATGTCTCTCCTTGGCTTTGCCTAGTGAGTACTCCATTTTGGGATATTCTTCTTCTTCAGAGGAACAAGTGTTCCAACTGTTCCAGCTATGGCAGAAGGAGCACGGGAGAGAGTATGGGAATCCAGAAGAGATGGCAAACAGGTTCCAGATTTTCCAGAGGAACCTGAGGTACATCAATGAGATGAATGCAAAGAGGAACTCATCGCTGCAACATCGTTTGGGTCTGAACAAGTTTGCTGATATGAGTCCTGAGGAGTTCAAGAAGACCTACTTACACGAGATAGAGATTCCCGCCAACTGGGACAACAGTAGGAAACTGAAGGATGATGATTCCTGCGAAAACCTTCCTGCGTCTGTAGATTGGAGGGAAAAGGGAGCTGTGACTGAAGTTAGGGACCAAGGAGACTGTCGTAAGATTTTAAGATAGCATTATAGCATGTCATCATTTAATTTTTCTTATGTGATCAATTACTTACACCATAGCTTTAGTTGCAGATAAACTAAACAATATTAGAGCAAAACATGGCTGACCCAACCCGTTTAAGTCTGATCCATCCGTTTAGACTCGCGAATTAAAAAGACTTAAATGGGTCAAATCATTATAATAGTGGTTTATGATCGGCTCACGAGTATAAATGAGTTGATTAGTTTAAGCTTTTCTAACAAAAATTTAAAATAGGTACAAACAAATGAAAAAAGTTAAAGTGGATGGATATTGGGAGCTTGAATATTATAATTTGTAAAACAATAAGACATAAGCTTTTAAAATAAATAAAAACATAGGTAAATGAATTAACCTGGATCAACGTATCAGACGAGTTACCTCATTTAACCTGTGAATTAAATAGGTGGTTTCTTAGCTTAGTATAGTTATTTCTGTAAATTTTTCATAACATAATTAGCTTAAATAGGTCAAGATTTTTCAAAACTTTTTTCAAAGCCCAACCCACCTAATTTTGACAGGAACCGAAGAGTGAGCCTTCATTACCCATATTTTGCACCAAAATGGTACGCCTTATTATTGGATTAGATTATATATATTAAAAAATGCAACTTTTTACATTCCATATATGCATGTAATCTGCTAAAAATCGGTTTTGAAAAATTTCCTTTAAGTAAACATTACTAGTAATCCAGATTACGAGAGAACTAGAGTCTACATTTTTGCAATACTGACTAGCTACATGAATGTATTATCTTGAACTGATTTTAGCTTGTCATTTTGTTAGAAAGCCACTGGGCTTTCTCTGTTACCGGAGCCATTGAAGGGATAAATAAGATAGTCAATGGGGAGCTTGTCACCCTATCTGCTCAAGAACTCGTGGATTGTGACCCTGCTAGCAATGGCTGTGCTGGAGGTTTCTACTTCAATGCATTTGGTTGGGTTATAGACAATGGTGGGATTGATACAGAAGCTAATTATCCTTACACAGCTAAAAATGGTACTTGCAAGGTCTGCTTAATAATTTCCGTTCTCCATTTATTACATGTCCCTTTTCCAGCATACTTATTATCTCGTGGAACCATTATAATTTATATGCAGTTTCCATTTTTTGTTTTTTCATTTCATGAAGGAGAATGCAAACAAGGCTGTTAGTATTGATAACCTTCTAGTTCTGGATGGATCAGAAGAAGCTCTCTTGTGCCGTACTAGTAAGCAGCCTGTTAGTGTGAGTATAGATGCAACTGGCCTCCAATTTTATGCCGGTGTAAGTATATAATTACTAAATTGTCCATTGACAAAGAAGGCTATTGATTGCACATACATGAAATTTGGAAATATTGTGTGTCTGCTGAACGTGCTAATAATTCTGTGAAATTCCTTGTTTTTCACTTGAACAGGGAGTCTATGCTGGTGAGAACTGCACAAAGGATTCAACAAAAGCAACTCTTGTTGTTCTGATAGTGGGTTATGGTTCGGTGGGTGGTGAAGACTATTGGATTGTGAAGAACTCATGGGGAAAGGACTGGGGAGAGGATGGTTATCTGTTACTGAAAAGGAACGTTAGTGATGAATGGCCTTATGGGGTGTGTGCTATCAATGCTGCGGCTGGTTATCCAATCATGGCGGCTTCATCATCTTGGACCACTTAGTGAATTAGAGCACGGGTAGCTCATCATCTATGCAAAGTAACGCCATCTTGTTGTGCTGTGCGTTGGACCACTTAGAGGCATATTACTAGTAGTTATATATATGCCCTTTTCTCCAAATAATGTTCATCTGCTACACTACGTTACACATATATGTAATGTACTGTTTCAGTTGTGAGGATTTACTAAAATAATAGATGGCGTACGTTTCTACAAATTGCTTTTGGTTTACTTTCTGTTCCGAAGTTGAACAGATGGATTGGGCAGAGCAATTTGTTTTCCTGCATATTTGAATTAAAAAGTTCAACATACATGAAATTAAATATTCATGGACTCTAAATCAATAAAGAACATTGTCTAAATTCGAGATGCTGATGAATGTGGCTGCATATCGTGAGGCTGCGCGCAGATCACTCCTGATGGTATTTCAATCGAATAGAGAACAATAATATAGAGGAGTTAAATCACGTCTGTGTACGAATAATTTGTATTGTTATTTGTCTCACAAACAATTGAGATTGTATATAAACGGTATCCTCCAAAGTACATCTCACAGTTTAGAGGGGTTAGATCCTTCTTCTTATCTAGGACTTGATATTTCAACTAAAATGAACAATAAAATTCACTACTTACTGCAGCTAGAATTAATGGGAGCATGTAATATCATTCAGAACAGAACAACAGCAATGTCCATGGACAATATAGATGCATGTTGCTAGCTGTCACTCATCTTGAATAGGAGCCCACTTACCTAATCATTCATGAAGAAAGAGAAAGACCGAAAAGGAAGCTATAAGCACCTTTGATTTGATAGGAGCTAGAGCAACATCCTACTCGAAGAAATTGTGGTAATTACCACACAATTTTCTCAACATCTTTCTATCCAACTTTGAATTTGGCAAACTCATTCATCAGATCTTTTCACCGTGATGGCAAAACACAAAACATATAAAAATTGGAGAAATTCTTATGTGTCCTTTGAACAAGATAAAATATTTATTTTATTTCATTTGATAATTAATAAATTAGCTATTGTATTAAAGACATAGAGAAGATGGAAGATAATAATAATCTATAAAATTTATCTAAATAAATTAAAATAAATATTACCTTTTACTCTTAATAGACCTAAGTGTGTTTCTAAAAATTGTGCCAATTGCCTTAAGGTTACTTGTAATCCATATTTGGATGAGACATAGCAAATAGGATATCAAAACCCAACTGTGGACCCTCCTTTCCTCACATGATGCCCACTAACATCTACTATCCGTACCTATTATATGAGCGGACCACACTCTGGATGGGACATAAGCTAAAGTTAACTGGGAAATTAAGCCATTCAAACAGTTTTAACTACCCGTACACTAATGGCAAAATCTGAAAGGGTTGGCTAATTAAATTATGGCATCTATACTATAGCCCAACAAGATATTGTATACATATCAAATCAATCACCCAAATCTTGCTTCCTCGAAGAGATTAGCACAAAGCACTTTCTTTGATGTCATTATCATACTTTTGAACACAATTTTACTTAAAGCTAGCCTGTTTGAACTACCGCTCTTTTACATTTAGGTATAAAAAGAATACGGCTACATTTTCAATAGCAATTCGGTTACATTCAATTGCTAAAATAATAGGTGCTTGCGAGGGTGTCTGGCTCATTCTGTCTAAAAGAGAGCTTTGATGTGTGAAGTTGAAATTCCATCTTTTTAATTTATACATGTTGAACGGTTAGGAAACGATAGTAACATCTCTTGTAGTTATGTATAGCCTATAGGTATAGGGTATTAGCTGTTTTCTTTGTCGTACAGAGGTACATAGTACTGCCATTATGATTTGAGCTGTGTTATTAAATTTTGCATGGATATGCCATATGATTCGTTATATATCTATTTGTAGTCAATACAATCATTGTATTACCTCAAAATTACCTGAGGAGCTTCAGCCCCATAGTGAGTTTGCACCATACTGATAATGTTAATGCCTTACTATTGGCGTTAACTAATTACCTCAAACACGCCACTGTATTGTAGTGGATATGTAGAAGAAAAGCAGGTGTCCTTGAATTCAGTTCAATGTATATGTATGAAATATGACAAAAACGATGGAATTCTATCTATGAAAACTGAAAGGAAAGAAAGTGAAATAATGGGATAAACCGATAAAGCATATGGAACGGTAGCGCTTGGTGATATGGCTAGTAGACAAAACACCTTGGCCTTAGTCAAAGCACTTCACAAACCTAAAATCCATTACACTTCTCGTTCCAATAATGAAACCACAACCCACACGATCTTTCTTAGGGATATTGAAAGATCACAAACTCATCTCAAAAGAAGATCTCTCCTATAAACCCTATGTTGCAGCGCTCATGCTCCCATTTCACCCCAAACAAACACATTAATTCTCTTCTCTCTCATTGACCCTACAGCACCATCCTCCTCACCTAAATTCAGTATAGATATTCATTCGCGGGGTGACACGTGTCAATACTCTATTGATACACGTGTGAATAGCCATGACACATTCAAAAGAGGTTCCAAGTTGTTGATTGCTAAGCAGTCCCATCATTCAATCTACCATGAGCATCCAATTAATCTTTCAATCCCAACCCAATATTATTGAACTCACTAAAGGAGAGAGAGTGAGTCTCGGCTCAGGGGTTGAAGGTGTGGTCCCTAAATAATGGATCAAAAAGCCACACTACGTGGTGTTTGCAATTATTCACACCACTAATATTTTCTCAAGGGACGATGTTATTTAAAAAATGAGTATTTATTAAAATATATATTTTATAATTATTAGATATGATGATAATTTTTATATATTTTATTTATTTATCATATTTAATAATTATAAAGTGAATATTTTAATAGAAATTAATTTTTTAAATATATAAATAATATTTTTATTTTCAAACCTTTCACCAATATTCCCTAGTCTATTTAGAGAAACCAAATAAAAATTTGGGGAACAATGCAAGCTATAAAACTAAATGAAAATTTATTAGTACCACATGATTAGAAAATTTTGACAAAATTTAATAAATACTTTAAGACCTTGGTCAAGGCAGGATAGAATTTTAGGGAATAAAAAAAAGTTACAAATATAAACACAATATCTTAAAAATTCAACGAAAATAATATCTATTCTTATAACTGTATAAGTAATAAACTTTATTTATATTTATCAACAAAACTGTATCTAACAAATGATTGATAGATCAGTTAATATGAAAAATATCAATTATTACACACACCGAAGACTATGTTTCATTTTTTATATAGTAAGTGTAAAAGTTTTTATCTATAATGAATCGGCCCTTGTTGATATCCAAACCAAATGATTCAAAAGTCAAATGGATATAAATATATATATATATATATATATAATTGTTTAATTTACCAAAATTCAAGTAAAAAAAATTAATGAATTAAGGATTTAACTAGAATGTACTGATATAATTAAATATCAAAAAATATAATTATTTTCAGCTTAAAATATTTAAAAAATCATATAAAATAAAAATTTAATTTGATTACGGTACTAAAATTCGTTTCCATTATGAATTCAATTCATTAGGATTAACCTCATGAATTAATATTTTCCTTTTGAAGAAAAACGTATCACCGTATTTGAGTACACAATCCCTTTAATATGACTGATTCCCACTCAAATTGAAGTTTATCTCAAAATCAGAGAAAAGAGCACACTTGCGCACACAATCTCAAAAATCTCTCACTTTTATCTGCAACCCACCATATATTTACTCTTGCCAACAGCAGAACTCTTGCTCCTCCAATAAACAAGCAAAGAGAGGGAGGGAACTAGAAGAAAAGAAGAAGAAGAAAAGGCAGCTATGATGAGGAACAGCATAAGGTGCTGCATCTCATGCATCCTGCCATGCGGGGCACTGGACGTGATCCGCATAGTGCACTCCAATGGCCGAGTGGAAGAGATCAGCGGCACCATCAAGGCCTCTGATGTCATGAAGGCGCACCCTAAACACGTCCTCAAGAAGCCATGCTCACCTTCTTCATCATCCACTTCACAAGAACATGGTGGTGTTCGTGTTGGTGGCGGTGTTCGTGGCGGTGGCGGTGGGGTTCCCAAGATAGTGATCGTGCCACCCGATGCAGAGCTACAACGTGGGAAGATCTACTTCCTCATGCCCCTCCCTCCTGCTCCTCCTGAAGAAAACCAAGACAACAAGAAGAAGAATAAGAACATGCAGAGGAAGAAGAGGACGAGGAAGGAACATGGCGAGAGAAGGAACACAAACAGCAACATTTCTGTGACTAGGTTGGTTGTTTCTGATGGTTACTTGAATGATATACTGTCGGAGAAGCTGTCGACGCAGAAAGACAGAAGGAGGGGGCGTGTTGCTGTGTGGAGGCCTCACTTGGAGAGCATTTCAGAATCACCATCTGATCTCTAATAGCATAACTGCTCCTTCTTTCTTCAGAACCTTTTTCGATTCATGTCCATATTGTCCTTATGTCATATAGAGCTCTTGAGGGATTCGCAAACCCCATTTTTATTAGTTTTTTCTAGTTATATATATAGAAAATAAATTCCTTCTTTTTTTTTTTTTTTTCCTCTCTGCTAAGGCTTTTTTGTACATGGGGGGGTCATCAAATTATGGGGTTTGTTAGAGTATTGGAGACTTCAAATCAAGTTAGACCACAACTGGGTCAATTTTAATTGCCAGATTTTCTTAGCTTTCGTAATCGTTTTGAGGGTGCATAGAAATTATCAAAGGGTGTTATAATTTTGTAATTTTCTGGAAGAGGTGAAGCAATGAACTCTGTACAGTAGGTTTCAATTTGTTTGGTTTTGAGCATCTCAGAAGAAGGAACAGTACAGGGGAAAGAGATGGAGTATGATTGACATACAAGGAAGACGATCCCACTTCTACTGTGTCAGTTTATGGGGGCATAGGTAATGAATTCTGTATTGGATCATAACGGAAGGTGATTGGGACATGATAGATGCTAATGCTATGCTTTTGCTACTACTGGATTAATTTACTTACCTATCTATTCCCATTGTTTCTGGAAATTGATAGAGACAAAGCAGTTCGTTGGTGTCAATCATTCTTTAAGTAGAGATAATGACACAATTCTGGTATCGCTTTCTATACATTAACTCAATTCTTATCATCATAGAATTGAAATTCAATTAGATTTAGCAATTACATTTTTTTTCTGAAAAAAAAAAATTCTTTGGGTCCCCTAAATGGGGAGAATAGATTCATCGAAAAATTTTATTTATACTCATTATTTATTGGATACCATATCAATTCATATTTTATCTATCACTAGATAAATAATAGATTCTATTTAAATAAAATCTATATCCTCTTTAATAATAAATTATATGAAAATTAATATAAAATTCTATAAATAATAAGTATATGACCTGTTCCTCCTAACAATGAACTGCGTATGCAGTGCAAAGCCATGTTGTACTTTCCCCACAAATGAATTAAAGAACAATAAAGTAGTAAAAGGAAAGATGAGGTTGGATTAGGAAAAGACCAAAGGGATAATTTTGAGGTAAAAGGAATTGAAAGTCCCACAATGCTTTGCCCACCATATTACTAAATGAGTGGGATATTGTATTCTGTTCTCTTTTGGGTATGGATATGTGATTATCAGCTCACAAGGCTAGTGCCACTGGCATCCTGTAAAGCTGATGCACACAGTAAGAGTTTGACCTCTGGGATTGGCTGGATGGCAAATCATTGAGCTTTGAGCTTTGAGCCTTGAGCAAGGCTAGCTCTTGTTCTGTTCTGGTTCTGATTCTGCTCTCTGATTCTCATTTCTGATCCAAGACCATATGTGGGGCTTTTGATTGAATGTCCCACCAACTAGGCACAACAAAATGTTGGCTGATTACTTGATGAATGAATGAGCAGATCATTGCAAAGTGATCTTGGTGTCCAGCCCAATTCAGAAAGGTTCCTGTGTAGATTTAGATTGTACAAGTTATGTACACTATATAGCTAATTAACGATTTATTGTTTTAGACTAATCATACAGAAATCAGAACAATTATTTATCGTAAAAATGATGGTATATTGGTTATATATTATATTAAGAGTTTAATTTCTATGAATAAATTATTATACTATTACTCAATCAAATTATTTTATTTATATAATTTTTTAAATAATAGATATAATACTTAACCACTTTTAGTGAAATGGCCGTACATGATGAAGTAATGGTATATAATTGGGTGTCACTCAACTATTTTTACATAGAAATTAGATTTTTATATTAATCTACAAATGATATATGTACAAGAATTTCTTCTATTCATGTCACGGCATGTCATGTCAGTGTTATCAGGTGAATACATTAACCTGCCTTGCTGAATCTTCTCTCACTTCTCTGAATCCTCTCAGTTTGTCTCTCTCACTTTGGGCCGATTTTACAAACGCAGTTAAACCTTTGTTTTCAGTCTCTAGACTGTTATCGTGCTTTTGTTTATAAGGAAGTAAATTGACATTTGAGCAAATAGATCACAGCTATGCTTTCGCTCATTAACTAAAGGAGTAAAGAGATACATCACATTGTCACTCTTAAATCTTAACTTATCTTTAGAATTACGCTTTGCAGATAATTTATGTTGGGAAGTATTGATTGAAAGTTGAAACTAAACGATATTCCTTAACGATTGGACCTCGTCGCCACTACTAATTAAATGTAAATTGATTAAAAAATCCCAGTAAAAAAAATGTACTGCTTTTTGATCCTAGGCCTCCCTAGTGAAAAGAGTGTGAAATTATAAAACGGATAATATTAAGAATTCACTCTTACATACACTCATACAAAAAATTAATGAAACCATAGATAAGTGAGTTAGTGTTAAATAATCTTAATATAATCAATTTTTATTGTCAGTATATTTAAATATAATCTGCTAAATTTATTTCAATAAAAAAAATTTCGAAACAATACTACTTTTTGTCAAGGTTTTCTTGCTATTACTTACAGTTTCAGCATCAGTACTAGCTGATGACAGAAAAAAAAAAAAAATAAAGAATCAGGAACAGGCCTCAGTAAGCGTGCCCCGTCCCCCAGCCCAGTCCCGTGTATCCGGCTCCGTCGACTTCACGAAGTTTTTCTTGTGCTTCTTTGTTTTATTATTATTATTGTATTTTTAAAGTTTGCTTTTTGTTTTTTTGGTTTCTCCTCAGAAATGCTGATTTATCCTTGAGAAATTGAGATGCGTACTGAACAGTTTAGAAGAAAATATCGAATGCAGTGGAAAATACAGGCATTATATACTAAAGAAAGCGCATACAATCAAACACTTGTAAACATTAGGCAAACTTAAATTAGACAGGAATGTTGGTCACTTAATCGCATTGATGTTCACTTTCTTTAAGAGAAACTATGCTATGAATTATTTTGTGGATTAACATAAATTAATATCATTTTTTAATTTTAGATTTAAATAAATTAGATGTCAAAATAGATTAAGGCTTATTATTAGTGTTGGCCCCATGATGAACCTACCCTTGTTGCTAATTAAAACGCTACTCATTGGTGGGTCTTATAGTTTTCTTTATACTCCATCATTTTCACTCTATCTTTCATTTTTTTTAGTTTTTTTTTGTTGCAAAACATCTATCTATTTCTTATATCAAGAGAAATTAAATTTTTTATTTTCAATACTACCCATAATATAATTAATTGTGTTTATTTTTCAACAATATTGTAATCATGTAAATTATATTTTAATATGGGTAATGTGGTGATTGTGGTCTATATATATGTTCATCTTTCTACCATTATTAAAATATATTTATTATTTTCTTAATTTATATTTTTTTTATTTTTGGACAGATGGAGTGAAAATATAAGAGTGTGAGTAGGTTTTGTTATAATCAATAGGTTTAGCTCATTATCTTGATGATCTCCAGGAAGGAACCATTTTTCTAACCAAATATAAATGAGAGTTTATTACCCTATTAAGATGACATACGTATTAACAATTCTTGAAAGAAACTTATCAATATCTCTTATTTCAGATACGTACATTTGAGAATTGCTCATTGATTGTTTCCCTAAGGTAATTTTCACATCCAATCTCACATGATTTATTCTAGTTAATTAGTTTGCACGGTATAATCAGGATTAAATTCTAGGCCGAGAGGGCTTAAAACTCCAACAAACATGTGGCAACCTTCAATTAGTCAAGCAAGAGGGTTCAAATAGTGCGTCTTGTGGGACGTAACACGCTTATGTGATCTTGATTCTCACAACTCATTCCATTATGGTTAAACAAGTGCAGTAGAGATCAAGTTGCAGGAAGACATTGATATGAAAAAACAAAAGGATTGCTCTAGCACAAAATAGTAATCTATTCTCAAATAGCCAAATATAGAAAGATTTTATAAGGAAACACAAAAATGTCAACTATCACCTTATAGAATAATGGGGCAAACTTTAATTTTCACGGTGACTGAATATTTATTGGAGCATATGGAAATGTTGAAGTTGTGAGATTAGCAACAAATTAGTCTGCAGCTTCAGCACCATATTGAGTCCGATTGGATAAGCTGTGGAATTAATTAGTTGCTAGCTGCATAAATGTGATTGATAGCTCCTTGAAGAAAAACTGAATCCAAAACCCGGGTGTAGACACTAAAATATCTAGATTAGCTAGCCATATTATATGATGAATACAAAATATAACAATTCCAAGCTGTAAAATGTCAGTTGTTAAGACTGAAAATTGAGAGATCACTTGTCTATGTCCAAAGATGAAGAAAAATAATAATATCATGATATGCCAATGCTGAAACTGGCGGGCTCTAATTTGCTCTATTCCACAAAAAGAGCTTTCACATTTTGTGAATAATTTTGGTGGCTGTCTATGTATCTTTCAAGAGAGGGTAACCAGCGTCCAGCGAAGTAGCTCACTCTACGGCCAAGGAAACGTACACAACCCTATCAGGTATATATACCAAGAATTATATTGAATGCGTCAACTTAATTGAAGTCCAAGAACTTCGCATTAATTAAGATAATTAATGACATTAAATCGTTACCCAAATGTCAATTCAAATCCAGCTCTTTCAATATAATGCCTGAAATGAAGTAATTATGTGTGTATACATACTTTGATACTTTGATATCTAAATATAATAATAAATCTCAAAGATAATCAATCTATATAATTAGAAAATGACCATATATGGTACCAATCTAATTAAAAAGTTTTGAAAGCTCATTGCTCATGCTTGAAGAGCAGCAGGAAATTAAACTGCTGTTTTGGAATTATACATATGGAGAGAACAGTAGACTGTAAAGCTAGCCATTCTTTCTGTTTCTAATTTTCTCTAACATATATATATATAGTAATTGTACTGGGGCTAAATTGGATAAACAAGGATTATTCTGATGTTCCGAACTACTAAGTGACATCAGTGTTTTTCTCTCTAATAATTTTTGGTCCAACCAACATAGAGATGATACATTTTCCACATGCTAGCTTTTTCGAGGATTCAGATCTTGCCTATCCAACACTTTGTTTGTTCGTATGGCCCTGCATGCAAAGAATATTCAACAAAGGAACTGGTGATTCCTTAGAATAAAACCATCATAATCAAAGCGACCAGAAGACTGACTAATATTATTATTATTATTATATTTTTTTGGGTGCTGTAGCAATCAGGGTTACCGAGGCTCGCAATATACAACTCATTATATTCATGTATAATGCTTACTGAAAATAAATTCCATGTTCCTGGAATCTGTGTTACAAACTGCGAAGGCATTATTATGGGACAAAAACGATTTACTTTCCACTTACAATCAGGGCATTTGGATCAAGTGTATGCATCGATCCGTTGTTCTTATAGATGCCCACATCAAAACACACAATACTCAATTAAATCAGTACTATTTAGATGACATTTCATACACGGCGGTGACACCTAGGGGGGGCCAGGAATGTTACTGTAGCAAAGGGAACCGAAGAGAGTTAAAACAGAAAGTTGGATGTGGTGATGGGCACGCGACGTGACAATCCCATGATATCTGACAGGACAACTGTCTGGAACCCGGCATGGGCTAGTGTCAGGTTAGGTGAGGAAGACAGACATGTAAATACCAGGGAGAACGAGAAAGAGGGAGAGAGAAAAAAAAAGAAGAGAGGAGGAGAGGGAGAAAGTACAAGAGAAAGGAGGGAGAGAAACAGAGAAAAGGAGAGGATTTGTTCTGGCCAAGAGGATTGCGACAAAGCCGACCGACTGAGAGTTATTCCAGCTCGTAGTGATCATCTGAACCAATCCTAAAACACATAGTAGGTGGACACCTTATACTTTTTTATACCCATAGCATAACTTTTGTATTTCTACTCTTTCTTTTTTTTTTTTGGGGGGGGGGGGGGGGGGATCTCTTCCCCTTATTTGGATTCATCCATTCAAATCATCTTGGCTTAACGAGTCATCTAAACAAGATCATATTTTCATTCCAATTAATGCCTAAAATACACCACCGAAAGGCTGAACTTCACTTATATATAAATAGACCGATCAATAACAAGTTCTCAACATCGAAATGTTAGCATATTCCTGATCAGTAACACACACTACTAGAAAATTTTAGACTCCTACAATCAGCAAAGCCTATAAGAATAACCTAAGCTTCAATAATAAAACAAGTACAAGAAAACCAAGGAAAGAGAAGAAAGTGCTTTCCAGATTCTAAGGCAGCAATGATTTGCTCATGTTTAAAATTTCATACTCTAACCAAAATATACAAACATTAAGACTTCTTAATAATATTAATTTTTTGTTTTAAAAAAGATGGCGCATATTTTTCAACCATAGAAGGAAATACTTCATACTTGATAGAGATATCAAAGGAATCAAAGATATTTACATCTAGTTTTTATTAGTTTGGAAAAGATGTGTGATAAGATATACCAAGGAAAATTTTATACAAGCGTGTGAAAAAAATGGCAGGAGTTTTATGTTATACATCTATATTTAAGCCAGCAAAAATGTGTATAGTAGAATAACAACTAGTGTAACAATACAAATTAAAATAACAGAAGATTTTCCTAAGACCGCCGGGCCTATGACAAGATCAAATTTTTGAGTTTCTATCCTTTTGTTAGATCTTTTTACTAACAATAATATTATCTCAACATTTCAAAATCTAAACACCCTATAAACCGCTTTCATAAAAATGTGGGGCTCAAAACTTTCTTTATTCTCCACTTATTTTCTTTCATCACCTTCCCTTCTATTTCTCTAAAGTGTGAGGTGTCTATCTCTTCTGCACTGTTGAGATATCTTTATCTTTTTACTAAACATATCCAATAGGAAGCATCATAGTACGTGGTTCTTACAAATGATATAGTCCTAATATGAAAATGGGGAGAAGAAATAAATGGGAACTAAGATTATGATGACAAAATTTGGAAGTTCATGATTTTTGCATAAGTAGAGAAATAAGATAGAGTATATAAGATGTAAGTACAGCAGGAGCCACACAAATCCTAACTTAATAGTCAAAATTGAAAATAATATCATACCACATAGCCATACAGTCTAACCACCTTTTGGGATTTTAAAAAAAAAAAGTACCTTTGTGCCCATCATCCAAAGTTAAATAGTGGAGAAATAAAGGGAGATGTCAACCAACCATAAAATTCAAGTTAAATGGATAAAATGAATAAGAGCTTCTAGTGTCATTTATAGTGTGTGTGTCTATATATATATATCATTCAGTTTTAAAGAAAATTTTATTGCACAACTATAAGATAAGTGATATTGTATTCAATAGAATGTTCAGCACCAAAAAGCCATTAAGAAAATAAGATCATATTGTTGATAAAAAATGTTGAGTGGATACGCTGAACAAAATAGGACTAAGGAAAAATGTCTTAAAAGAGAAAGTTAGTATAGTACCTATTATGAAAAAATAATAGAATCTCATCTAGAAATTTAGATGTGTGGAGAAGACATGTAAAAGCTATACGCTGAACAAAATAGGACTAAGGAAAAATGTCTTAAAAGAGAAAGTTAGTATAGTACCTATTATGAAAAAATAATAGAATCTCATCTAGAAATTTAGATGTGTGGAGAAGACATGTAAAAGCTCCACTAAGAAGAGACAAAAAGTATTCGAATTAGAGGTAGGAGGCGAAAAAATGGTAAAATCAAAGAGTCAAGTTTGAATGGTTTAATTGTTGGCATAGTTTATATATATATGTGTGTGTGTGTGTGTGTGTGTGTATTATTTGATCCATATCCGACTTACCTAGTGATATAATTAAGGCTTAATAATCTTGAGGTTATGTTTGTTAGCTCATACTCTATGACAAAGACGCTGCTAGCTGAATGTATACGACAGAAAAATGGAGAGGGAATAAAAGCTTGGAGGAAATGGATAGAAGAGACCGGAAGAACAGTGACAAAATATCTAATAAATCGAAAGTCAAGTTCAAACCTTGTTTGTAAGAGATTGCTAATGACTAGCTTTCTCAAAAGTTAAGTTATGAATCAGGTGGAAGCACCTGCATGGGTTCATTATTAGGCAGAAAACTTAATGGTTTTATAATATAATGTTCAACATTATTGTTCAGGGTGAAAATTGTTTATTCATAAAATCAAAGTGATTGTCAGGAAGAAAAATTAAATCACATTCGCATAGCACAAAAACACGGAGTCACCACTCCATGCCTTCAGCAAGTATATGATGTTCCCAGATTTTATATAATTGATGAGGCAACATATGGAATACTATTCCAGACATTTCCCCCTAGAAAACATAAGAAAGTTTTATTCCATATAATACAAAGCATGCATGAAATAGTTAACTAGATTTATTTTGATTTTTCAGAGTATTTTTTTTTTCAATTGAAGAGAGTCCAGTCTCCCAAAGTACAATTAGAGATCTAACAGGAACCCTTTTAATATTTTTTTTCATACATATAAATCTTGAGATTGAATCAAGAATCTCATGATGATGACATCCAATTACATTCTATGCAGGTTAAAATAAAAATAATCTAACTACATAGTCTGATCTATTCTTTGCAACAAACATGATGTTTGTTTATGTGCTTTTAGTGACAATAAGACTTGCCTGGTACGGCCAACAAACCCCTGGTGACGTCTTGGTACACTACTACGTTCATACGCGTAGACTGTAGAGTAGACACAGAGACAGTTAGACACTACAGGTTGAAGATAAACACCACATAGTCAAAATCCACCCACCAGAACTGCTCAGGTAAGTTGAAGTGGTTATTTATCTATTCATCTAGGTACAAGATTTAGTAGTTTTTTCTTTCATTAAGTCCATACAAGTAATTTCCCATTTAACTTTATTAGCTGATAGTGCCTGGTACATACGAGTTTTTTCTTTCATTTTGTTGGTTTTGTTTTAATCTCTTTTGTTGAGCTTCATTCTCTTTCTTGTTGTATCGTCAAGCACTTGTTGCTTGTTTTAGCTTCTCTCTTTTAGATTGTTAAGCACTTTCTAAATATCGAAAAAAAAAATCATGATTCAACCGAATGCATGATGACTCAAAATATCTTGTATCAATTATAAGCTAATAAACCTTCTGTCTCCTTCTTTTCTTATTTTTAGAAAATATTTTTTGCTATATTTTTGGAGTTCTCATATATAACGTGGATAAAAATACAACCAATAATAGATAATTAGAGTTCAAAGTGGCCCTCAGCTTTCCATAATAAGAGACAATGAGTATAAAACAATCCACTGAAAAGGTCACGAGACAAACTAAAACGGGCATGTCCAAGGTTACTTGTCACTGCACGGGCACAAACTAATTAAGGACAGGATTTAAAGCATTCTGATTAAAAGAATGGCCAGCAATGAATATAAATAAACCAACGTCACGTTTCTGTGGATATTGAGACACAAACAGATTAAATAATTAAGTATTTGCAGCAACACCATTCTAACCTTGCAAAACTTTCTATGGACCACACACACTGTCTATATGGAAAAATTTAAAAGGAAGATCAAGTGTTCTTAATTAAAATATGTATTTATTTGAAATAATACATGACCGAATTTGAGCAATGCAGACTTCTAGAGTTCTAGTGTCTACCTCAGATTGTTTATGTAATCACATGCAACGTATGATACAGATCAAGCTCACATAACCATGGGGAGCACAATAAATCTCGCAGGATCAGAAAAGGCCCAAAATTAACATAAAGTAAACATCTGAGAGAGTATTTAATTCGGAAACCGCAAATAACAGTGTTTTAAATGATAGGAGAGAGAAAGAGAGTTGGCAGAGCGAGAGAGAGACCATTTTTTCTAGTCTAATCATCACTCTTACCGCCTGTGCTTGAAAAATAATCTTTTGGCAAACTATTTCCAATCGACAATGCAAATTAGGGTTTTCATTCTGCTTCCAGCTAGGGTTTTGTGTACCCCAGATGGTATATACTGCAAGTAGATCTCCATCCCCATGCTTGACAAAACATTTTATTAGCCTATTCAGGTATAAAGGCTTCCAATTTCCTAATAACCTGCTCTATGTCAGACGAAATCTTTATGCTACTGGCTATAATCCAAAATTACAGCGAAACCTATGCTAATGTAATCTGATGTGAGTTTTTCTCCTTCGAAAAAGGAAAATCACATCGTCTTCAATGGACGGAGGATGCCTTTCAAATCGTCAAACACTTACAAGTGAGAGAGAACATAATAATTGAATTAAAGTTATGACCATACATGAGAAAAAGGTCGAGCAAGTAAATCAAATCTCAGCTGTCATCTATGTAGGTTGTTAGTTGGTTTAAATTAAAATCAAAGCGCTCAAAAGGGCTGGACTTGGACTTGGACTTGAAGCTAATTGCATGAAGCAGTATAAAGCAACAATTATATTATATATAGACACACACATATATAATGATAATTAAGATAAATTTACCATCCGCATATATGTATGGCAGGATCTCAAGGGTTAAGAAGCGAGTTGCTTGAAGGCTTTTGCACTCTGAGGCTGAGCAGTAGTAGTGGTGCCCTTAAGCTGGTGGTTCCTGATCTTCTTCTTCTTTTTCTTATAAGGGATCCCTCTTGCCTTTGCCTGGGACTCTTTCACCTCACGGAGGTAGAGGCGGATGGCTCCGCCGCCGAAGGGGTTGGTCTCTGGGGAGCCACCGTGCTCCTCATAGGCCGCACGGAGGCGGCCGATGAGGGCGTCGAGGCTACCCCAGGCCTGGCGAAGAGGGCAGGCGCATGGGGCAGGAGGGGAGGGGTGGCCGAAGAAGATGCAGGCGTGCAGGTGAACCTTGGTCTTGCCGAACTGGTCGAGGTAGCGGAGGAAGTCAAGGACGTGGTTGAAGTTGCAGTGAGAGAGTGCAACTGGGGGGCTCTGGTTCTTCAGGTACTGCCCGAAGGTGTTCCAGTCTCGCCGCTTCTGAGACTCGTAACGGCTCAGAGGCTGCTGTTCTTGTTGTTGGTGGTGATTATTGGAGGGTAGTGGTTGCGATGATGAGGCGTGAGCGGATCCGTTTTGCGTTTCGGTGGTGGACATGGTGGTTGCTGTGTATGGGGATGGGGATGGAGATGGATGGAGGAAGAAGAGGAATAGTAGTGGAGGAGTTACTGATGAGGAAGAAAGAACAGGGTGCGAGTGAGGGTGGAGGGGGGAATGTTGAAGTGAAAGAATATGTGTTAGTGCAGTGGAGAAAGATGAAAATCACATCTTGTGGTCTTTTGAGAGGACATCACATGGGCCCCTTCAAGGTGCTTTTCTTCTCTTTTTCTTCTCCTACTTCGTCTCTCTTATAAGTTTCATTCACACTATAGTATTTTTTTTTTGGGTAGATAACAAGAAAAGAAAGAAAAGAGAAAAAGGAAACACACACACAATTACTAGTTTCCCTTATCAGCTGTCATTAAAGCGGTAAGAACAGGAGAAGAAGCCTCCCATATGTGGCAATCATCAATTAAACACTAGTTTCCCTTATCATTCACACTCTAATATACTTTACAGTATCCTTTTTTGTGATTTCTTTTTCCGATATTATTTAGGTCTATACAATATCTACAATATAGATTAAAGATTTTCTTACAAAACTTCACTCCTTTCCATTATAATATATAGTAGAGTAACTGGCCAAACATAGATTAACCCATCTAATCAACCTTTCACTCATCCCACTATAATTTGGGTTCAATTTTTAAGTTTTTTTATTGATAGATAACCTATAAATATCTTAGTAAATGTTCAATTAATAAATCTAAAAACATGTACTAACTCTCGAATTAGAGCAAAATTTTCCCTTAACCTAAGCTTTTTATGTAAAATTTTTTCTAGAGTAATTAACTTTATTTGTATATTAAAATACACATTCAAATAGACAGTAAAAAACACAAAATATTAATACTCGTCACTGCTATACTATATTTTGTATCTTTTGCTGTAATATTCATTCTTAGTGTCAACTTTTGGTATACAAAAATCATTATTCATTATATGTTTTTTGTTTTTATAGATTGGAAAAGAATTATGTGTTGTCGTATAGGATTCGGAATCCTCAATAAGACAATCACATTGATCATTATTTTTCACAGTGGGCATTATGAACTTGGTATAATGGTTTACATAGTAACCTCTCATTTTTTTTTTAATTTAGTGGGAGCCAATCAGAATTGGTTTACTCATTAGTCTGCAACTTGGTGCTTATAGTCCAAGTTTTGCTCGATTTAGAAATTTAATTTATATATTATTAATTAACAAGCATAATTTAGTCTACTGATCAACTTGGTTACACACTCAGCATTAAAGTTTGGTGGTGAGCAAAGGCAATTGATAAAACTGATTCTACCAGGACATCTCAAAATACAGAAATAATAATAATAAATTGAAAAAAAGTAATAATCACCCACAAAATAACGTCTTAAATTTTTTTAAAGATTAAATCTGAATTTTTGTGTTAATGATGCAGAATTAAATCGCTTGTAATAATTCTCAACATCAAAAGACAAAGTAAAATTTATATTGACATTTCCATATAATATTTAGTGAAATTATATTTGCCATCCATCTTTTTACAAAACTAGAATGAACTCTTCTACATATGTTCATTCGTTCATTTAAGTAATAAATAATATAAAATGTGATATGTGTATATAAATACTAGTAGTAAAATTATAACATTTTAACAATATTTGACATAATATTAACTAAAATACCTTATTTATCATAAATTATAATTATAAGTTTTAATTTCATATGATAAAAAAAATATTTTATTGAATCAATATATTAAATATTGCTAAAATATCATAATTATAATATTAATAATTATATAATTAATCAATATATTCAATGGAAGTTAGTATAATTTTGTCAGTAATAATTTTATAAAATAAAAAATATTGAGTGCATATACACTACTAAATTTGAGAGGAGGTTAGTATAATTTTATAAAAAAAAAAATTGCCCTGTAATAATTGTTTTGAGATTTAGGATTCATGGTCCGCATTATGTTGCAAGAAAAGTTCGTTATTAATCGATGGTTTCTCTGTCGTCAAGGCTCTCTTTTGTTTGTGTATACGCCTTTAAAGCTCTTTTAAAAGATTGCTTAAATAGGGCATACAAATGTTCGAAGCACCAGAGATACCTTTGACCCCATGTTTACAAATTTTTAGCTCTACATGTCAGGTTTGAGTGTACATGTCCGAGCATGAATTGACAAATGGTAATTATCATGCCTGACCCCCAACACGCAAGCAAGTAACCTTTTAATACAAAAAGTAATAAAATATGCATTACATTCCCTTGGCATTGAAGGTTTAACTGTTCACCAAAAAAAAGAAGGTTTAACTTCTGAAAAGAATTAAAAGAGGAAAGGATTTAAGATTTCAATTGGGTCCGGTTATAATCAGATGATGACTTTTTTATTTTTCCTTCTTAATTTCTACGAAAGAAAGTATTTTTGACACTGCCTATATGTGTACACCCTCGATCAAAATGCTATTATAATCATCTCAAATCTCGTAATAATGAATGAAACCTAATCATTAGGTTTGATTGTGGCCTATATGTATAAGTAGTAATCATCTTACATATATAGCCTCAACATAACATATTCAGATCTATAATTTAAAGTGACTAGAATATTTGAAGATTGAATCTCACGCGTAAGATTCATTAAAAGAATATAATTATACCCTATCCCAAGTAAAACATCGCCTGCACATATACATTGCGATTTCAAAGAAATTAGTTTATGTAATCAATTCACATTGGGCTACACATATAAACTTTTTAGCTTCGTATATTTCGGACAAACAAATTGAGTGGTAAGTCTCATCTGAAGTGAGCACAATATCGAGGTCGGACTCACGGTTAATTATATATATTTGATTTATGTGCATCCAGATGCATTCCGACAACATATCAAATCAAAGCTCTTCAATGAAATCAATATACAGAATTTCAATTTGCAACAGAAGAGAAATGTCTGCAGATTCAAGACAGGAAAAGAAATCATCTTCTTCATGCTTATCATCAAATCAAAGAATAAAAGGAAACGTGACACTAGTACCCCAAGAAAAGAAAAGAAAAGAGAGGGGGGGAGGAGAAGGAGCAAGACAATGAAAAGAAAGATTAGTAGAAAATTAGAGAGACATCTTTGTGTGATGGTCCATGGCTCCTTGAGATGCCCTTAACGCATTATGGTGCTTGTTGAAGTTTTGATGCTTCATTCTACATACCGATCGATTGCTGATTTTGGTCTCTTCATGACCTTATTCGTACCTATGGAATATTTGTACTTTCCAATGAAGAAAGGAAACCGAAACTGGAAAACTTTTTCAGTGAAGAATTCATCTATTTGGAAATTCGTAGATTAATATCAACAAGCACCTCCTTGCACCGAAAAAATAAAATAATATCAATGATAACAACCTCTGCATTAACGATCACTGGTTTTTATTCATTATGAAGAGGGTTATGGGTTAGCTACATATCTCATATGCACGCCATAAGTCTGATAATCGCTGCAAAAGAAAACATACCGAAAGGCTGATGAAGCATTTACACACGATAAAGAGTGGCATAAAGGCTTAAGTGGTTTAAGAGGAGGTTTGATTCGGATTACAAGATTGGGAATAAAGATATCAAAGGAATGTTATAGATTTATTTTTTCGTCTCAGTAAAATCACCAGTATTCGAATTTTATTATATTGTTAAAGCTTTCCAGCAAATTTTTTATTCTCAAGAGTCGAACCCAAGAATCTTAATTAAAAAATTTAGGCTCGCACCTTCTTGTCCAATCCTCACAAACAGTACCATAATTCCAACATAACTAGGTAACTATTGATTGACAAATTTTTTCATTGCTCTTTTTGTTTCCTTTTTCATTATTTCCCTTTGTACAAAATATGCTATTTGTTATTTCTTTTCTCTTTCTTTCTTATCATTAATAGTGTCATGAATAATTTTTCCAAAAAAACCGAAAACAAATTGTTAGATACATACATATAAATAGTTTTTATATCATAAAGATGTCCTTTACTTAATAAACTATATATTAAATTTGAAGCATAAAGATGTCTACATTATCTTATGCTGAACTACTACTTTTATTCTAACAAAAAAATGGAAACAACAGCTATCCTATTCTAGTCAACTTTGATTATAGAGACTCTAATAATACCGTATTACATAAAGCATTTTTGTCCAAGAACTTAAGTTATAAGATAGTGCAGTAAAAACGATTCTTCTATTTAAAAAGTTGAAGCCATGCCACAAAATAGTGAAAAAGGTCTGGGCTTATGTCATTCGGCTCTTCACTTGTGTTAAACTGGGATACCTTGTCTGATTTTTGGGAGACCGTTCCATGTTATTATCAGGTTAAAATGCTGGTAGTAATACGTGCTTTTCGCTTTGTGCTAGGTTTCCGTTGCATCTTATTATTATTTCTGTTTTGAGTACTTGGGGACAGCAAGCAGGATAATTAAGTGAATGATTTTCAATTTACAAACTGCCATTAATTTAACCCAACTTGTCCTCCTATATTTATCTTCTCTCTCTCTCTTTTTTTTTTCCTTCTTCTTCATTCATGCCACCCTATGTGTTTCTTTGATAAGGTCAAGCAAATTTATAAAATCAAAACAGTTTGGGCAACCTAGCAAAAGTAGAAGGGACTTCTAGCTATTAATGGTACATCCTTGGACGTTCTTTTCGAGTCCTACTGATAATGGAGATCAGTGAGAACTCAGGAATCAGGATCTGGGACTTCGTTTTAGCACCCTTTAAATTATGTGGAGTTGTGAACATTATTTATTCTGTTTTGAGTAATGATATTATGACACTAAAAAAGTGGGTGTTTAATCAAACACTTATTTTATAATTATTGGACATAATGGTAGTCTCCACTTATTCTTAATATCCATCATATTTAATGGTTATAAAATGAGTGTCTGAATAGACATCCACTTTTTGAGTGTCAAAATAACATTACTCTTCTATTTTTGTGTATAGTTATTGTATACTGTGTTTGTTTGAATTATGTTGTCTTTTGACACTTCCAAAATACAAACACTTTATTTAAAATGGCCTGACACTAACATAGTCTCATATTTGAGTTACCACAATTGAGATCGTAATTTTTTTTTTTTTTGACGATTAACATATTTTTTGGTGAGTTATGGGGGGGGGGGTGCTACAGGACCCCAAAAGACAGCTAAAATGATTATAACTTTCCTTGAAGGCAACATCTATTGAGTCCTACGAAATTAGATGATGTATGTATACGGATTCAAGACTGGGCTCCTCAACTCGGTCATTAACACTAAGGGTATGTTTGGTTGAGAAGTGAAAATGAGGATAAATTTTTCATGATCGAGTTTTATATGTTATTTTACACGTGAAATCAATTCATGAAAAATTTACCCTAATTTTTACTTTCTAATCAAATATATCTTGAGATGTAGTGAGTGAGTGACCCCAGTAGAATCTTTAATCAAGGGCACAGAGCACGTTTAGGATCAGCATCTACTATACAACTAGAATTTTATATATACAAACAATTATTGCTGGTTTATTTGAAAAGCATACGAAAATGAAGTTTGTTCAATAGTTGCTTGTTTATTATATGGGATGCTCGCAGCATTAGGTTATTGAATATATGAAGGAGTCTTGTAGGATATATAGGTGGCTTGACTTTCGTATCAAATAATTTAGTACTCGTCATGCTTAGTAGTGAAAAGCTCAGTATCCTTGCTGAAAGAGAAATTAAGTCGATCCATGTGGTGAATATGATATCGAATAGAACTTTTTGCATTAATTAAATTTATTTTGTCTTGTTCATCACAACCACGTGTATAGATCTCGGTCCTATCTTTTGTGCAAGAAATGCAGAAGCAAATTAATAAAGAGAGAATTGCTGTCGCGTTGCGAAGCATCCACTTAGTAAATTAATTTCTAAACTGTTTGGTATAGCACTCTTGTTTGAAAGTACTATTAAGTTTCTAATTTTCTGTTACGGTGAGTAGCTTTTCTTTTAGTCTGACAAAAAACTTTAAAAAGTATTATAAGCATTGAATATTATTGCAACAAAGATGCTCAAATAATGGGAACCTTAATTTGGGTACCAACGCAATCAATTTATTAGATTTTCGTGGTTGTTCCTTGCTAATAATATATATATATTCGTTTTTAAGGAAAACAAACACAAATAGCTTTTATCTCTCTCTCTCTCTCTCTCTCTCTCTTCCTTCTTTTCTTCATTTTCATATTAAGTCACAAGATGTGGCTTTCTTGTGGTATTACAAGATTTATCTTCTATTTCCTTTTCAGCGTACATTTTTTCCCTCTTAGTTCGCCCTCTTTTTGGTCATCCTAGTACCTTTTTTTTGGGTCAAGTAATTCACTCTTTTCAATGCTATGAGTTATTGATTTTGCTTTACTTCATTTAGGCTCCTGCTTTGGGCCTAAGAGGTTTTATCTAAGCTTCACCGGTTGCAACATTTTGGGCGTTTTTCGGCCATAGCGTGATAGCTAGCCTTTACGACATTTAAGTAAACCGATGATGAGGGTCATATCAGATCATCCTTTTTGTGAGTGGATAAATATTACCGGTCAAAAGCAATTTACTGGGTTGACCGAGAAAAAAAACAATTTACTGGGTGACGTTCCCTTTTCCGATTTTACCACGAAAAATGCTACAATGTCCAAAGACGAAGTGTCGTCGAAGTAAGAGAAATATTAATTGTATTTATAGATTGTGAGATATTGTATTGATTTATATTCTATTCATTATTAAATGAAATATAAATTTTATTTAAATGAGATTCACCCTTTATTTAATGATTAATGAAGTGTGAGTTGATATAATATATATATCTCATGTTTTGAGTACAAATAACACATTTACTAAGGTAAAATAGTGGGGGTGGACAAAGTTTACTTCACTGAGGCATCCCATAACCTTGACGCATCATTGATATAATAAATTTTGCTGGATATGTGTGGCACAGTTATTTTATCACAAGCCTATGTTTTTCTCTTATGAAAAAAATGTGCCGAGGTATCAATCATTTAAACTTCTAATAAAATCAATTTATTGTTCGATTGTAAGAATACCAAAAATATGAAACTTCTATACAAAGGTTGATCTTTAATCTTGAAATCTCAACGCGCATTTTCATCAAATTAATTATTTGTGTATGCATCACAATTCATCATTTTGTTGTTAAGGCAAAGACAAAGATCTTTTAAGGTCTGTTTCGTCATATTTTCAGAAAAAATTTCATGCTTTTGTTTGTTATTTTTAATATTAATTTCCAAATTTTCATTCTATTTTTATTATATTTCTTTTTTTAAGATTTTGTTAAAAAATAATAAAAATAACATTTTTTTTAATCTCTTTATTTCTTCTACAAAATTCTAAAAACAAAAATATAGTGAAAATAAGGTGGCAATTTTTAATTAATATTAAAGCAGAAAATGAAGACAATAAATGTTTTCTCAAACTAAACAATGCTTAATTTTTTTAGTTTTGATGGTTTGTATGTGAATCTTGTATTAAGAGTAATACTACATAATTAGAATAAAATAACCAGAGGTGATTGGATTAAATATAGTGGTTGAACTATCTATTTAAAGGTTATCAATTATGCCAAATCATGTTGGCATTTATATTTTCTAGAAAAAATCCGGCATATTTAGCATTTTTCATTAATTATATATTGACAAATTACTTTAGAATTACATTATAGTATTTATACCTACTATGTGGATCTTTTCAATTTTAAAGGGTTTCAGTATATGGGTATGTATAATATGCCAAGTGATAGAGAAGATGCCCTTGTAAGCCAATGTTATACGGTGGTTCTCCCTTATAGTTCACGGTCAATGCTATTTATTGCAGTTGCGATTAATCATATTTTTTAAATATGGTTAAATGAAATTAAATATGTTGCTAAACAACCACATATACTCTGCTTTCACGGTCTCCCTCCTCCCTCCCCCACCTCCGCCACCACTCCTTCATCCCCACCATGCCTCCCCTTCTCCCACCTCCACCCTTGCTGCACCACTCGTTGATTAGCCGGTGGCGGCACCACCCCTTCATCGGAGCCCCTTCCGAAGAACCATAGGGGGAGGCCACCTAGCTCTGGAAAGAAACATATGGATGCTCTTAGTATTGTGTGTTTGTTGTTTTTTATGAAGCTTTTTAGGTAATGATTGGCGGCTTTGTTTAGTGGAATTGACTGATCATGGTGATGGTGGTGGCGGAAATAGGGGAGGGAGGAGAAAGGAGGAAGGAAGGGCCGTGAGAATAGTAGAGTGTGGGTGACTGTTTAACCACATTTTAAAAATGTGATTAGTCACAACTGCAGTAAAAGACATTAACCACCAATGGTAGGTGAGGATTCATTGTGTTATATTGTTCTTTGAGATTTTAGTCATGTATCTTTTGAAATCCATGGTATCAAAAAAGGAGATAGAGAAAATGAAGAAATTTAAGGCATTTTAGCAATATATGTCTAGTCATCGAAAAGAAAAGGCAAATCTAAGCTTAATGGGTGATGAAGTGGATATTAGTAGCTTTATTAATAGAAATTAGGGATTGTACACGCTACAAATTAAAGGTACTCACATTCTCTGTCAAATATTCAAAATGCTTTTCAATCATCCCATAATACTAAACAGAACACACAGAGAGAATAGCAAATCCACGTGAAATGGCCCCCACTTTAATCTCATTTGTCTCCAAATAAATGATGAAATCTCTAGCAAAGTCTAGGGCCCCCTACACGCACGACTTTATTCCACCCACAATAGGTAACTTTCCAATAATAATGCATTTCTTTATTCCTGTTAGAATAAGTAACTTTGCAGTAATAACTCAAGTCCTACGATGTAGGATTCTGAAATTCTACTTTCACATGGGAAACAAGAACAAACAGAATAGCATAAGCTCCATTTGCAAAGATTTGAACACAACCCTTATGCACCATACTATTCGTTTGCAAGCGAGACAGAGAACTCAAGGTGCCTCAAAACTCGCAGTGCCTTATATTTGAGAAACCTGTGCAGGAGGAATATATTATAATGTAATGACACTCATCTTATATCATTTCTGAAGAAACCAGATTAAATTATTTATCAGTCAAGACTCAAAATCAAAGCATTATTAAATTTTATCACCTATTCTCTTAGTCATTGACAAAGCAATTGCTGGTATGGCATGTCATCAAACTGGAACGAATCCATTGATTTGCGTATGGCACTAATAATCCACATTGAATTCACTCAACTGACCAATTCCTTTTTGGTATCAATTATTTGGTTAGAGAATTCGCTGTCCCATATATAGTCTTCGTATCATGTAGCCCGTTCCGAATATGCGTCAAGTATTCCTAGGACCCAAAAATAGTTAGTTATATTCAATAATTTCAGCACCCATACTCAGTCAGTTGGCATTGCTGTGTCCTGCTTCTGCAGATGATATCTGAATTGTGGACCATAAAATAAAATCTGGTCATGGCAGTTACAAACATACATACAATAGCTGAAATACAGTCTGTGTGTCAAGTCCCACAGGGACTAACACAAGTACATCAAACTGACACAAGTATTTTTGGCTATAAAGAAAGATATTTTCAAGTGGAAAAATTACAATCTCTCGGACTGTAAAGGAAGAATAATATCACTCTCTCTTATAAATATAGATTACAAACACATAAGAGAATATATCAGCTATATTTTCGTGGTGTATTACCCAAATGAATACCACCACCATCTATTTATAATGGTTTAAGTGAAGGTGTTCTTGCTTAATAATGAAGCAAAACCAAACTTGATGCTTCCAGTTATAGGAGTTTCTAGTATACTCCTTTGACTATTTAATTTAGTAAAGAATACAAATTCAATTTAAATTTTACTTTATGCAAGGTGATATAAATTACAGTGCCACCAAATTTGACTTACATATTCATAGTCTAGTTATCAGCACAAATTGACCCTTCTTGCAAACATTACTATGCATAGCAGAATTTTTTAACATCAGATGGAACAGTGACACTGACAGGGAGCAAATCAAAGGATACCATCACAAAACTATAGTATGACCCAAGAAGAGAAGAGAAGATCATCAATAAGGCCATGAAGGGCTTGGTTTCATTTTGGGCTAAAAGATTGTATTAACAGGTAGTTATCTCACTTTGCAAATTGCCAAATTGTCAGTTAGTTAGAGGTAGTTATGAACTTATATGTCAATGAAAAGCAAGATCAGAATTGTATTGTGGTTTGTTGAATAATCAATAAACAAGTGGAGTTTTGTGATACCTGGCATATACGTGGCAGTGGATAAGTTTCGTTTTGTCCCAGGATCCTCCGAGATCCACCCGAGTAGCCGGATCGGCCCCAGAAGGTAAAACTGAGTTGCAACCCAGGTTCTACAAAAATATGCAAAACAGGTTCACTACAGCGAACAGGCGAGCCTTCATACTCGCTTAGCGAAGAAAATTCGCTGCAGTGAGCAACCCGTGACAGCACAGTATCAAAAAAACGACGCTGTTTTGTTTTTGCCCAAAATAAAAACCTAATCGGGCTCCCCATTTGAAACAGAAGAAGAAGAACGCAGAAACCCTTTCCCTCTCCATTTCTCTCCCTTTTTTTTCAATCTCACTCCAATCTAGCTTCCCTAAATCATCAAGGTATGTATATGTTGTTAGATTTAGTCTCCATTTTTCCATTCTTTCACATTCTTGGCATGAGTCTTGTTATTCTTCCCCTTATTTATCAAGTGAGGGTGCTCTCCCAATATTGTTAGAGTTAGATTTGAGTGATCTAGAGGTTAATGGAGACTAATCTTGTGTTTTGTGGCTCCAATGGTAGACGTTGGTGCCGTTCCTTTTTTCCGGAGCTCAGTTGGAGTTGACATCACCATTTCCTCCCTTCCAAGTGAGTGGGTTTGGAACCCATGACCCCTATGTTGGTCATTAGAGCTAATTTCCGTTAAATTATTATTAATTGCATGGTTTTAAAAAGATTTCAAGAGCTTAGAGTCTTCGTTGATATGTTATAATTATTGAAATGATGGATTCCAACTAAAGTGTGAAATATTTGTTTTATTACAAACTCATTGGACCATTATTGTTAAATGATTTTACCACAAGAGCTAGAGTATTACTATTATATTCTTGAATTGAGATTTCCATGAAATTTCCATGACAACATTTTGAACGAACGATTTGCGAATCATAGAGTTGTGTTTAGAGAAACATTAGAATAGAGATTTAGAGAAAATATTATGTTAATTGGTTTAGAGACTATACGTTAGCTATAGAGAAACAGACAGTGAGTTAACAGTTGACTCCGATCATTAACCTTGGTACCAAGTTGTCCCAAAAGGACAATCTCATAGGGCAGAGAACGGAACCTATTTAGGTGTCCACATTAGATCCCCGATGGATCATAGAGAATAATATTTCGGTTCTTAAGGAACCATAGAGTAAAAATTCATGTTTCTCTCATAGAGTATTGTTATTATAATTTTAGGGAAATTTCTATTTAGAGCTTTTACTTTCACAGGTGTATTAGTATGATTCCAGAAATTATTGCATCAACTGATTTTAATTATTGGTATATGATTATCTATCTTCTTGGTTGTCCCATGAGAGGGTTATGGGTGAGGACCCGCTTACTGAGTTTTAAAGGAAACTCACCCCTCTCCCTTTCCCATTACAGGTGTTGTAAACGCTGCGGGTTCTCCCATTGCATCTCCACCCTGGCAGTAGAGATTTATTGTTCGGTGAGCTTCACTTGGTATGAAGTATCCTATTTTGCTTTTTGTTAGAGATAGAGTGCTCCAGTTACATGACGGGTAGGGTCCCGGACTATAGAGATGGATTGGCATTATTTTATCATGATTATTTTGTACCTACATGATTATAGATTTCATGTATATTTTGTAAAGAGAGCAACTCATGTATTTTGAACCCTAGTAATATGTTTAACGGTTAAAATGGAAATGATTGATTTTATATCTCCAAAGATTTGTGTTAAAGTTCGTTTATGTTTTTGTTTCATAGGACCAATGAGTTATTAGAGATGAAATGATGTTTTACAAACAGTTTTATATTAAAATACGCATACAAAAAAACGTAGAAGTCACGAGGCTTACTTGGGAATGAGGATTCCCATGTGCCGGTCACGTGTTCAAGTCGGGTTGTGACAAGTTTCTTGCTACCTACTCAAAGTCGAGAAGGAGTATACCAAGCTTGTCTCAAAAAGCTAAACAAATCGCCATATTGAAACCGTGTCAAGCATGGCGAATGGTATATAACCTGTTGAGTTGAGCCAATATCCAAACCCAAAGTATAAGATTCATCTGTTTCAAGATCAAGCCTACTAATAGCAATCAATTCGGTTGAGGGGCCTTATCAGTTCAAAACTTGTTAATTAAGTCATCTGGTAAATTCATGCTATATTTGGAATATATATACTTGGTCCGTTACCTATATTCCATGACATGTAATAACTATGGGGCTATATGAGGCGTTGAACCTTACCCATCGAAAGCAAATTTTGGGGTACTCATTGAAAGATCCTGGTTAGAATGAGAAACTGCGCTAATTAGTTAAAGAAAAATAACATCAAATTATAGCAATTTGATTATTAGGGGCCGTATAGCAACGCTGTCCTTCAAGACTGTCATGGCTTCAATTAAGGGGAGTTGGTCGCTGAATCTTTTCGTGTAGACAAAGAATTGAGCGCCCTTACGGCAATTCCTTCTTTACGTGAAAAGACCTACAATCTGCTACTTTCAGCGTTTCGTTCCTTTCAATCCAAAATATTGGATGGGTTTTATTCAGTTATACAAAATGGCATTCCCCCAGGGTAATTTCCATAATAACAACTTGATGTTCTGTAAATTAAAGAAAAGAAATTATGATCTTAATCAAATTAAAGCTTAGATTGTTAATTACCATACAATCATGAGTCATGTTAAAGCAATTTAGGCTTTATTATGAATTGACGGAAATCTGGTATCGTATTAAAGAATAACTAATTCATAATTCAACCCGGCCACAATGATAGCGTGTAATGGTAATATTGCTAAAAATTAATTATTTATACCTAGACTCACTGGGCATATGAATCCAAAATATGTGAATATTATGTGAGAGGATCACTCTTTCGTTTTTCTTTCAATTGTTTATCATGCAAATAAAAAATGTGCCCGGATCGGATGAGACAGAAGCATTCACACTGAAAGACGGAAGATTATTCCTATTACTACTATTATTGTAAGATTAATTACCAAGTGTCATCATACCCTCCACAGTGTGGGAAAAATTTCCTACTCAAAATATCTTGACCTTGACAATAAGGTGTCTGATGTCTCCATTCCCCATTCTTTACGGTGAGCAGAGTAGCTAACCTCTATCTTATCTTTCGAGTCTTCAAATTTTTGGTCAAAATATTTTCAACCCTTTTGGTCTTCAAAAGTTACACGTATTCGGTTATTCGGAGTCCACCTAGCCCATTATGGACAAGCCTGATAATTCCAACAGTCCACTAAATAGTCCTGCAAGCCCATGTGCCATAAATCACGTAACAAGCCAACAATCTCATGATATGACCAAAAACTAAAAACACTCCTCGTGAGTCATTGGGGCAAACCAATATATTTTGTACATTGAAAATGCTGTTGAAAGATTGAAAATGCTGCAAACCTGAAAGAGAAAAAGAGAGAGAGGACATTGGTAATGCTAATAAACAAATAATCCAACAAACTAAACAACTAGTGTTCCCACAGCTTGTCAGGTCAAGTCCTAATCAGTACTCACGAGTCGGCTAACCAATAAAGTGAAGAAGATGATTCATGCAATGCAATGGCTAAAAACAAGGGTGATGGGAAAATTGATTTAGTTTCATACTGCAAAGTTCTGCTGTGGACAGCTATACCCCTCAACTTCATTTTGTGCACGGTCAACTAAAGTGTTTTGAGTCAAGGATCTCAAACATGAATTTAACTATGTATATAAATGGACCTACTCACAGACCCTACAATTAACGTAGCAATTGGGTTGTGTGGACTTGGTAGTGTGGGAAGGCCACTCACCACTTAGCCAGAGAAGAAGTGAAGTGGATTAGAAATCAGAGCAATTGAGAGATGCTGACTTGAAAAGCTGTTGGAAATAGTGGTCATACTACATGAGAACCACCTGGTCCAGCGGCACAGACAAATCAAATATTTCGAAACCAGATTGGTAACATTGTGGGTCTTAATTTCGATGAGGAAAGTGAATTCATCAGACTTGGTTGTAATCCATATGATTAATTCTCTGGGGTTACGTTGAATGGCTCTATAGCGAGTTGAAGATTTGTGCTTTAGGTGAATTAATTGGTGTTGGAAGTATTCCATACCAACTGAATATGGAAGAGAATTCCCACATTTAAAACATCTTGAGATTCAAAATTAGAGTGATGTGTCCATGTCCATATTGAATCCGCCATTGATTCAGTCAAATTAAGTTTTTTTTCATAAAAGTCAAATTAACTTCTTTGCTACTCTAATTGGTAAAATAACTCGCATGGAAAATCCTACCCCGTCAAGTGCATGCTTACTGCTTACGGCCTTACAAGTTACAAGACTATCGTATAATTATTTTGGCGTAGGGTGGAACCTTACAATCCTACCCCTGCATGACTATCGTATAATAGGCAGTTTGAGAGTCTAGGATGGCAAAATAAAGACGCACCTCTACATATAAACATAAGGTATGCCTAAATTTCTTAATAAATCTTACTTATTTTGTGTATTTTTTCTTTTTGTTGTCTTTATTTTTGTTTCGCGTCTGAAGCAGGAGTTTTAGTCTATATACCATGTTAAAAAGTCTATACTTAAAAAGAGTTTTGTTAACAATAAGTATTATAAAGATATTGTTTAAGAGATAAAAAGAATATATTTTAATTATTTTGACACATTTAATACATTAAAAACTTAAAAATATTACTTCTTAATCCAAGCTTTAATTCATACTTAAATTGTCTGATTAGGCTTCATCTAGTCAAATAGTTCAACCATAAGACAAAACCAAATGTCCCTGCTCCCGAATGAGGCATCTAAGAATCAATCAAACCGTGCCATGCACATAACAGCACTCAAGAACTTAACTCATCAGTTAAATTTTGATGAATCGAATTCGAGTCATAAACTTGCATCGAATCGAATTAGTTAAGTGCATTGCTATCCTTATGTATAAATCTGAAGCTAATACTTACTAATTACTTGCAGCGGTCTCATCTCGAGTGAGCCGAAATGATTCATTGGAAAGCAAGGGCTTTTGGGAATTAATGCTAGAAAGGCCACCTGGGTCAGATACTCTGCAAAGTGCCAATGATGTTGTTTGGACCACCAAGGTAAGTATAGTAGAAATTGGCCTACCAAAAAGGTGTCTGCAAGGATGATCAAACTCTCTGGATTTGAAAGCACCGATACCTTTGCTCATTCTGTAAAGGATCTAGTTTGTAGTTGCCATTCAGAAAGTGGTGCTGATAAGCTAGGACTTTTTTGAAAAATTTATTTATCTTTCAAAGAAAGAATTTAATTTCTTAAAATTATATCTGTAATATAAATAAATTAAATTCATTTTTTAAATTTAAAGCTAAAGTAGTTTGTAGAAATAACAGTGCTTTAAGTTTGAAAGATTAATTTAATTTAATAAAATATGTGTGAGGAATTGATTTAATTCATCTATATTTTAGAAACCGATTTAAATCATATTTTATAATTGAAGAGATTAAAGGTTAATATTTTAATTTTAAATATCAAAATAATTTATATGTGTCATTTCAAGGACTAAAACTTACATTTACTCAATAAATTAGTGTATCCCTGGCCGGATTCTTATATGATAATATGTTTTGGTGGAAAATTTTTGTAAAAAAATTAAATTTTTATTTTTGTAAAAATAAGTATAAAATATTAAATTATAGATCAACAAGAGAGGGGGTAAAAGATTGATTAAAAGAGAGTAAAACAATCATAAACTCATAATGTGGTTTAGCTCTTGTACAGTTTCTCATCTATATGCTATCAGGGTTTTTCTTTTGGTTTTCTTAACAATTATTATATAGTAAAAATGATTATTTCAACCAAAATGCAAAATTTGTAGTAAAAAGTGGTCTAATTGATTATTGTCTCTATTTGGAATAGACCATTTACTTCTTAAAACCCACATAGTATTTATTTATTTCAGTGGCGTGATCTACAGCATCAATATTTAATTGGGAAATTGTGAAGGAAGTTACAGGATTATGCCCCGATCCCACCACCTGATTACCCTTTCCATCACATATTTAATTATTACAGGATGCGTACGTAGCTCACGTGGATGTCATGTGAAACTATTATCTTGTCTTTCCTTCTAATTATTCTTTCATTTATTTAAAATAACATTGAACTTAGATATGCTTGACTTCGAATCCTACTTGACGACACCAACTTAGAAACAAAATTCCAGAACCAACCTGTTTTTTCTTACCAATGATGATTCGTGATGTGATTTCGTAATGCCTTAAACGTACATATATACGGATAATATAACCGGTGAGTTATTTTCAATATAAATAAAAAGAAAAACTATAAAAAGTTATAATTTGAGATAAAAAAAAAGTTATAATTTAGAATTTAAAAATTATAACTATGGAATTGTCGGTTAGGAGGTTGTAATATGGAATATAGCTAATATAAGATCTGCTTTTCGATTAGGGTTTTATGACCGATTTGCTATCTCAAAAATGCCAATTAATCGGATTGATTTACTGTGAGTTGACTTTTTTGATAGTATAAACTCTTTTAACACTATTTTTCCCTGGATATAACATTTGAACATAATTTTTTTTTTAAATATAGATATTGAATCACAAAATAAACCAACCAAAGATTAGTTACACGAAGCGAATTGTTGTCGGAGATTCTATGGTTGGATTGTGACTATGAGCTGGCCTCTGTTCAAAATAGTAAGACTGAGTTGTTAGACATTCAGCTCAGAAGTGCATCATATACAAATCATGGGAGTTATTGCCTATTATATTAGTTATTAATTTACTCAACTAACTATTATTATTGAATAATCACTGACTAAGTTGGATCTCTTGTTCATAATTAATGATATTTTGCTTTACTATATATTAATATAAATTTAATTTAAATATACTTACAGTGTAAAATATTTTTATACTGCTATTCATTTAAATTCATCCATATATATGACTTTTGAAATAGTAAAAATAAGTCAAACATATTTTATTTATATGACAATATATAATTAAATAATTATGTTAAAAAAAGTATACTGTTATTACATTAAATTAAACTCTATTAGTATTGCATAAGTTAAACATGAATAGTACTGTTTGACAGGGGAAAAAAAATTATGAATTCTATCAGCCTATTTGGTTTGACACAATTCCTCTGTTGCGTTGATGATAATTGAGTTGGATAAAAGTGAAAATTTTTTGCTTTCCTTTTTACTTCATAACAAAGTGTTTCACTTCGAAAAAAAAAGGATTTTAATAAAGGCTAAAAATATTAATTTTTTTTCATCTCATATTAATTATTTTAAACTCATTTTTTAACGTTTTACTCAAATACAAATCAATTCTTTTAATATCAATTACTTTAAAAATAATTTTATCAAAATCTAAACTAAATGGATCCTATATTAATAGAACTCTGTGTGTTTAGAATTGTATAGAAAAAAGATTGTTTAAGGCTTTGATTTTTATTTATTTTTTGTTCTAAAGGTATTTTACCCTCAAAGATATATTGAACAAATTAATGACTAGAAGACTCTCTTAACAATGGCCTTCTTGGGGAATTGAACCCATATTTTATCCCGAAAGTGCAACTTGCTTACCCTTATATCCAACTATAGTTTTCATAATCAGATTGGTTGTTAACTTAATCAAGGCATTAGGTCATTGGGTCATTGATTTAATTAGTAAGTCACTGATTGAATCGACTAAATATGATATAATTAAATTAATTTATGAAAATATAATTTAATATAGCTATATATGTAATATATATTAAAAAATGAAACAACACAATGATAACTTGGCTAGCTTAGTGATAGTGTGCTAGGCCTTGTATTTGGGGAAAAGGGTTTGAACCCCATTAATTTTTGAAGAAAGTTAGGAATTTCTCTAGTGGCATATGCACGGTCAATAGAAGGCGAACCGAATCCATGCCCGATTTATTGGTTTTCGGTCCAATTTTGATGACTATGTATCTAACTCTTGCTAATTGTAGGAAAGGTATTTCATAATGACCTATTAATGAAGATATCAACAAAATTCAAATTGAAGGAGATTCGTAAGAGTGATGTGAACTTTAGTCATTAAATAGAAAAGAATTTATCTAACAAGTCACTAGTTAAAGAATTAAAAAAAGATAACTTTTGTATTAAAAATATTAAGTTTTTATATTTTGAATGCATGAAATTCATTAAAAATAATTTAAAACTTTTATTGTTTTATGGAATAGTAACTGTATCCCGATTAAAAAACAAGTCATATATATCTTTTAAACCTTATCGAATGTGTAGTGTTTAATTTCTTGTAACAATAGATAAAAATTTAACAAAAGATTAAAGGGCATGTATATATGACATAAAATTGAGGAGGAGTAGAATAGCGTTTTTCCTATAAACACAATCTCATCGTGCGCGCACATATATACTTAGCAAGTTATATTGAGTCGAATAAAGTAAATGTTAATTTTGATTTATTCGATAAATGAGCTCATTGATTTAGCTTATTATACTATTATTATTAAACAAAATTAAAAATAATTCATGAGTTGTCTTGATTCACTTCCAATCCCCAGTTAATAACTAAGGATAGCAAACGGTAGTCCAAAAGTTGACAATAATATGAAGCAAATCAAACGTTGAAAAGCATAAATTTTGTGCATTCAGATAGCCATGCCCTGTTTTTTAACCTCTTGTTGAGCAAGTTAGGCAAGCCAAAAAATTTAACTAGACATTGTTTTAGGTTAGCACTAACAACCCCGTCGGGGTTAAAAAAAAAAAAGTAGATTAACATTAACAAAAAGGAAACTAGGCCATTGGATTGGCTGTTTGAATGAATCTGATTCTTGTTAGGGACATGTGGACTCTTTAAAAAAAAAGGGCAAACTACTGTCGTCTCTTACTTTCCACATTATATATTAATATAACAACAATAAAGTAATTTCACATTGATTAAAAGGGCAGAGGGGAAGAAAAAGCAATGGCACAGTGCAAAGTCCTCCAGCTATTTATTTAAATCATACTAGAGAAAGTGAAAGGAGTTGTTTAGTTGGATGATTAATTGCATTGGACAGTTATAGACCCTTTAATTATGGACAAAAGATGCCTATAGTCATGCGAACACCTTGGCTTCGTTAATTTGGTCTGCCATGCATTGTTATACTCTGTGGATTTTTCTAATCAATATTTTAAGGATATCAAAATGAATAAATTTTCAAATTTTTTAATCAATTTCAGATTTAAAAAATACAAAAATTAAGGTGAGTTTGATTTTTAAAATATAGTTTTCAATTTTTAATTTTTTATTATACTTCAGGATTTTATAAACAAAAAGTAAAATCTAGAAAAATAAACTGAAAATTGAATTTTGTGAATGAAATTATAAAAACTACAAAATCTATTTTCATTTTTTAGTTTTCAATTTCAATTTTTAATTTTTACTATTTTCTTCACAAAATATTGAAAACATGAAACATATTGATAATACAAAACAAAAATAAAATTTGTTTCTTAAAACCAAATTAAACTTTTCTTATTAAATTTTTCAATCAGTAGGGGCATTGGTTAATGCTAATCCCTTTTAATTCAGCTTCATTTTTGTTTTTCACAATCTACTCTATATACATGCTTTACGATAAATCAACACAGTATTGAAAAGAAGAAATCCATTTTAGTATTGTGAAACCAAAGCAAATTGAAGGATAAAAATTATGGGCATTGCCTGTCTACATTGATTGCTGTGACGAAGCAACGTGAACTTCCCACCACGCTGCTAATGGCAGCATTGGATTTGGCAGCTGAGTGCTCTAGTGGCACTTTGTTGGGGGTGGGGAATTGTGTTACAGATAATGTTGATGTTGATGTTGATGTTGACTTGAAAAACTATAATTAAGAGCAATAGCATGGGTAGTGTAGCCATTTCAATAATTAAAAAACAAAATGTTCAAGTTGCAAATAAGTACTCAAACAGAATTATTATAATTTATTTGCAAGATATTTGTTAATGGTAAAAGAAAAACTTATTTCGCTAAGTGTTTTTCCCGTTCACAATAATAGTTACTTTTGGGTGAAAAACAAAGCTACCCCATATTATTTGTTATTTTACAGTTTTAATAAAATATTAATGACCTTATTCTATTTTTATATTTATTTTCATTGACTGTGACTGGTTATCTCTATGATTTGTATCACTTGATGTATCTCTGTGATAAGTTAATTCATAATTCAATATTTCATGATTAGAAATTAACGTTATTAATTTATTTTCTTAGTCTAGTGTGTCATTATCTTAAATGATAATTTTTATATAATAGAATATTTGTCTATGATTTTGAATACTATTGAATTATAAGTGCCTTTTGAAATTAATTAAATATATGGTTGCGATATTTTGTTATAAATTGAATTATATATTTGTTATTAGCTCTTGATTCAGCTTCAACACTATATATCGTTAAGGACGAGTAAGCGTTGGGTGTTGCATTTTGGTAAATCAAAGTTATAGAATAGAATAAGGGAATAAGATTTATAAAAGTCTATATAAAGCCAGAAATTGACTCTAAAATCAATATTGTTTAGGATCTGTTTGATTTTTTTTATGATTTTATAAAAGACAATAAAATAAGAAAATTACGTCTTCTATTATTGAGTTGAAGCATTTGTTTTTATTGAGTTGATAAATTACTCTTAGAGTGGAGTATAAAATTTCTCTTGAGCTGGCAATTTTATTTTAATTATAATTTAATATATATCATAAAAAGGCATATTTACTATTAAAAGCAAGTATGGGTAGGATACCTCAATGAGTTATCACATAATTATTCCAAAAAAATATTTATTATAAAGATAATCTACCCATAAATATTTACACTTATCAACAAATTAAACTTGCACCCAAAACAAATTAAAAGGAGTATCATAATAACTCTCTTTATTTAACGGTATTAATAGAGGTCTTACCGACCAGAACCATTATTGCTGAAAATGGTGAGTTTATAGTGACCCAAGTAGTCATTAGGTGTATTGGCTGAAACAAGGATTAGGAGGCATAAATTATTAAGAATATATAATGTGTACGTAGTTCTCTCAAAGATTGCAGTGTGTTACAATGATACGGAAATAATAGTACGGTGATCATGTTAGTGCTAATTTATTGGATAATATTATTTTGACTCACATTTTATGAGATATTATATTGACACAGTCACATTTACCATTAAATTTGAAATAGATCCTACTTAGTTTTAGTTTGAATCTTATACCCCATCTAATAATAAATATGGGTGTGTTAATACAGTATTCCATAAAATGTGAATTAAAATAACATTTCTCAAATTTATTAGAATCTCGCAGATCTAATGGTATTTGTTTTGGGTGAAGGGAAAGCCAACTAGAGAATCTAGATCATTGTTCCAAGTCAAACCTTTCACCAAACGTCGTCAACTGTTGCGGACTCAGCGAAAGAGATGGTTGAACCATATTTTATTGGTGAAGAATTTGGTGAGAATTGCCTTATTTATTCTGTTCTGCTAGTGTCTACTTCACAACTTATGTATAGTTTAGAATACACATTATGGTATGATGATTAAGATATCAAATTGATGCCACACGGAGAATAAGCCATCTCTTTCTCTTTCTCTTTTGGATTTACCTTCTGCCCTCATATTAAAAACGTATTAGCAAAGTACACCAAGGTTTTGGTGTATCACATCATACATTTATAATTACATTTTATTATGGGACAGTGCATCCACTTACATTTTTAAAAATGTGGATTACAATTCCCCTGTCCCTTATGCTTACGCAGAAAATCATACCGTGTGAATAATCCATTTCATAAAATAAAAGAGGTATTACTCCAAAAAAATCTTTCTGCAACAATTTTATTAGCTGTAGAATGCTTTGATTCATAATATAGCTTTAGGACAGAATGCGCTTCATTTCACCAATTTCTAGAAGAATAAATAAATAAATTTCCTTATCATCAACATTTATGATGTATATATGGCATTGGCTATGGACAAATTGATATGAATTCATTGCCCCTTATCGTTGTTAATGACAAATCCCTTCCTATCACTTTCATTTACTCCTTTTAACTCCTTAAATTTTGGATTTCTCTGACAAAAATTCCAATTTCATACTTAAGGTTTAAGAGATAACATCATTTTTCGGTGTGCATAAGAAGTAACACCATGCCATGCCAATAAACACACTCTCTCTCCTTATTAGTACCGAATTAATTAGCAAGCAAGAAAGGATAACGAAGTCTAACACGCTGGTGCCATGACGTAGCAGCTAAAGTAATTCAGACGACTGTTATTTATGAATGAATGGCTTTTGTATGTACTCATCTTTGAAATCTATCCATTTCCCCACTATAATACTCTCGGTACATAAATATTTTGTATAGTTTTTAATTAATTAATGCTCTAGCTGTATATCTCACCGGATAAAAACAAGTTTGTAGATCATAGCATTTAATCCTTGAAATTGAAATATCAGAGAACCATCCCCTCTGTAATTGTCACCGCGGCCACCGTATTTTCATGTTCATAAACATCACTGTCTCGCATTATCTGTTCCATACGCAGAGGTGCTTAGTTCTCTCCCACTACTCAACCCTCAGAATAATATTTACAAAAACAAAAATATAGTAGTACCTGTACTACTGTCCAATTTCCATGTCCCGCTAATGCTTGCATCTGGCACTTTTACCATTTTGACCAGACCTCAAAAAGTGTGTGGTTCCCACGTCCCAGCTTCGGAGCCACACAGAGCCACACTAGGGTCCTAGGCCCAAACCACTGATCTCAGCACCATGCATAGGAGAAATTTTTTGCTAGACATGTCTATCAAATTGTTTCTAATATATTCAGTTCACTATTTAATAGGCTTTGAAGGTACTGTTTATCATAAGCATACTTTTAATCACTTATTTTTATAGCTGGGACATAATTATTATTTTCTTTGAAATCTCGAAGTATTTTATAAACTTAATTTATGTAAGTTGATTACAAGATTAATTACGTTTGACTGTAAGGAGTGGTTATAATAATCTCCTAAATATCAAAACTATTTATTCCTTACAAGTAAATATAAAAATTGAGTAAATTCTAATTCAAACTCTCATTAAAATATGAAATGACTAAAATAATGCGACTTAAAAGTCTACTTGAAAATCCTCAATATTTAAAAATTGGGTCATTTTATTTAAATCTCCACACTTGTAAGATAGGAAATTTTAAGGTATGTTTAACTCCAAAAAATAGTTTTAAATTTTAATCTTTTATTTTCAATCTTTTTTATGTTTTCATGATCTTGTTAAAAAATAGTAAAAAAAACACTGAAAAATAAAAAATAAAAGTTAAATTTCATCTTTTCAGTATTCACTTCACAAAATTTTAAAAAATAAAAAGATAACTAAAAAAATAAAACTTAATTTTTTTTTTCTGAAACCAATCAAATTCTTAATCTCTTAATATTATACGTGTAAAAAAACCACAGTACCTCATATATCTTGAATGAAGAATTCTTCAAGTGAACCCAACCAAAATCAAAATTGTCCCAAATTGGGGATTTTGTTATCAAAATTTGTTTTCTTATGTAGCGAGCCCAGCCAACACTTGCCAGACAGAGTGGGATTCTTTCCGAAGATGGAGGGCAATTCGGTACATTCGCCTGGTCCCTCCCAACCTCAAAAAACAAAAAATGTGTTGCTGAGAGAGAATGATTTCCGTTGAAGAATGGCTTGCAGAGTTGGCAATGTCGTTCCTTCGTCTCCCTTAGCTCACCTCACCGATCCGAACGGCCAACCCCTTTGCTTTCTCACTCTTTCTTCCTCTCTTCTCTTTGGCAGTTAAGCTGCTCCAATCCACCCACTCCCCCCTCAAAAGCAAAATAAATAAATAACACTCCATAAAAATCCTATCCTTTTTTTTTTTTTGTGAGCTGTGTTTGCTTTCTCTCTCATCATTCCTTCATTTATTGCTTCCTCCTCTCACAGAACATAACTCATTCATTTACTTCCCTTCCCTTCCCTTCATTCATTGATTTCAGTAGAAAGAAAAAAAGGAAACTTTCTCTTCTCCCTCTCTTTTTTCCTCCTCTTTGTGGGTGTTTATAGTGTGTTGTTTGAGAGATAGACGAAGATGCCGCTGGTGAGGTTGGAGGTGAGGAATGAGTACGGTTTGGGGCAGCCTGAGCTCTACAGAGAGGCCAACAGGGAAGACCCTAAGGCTGTCCTTGATGGTGTCGCTGTTGCTGGCCTTGTTGGGATCTTGAGGCAGCTTGGTGATCTTGCTGAGTATGTCTTCTTTCCACTTCACTATTTTATCTTTACTTTTTTTTTCTTTATCTATTTAATTTTTTGTTCTTGAGCTCAAAAGGGGGTGTGCAATTTGCCTTCAATTTTTTTGCCCTTCTGGTTTTGGTGGGTTGTTCACTTGTTTGGGAAATTGGGTTGATTAATTTCTGTACTTTCAGTTTCAGAGGATTTTTAATGGGGTTGGAGGTTGTGGGTTTGCTGGGGGTAGCTGGTTTTGGTAGTTGCGAAATGTGTCTTGAGTTTTTGTGCCTGGAGAAAGACACTTAAAAGCGTTGAAATTGGGTTCTGTTTCTTGGTTTTTGGGCCAAATTTCATTTGATTACATGACAAATTACTCTCTTGACTTTTTTCTCTTTAAGAGCTTTTCCCATTAGAAGGACTTAAGCTTTGTAGACAATTTAAAGTTGAGACTGTTCAGTACTGCTATATCTATGTTGCTCTTGGATAGTCACTCTTTAATTCTTTTAGCCTCTTACACTTCGGTTGGTTCACGAGGTGCAGTGGTTATGAGGAGTGAATTCGTCTAATATTGCTTTCTTTCTCTCTGATTTCGTGAGCCGAGACTTGTTTCTTTCGTTTACTTCAACTGAATGAAGTTATAGATTTACCCGAGTTTCCTTAGGACGAAGTAAACACCCTCCAACAATATCTGATGGAAACTTTATTTCCGGAAGTGTTCTGCAGACCTTTCTTTATTCCTTAAACTAAGTTGTTGTTTGCTTCACATGGAGTTGGAACCAAGACATCTAGAAACTGTCCTTGTTCACACGTATATATTTGCAAAATTCAACAAAGCTAAACCATTTGCCATTAAAATTGCAGCAGGAAATAATTACCTTTTGTTTAGAGGTTTCTTCTTTACTCCCAGCAAAACAAATTTTGATAGTCCATATTAGGAGGAAAATGACTAATCCTTGACACATTGCTGGACCCCAATTGAACAAGTATTTATTCTGGGAGAAGTTTCAATGAGATGGCTCAATTGTTGTTGGTTTTGTGTGATATCAAGCCTTTCATGTGGTCTGTGTTTTTTGCCTCAGAGATGAACAATCCATACTCTGTTTGCATGTTTGTTAAAATCAATCATGGAAAGTTAACTTGAAATAAAATAGTGATTTATTTTGTTTTGATTTGATTTAATCTCTCCCAATGCCACTCACTTTACTTTCATCTAATTCTGCTATTTTTTACATGTTTTGCCCCATTCTTCTAGTGTAAATATAAATGAACAGTTCAAGATAGCCGTGACTTTTATTCCCTGCTTCTGAAATCTTCTTAATATTCATGTCATGAATGACAATTTAATGTAAGAACTAGGAACTTCTAATTTTCTGTCTGTTTTTTGTTGTGATACTACGTTTAAATGATGAATCTTTTCTGAAAATGTAGTTTTGCAGCAGAGGTTTTTCATGGTCTGCAGGAGCAAGTAATGACAACTGCTTCTAGGAGTCGTAGATTGATGGTTCGTGTTCAAAACATTGAAGCTTCCCTACCTCCCTTGGAGAAGTCTGTATTGGCACAAACAAGTCACATACATTTTGCCTATACAGCTGGTATGGTTCTTTTGGACAATATCTCATCCTATGCGTGGATTTAATGGAAACATTGTTTTTTTTTTGGAACCCAAAGATGATAATTCCTTTCTGAATGGTGTTGCATGAAAGATACAGTTATTGTATTTTGCTTAAGAGATTTAATCTCTGCCATTTTTTTCAGTTTTCAGGATTTTATGAAGGAAATACTAAAAAGTGGAAATGAAAACTGAAAACTGGAATTTGCTGTTTTCACATTTTTCAGTGTTTATTTCCTTCACAAAATCTGGAAAAATGGAAAACTGGAAACTCAAACCAAACAAGCCCTATGTGTTGCATTATAAATTAATACATCCTAGATAATGTTGTAGAATGTAAATTGTTAATGCTTTAGAAGTTCTTGCATATAAGCATATTATTTGTCCTAAACGAATACATTAGAGTAGCTTTTGAGATGGCTGTTACTGTGTGCATATTTGAGTATGTTACAAGCTTCTTAAACGTTTTCTTTTATCCAAAATACTATCTTTAGATATACTAGACTTTTTGTTTGTTATTTGCTAAACATTAATTTTGATATTAGAATTTGTATCAATGGAAGTGACAGAAAGGGCTCTACTTTGCTTTGTCTAGTATTCTGCTTGGCAGGCAGCTGAAGTGTATTAACATATGGTTGGGGAATTGCTTAGAGAAATTTCATTTTTCTGTGGGTGTGAAATTGTTAATAGAAAGATTCCTGTTAGCGTGCATGCCCTTAAATTTCTATGAGAACAATAAAGATTAGGGAAACCAGAATTGCTGTTGTTGGCTAAATATTTGTCTTCAATTAGTTCAGGGAATCATATTATAATGATGAAATAAAAGGCTGACCATTGTTGAATATGGTTAGTACTCAGGATTTACTGCTGTAAATGTGGTAGTGGTACATTGATGATGTATAACATATATTAACACCACCACCTTGGTAGTGAATTTTGTTTAGCTTGGAAGCCAAAAGGAGTCCAGGACCGGTGAAAGATTCCAAAACTCAAACTCATAACTTTCTCTTATATCATTCAGACAGTACTGCTTGTCTCTAATTGCTTTTGACTTGATTCAGCACATATTTGAGCAGGCAAATGGCAATAAGGTTGCTTGAGACATTCTAAGATAACATAAATCTATATATTCTATCCTAAATTTGGGAATATTATATTTGTTGATGATTGTGGTTTTGATGTTCAGACAATGTAAAAGTCCTTAATGAAAAGCAGTGTCCTTTCAGGTTGTGAATGGCATCCACGCATAAAAGCTGCTCGAAATCACTTTATTTACAATGACTTGCCCCATTTTATAATGGACTCTTATGAAGAATGCCATGATCCTCCACGCCTGCACTCGCTTGATAAGTAAGTTGAAATTTATTCCGATTCCCTTCCTCCCCCCTCGTGTCTTTCTTTGAGAATAGCAAGAATAGTTAGGTGCAAGAGCTTAATCTAACTTGCTTGATATCACTGGATCATGTCTCTTGTCCTGTTTGTCTCACCTCTATCTCTCTCTCTGTGCTTTGAAAGCGTCAAGTAATGCTCAAATTAAGTTTCCTGTATTGGTTAAAGAATTATTTCCTCTGTCAATCAGATTCGATACTGGTGGCCCAGGATCTTGTTTCAAGAGATATTCAGATCCAGCCTTCTTCAAGAGAGCATCAGCAAATTCAGATGAAACGTACTCTGAGAAGACTGAAAAAGCTAGGAAAACCCATAAAAATAAGGTATGATGATAATCATATCATCTGGGTAGGAAGCTTTTTTTTTGAATTTTTTTAACCAAGTTTGTCATAGGCATGCATTTATTTCCTTGCAAACAATTTTTTTGGTGCTTATATGAAATACGTTGAACAGAAGAAAAGGTCATCAAGAAAGAATGGAGAACTTTTGCGGGGTGAACAGATACGTAGCAGTGGCAGGTATTACATCAACATGTCTATTGCATACCTATTGGTGGCCTGTGCATAATTATAATATTATTATTCAAAATCAAGACTTACTGGTGTATTGACTTCCCAGAATGCAATTTATTTCTCCCACTGCAAATGGGCGAACTTCTTCCTCTCAAGCCGCCTCCACAATAGACATGACAATGATATCAGATCTGGAAAATCATTCAAATTCTTTTGATTCAAGGGCTGGTGTTGGCTATGTTGAATGTGTTTTCCATCCAAGTATCTCTGTGAAACCTGATGAGCAGAATTGTAAGGAACCATCCTCTTCAAGGCTGACACAAAAAACTGAGACTTTTGATTCAGTATCTCCTCTTATAGACAATAGCATTTTGAATGATTCATTGGAAAAGCAAATTGCCTCAACTCCATCTGGAGTTACTTGGGATGAAAAGGAAGAGATAGTGGAATCTAAGAGTCAAGCCAGTGATATAGGTAAAACTCCTGTGAGGCTTGAGGAAAAGCGTGACTCTGATATGCTTGTGAATGAGCCTGTTACCACAAGCAAGATTGATTGCGATGATATCATATTTGATGAAGAAAGTAACTTGAAACCAGTCGTTAACAGGGTTCGAACAGATGATATTGAGAGTGAACCTGATAATTACGTGGATGCTCTTAACACCATTGAATCAGAAACCATCGAATCAGAATTTGAAAATGATCTTGATTATGAAACAAAACGTGAGCTGCAGCAGTTCACCTCACATGGCACTCATGGAATGATTGAAAATGAAGTCACTGAAACTACATCTAATTTATTCAACGATGATTTATCTGATGGTGTTACTCAGAATGGATATGCTGTTTCCTTAAATAAAGAAACAGGCAGGGATTTCCCTGACTCGCCTCAAGAAAATCATCCTCTCATATCAGAGCCACATGAATCTAACTTGGAACCTGCGAGTCCATCAGATGTTCCTGATGGTGAAGAAATGACTGGAGACACTGCTTCGTTAAATAAAGAAACATTCAGGGATTTGCCTGGGACACTGGGAGAAGCTTCTCCACTCACATCAGAGCTACATGCATCTAATTTGGGATCTGTGAGTTCATCAAATGTTCCTGATGGTGAAGAAATGACCAGAGAAATGGTTTCGTTAAACGAAGAAGCATTCAGGAATTTGCCTAGTGCACCACAAGAAATTGCTGCTTCTCTCTCATCAGAGCCACATGCGGCTAATTTGGAGTCTGTGGGTCCATCAGATGTTCCAGCTAGTGAGGAAATAGCTAAGAATGCAGTTGATTCTCATTCCTCTGAGAGTACCATCTGCGAACGTGTTCCTCAGACTTGTGAAATATCTGTTTTGGATCACTCATTATACACTGATTCCTCCATTGGTTCTTATACTGTTAATGATACAGTCTCAGCACCCATTGAAACTGATATGTCATTTTCTGGTTCTAAAAGCTCTAATTTACCTGAAGAAGAAGCAGATAGGATCAACAACAATAACTGCAAGTCTGAAGAGACTCCTAGAGATTCTTCTGGTGATCATTCAGTTAGGTTCTGGACTAATGGTGGATTATTAGGACTTGAGCCATCAAAACCTCCTGACTTTAATCTGTCAAGTTCTTCAAGTCAAGGGCCAAAGACCACAAAAATTGAGATGGATGGTGGTTCATGTCATAATTCAATGCAAAGGAGCAGTGGTTATAAAGAGGAAAGGGATTTATCAGAAGAGGTTGCTGCACAGATTCCAAAGGAACCAAGTTCACTTTGCTTAACATCAAGCCATAATGATGACCAGGCTTGTATCTCTGCTAAGACCTCTGGCAGTTCCGAGCTAAGTAACAGCTGCATTCAAACTGAGAGGAACACTTTAGGGGAAATCAGGGTACTTGCACCTGGAAGTGTACTCCCGGCTGCCCCTGACATGAAAGCTTGGGCTGAACCAAACCAAGGAAATGGTGAAAACTCATCACGGGCATTTGGACTTGGTCATAGATTGTTACTAAATAGCTTTCACCGGAAAGTTTCTTTGGATGAAAAATCTCGACCTTATGATTCTCTGAAATCTATTATATTGGACCAGAGTGAACAAAATGGCATTGTAAGGCAGTCACTTCCTGAGACAACTGTCAACGAGAAAGTTAGTCCCGGATATCCTATAGATTCTCTTCCCCCTTCACCACCACTTGAACATATGAAAATATCTTTCCAACCTGTCAGTGGACTTGAGACCTCCAAACTAAAACTTAAATTTCCTGATGGCAGTAATCATCATGAAAGCACAAGGGATATGTTTCCCTCATTCCAGTTGGTCCCAGAGCCTTCCATTCCTCTAGATGATGCAGGCTTTAACTCTGATGGTGATGACACTTTCTGTAGATCGTCTCCTTGTGTATCAGATGATTGTCTTAGCCCTCAGTCTGATTATAATTCAGACCAATGGGACTCTCAGGAAACTTCTGAAAGCAGTGACCATGGGGTATGTGATTCTCCTCACAGAAGGTCATCAACTGAATCCATGCTAACTACAAAAGAACTTGGTGGAGTGTGCGATGTTAGCACCAATATGGCTAGTGAACCTGGTACATATGCTATGGACGGTGTGGAACCTTCTTTATCTGGGCCTGCACTTGATTTTCCAAGTTTCGAAAATGTGAATCCTGTCTTTGAGAAAGAAAGTAGTAAGCAGTCCGAATGCAATAATGTTGTTATGGTGCATAGTAATGCTGAGCCTACACCACCACCGCCACGACCTCCACCTCCTCCGCCGACACAATGGAGGGTCTCAAAACCACAGTTGGATATGACAAATGGGACGCGACATTATGTGTGTGAGGATGCTGAGTACATTAACGATCAACATCTTCCAGAATCTACACTCTGCCAGCAATCTAGGCTCACGGAGGTTGAGCAAGTACAAATTAATGACAACAATTATGAGTCTCATGACAACATTATACATAAGTTGAAGGATAAGGTACTCATTTGGACTTTTCTCTTTCTTGAACACAATATGCAACCATGGTGAAAAATGGAATCTAACAAAGTATTCATCTGTTCGTCCTTTACTGCAGCTGGATCAGAAGAGGTTTAATGGTCAGAAGGAAGTAAATCAGTTGAGAGTTGCAAAGGAAATGGATGAAAGAGAGGATTTCCTACATCAAATCAGAGCAAAAGTAAGTAGTCACTTCATAATCTCGTTGCTTTAAGAGAATATTAATTTTGGCTCTACAAAAAATTGTGTCAAAAGGTTGGTTCTCCATATTTGTAAAGACACCAAAATGGTCATGAAAAGGTCGTGTTTGATATCAAATTATTCCTCTGAATGACAAAATTGGTGATAAAAATTGACAAGTGTCATTTTGAAAGTACAGTAATCATGGTTTCATTGTATCTAACTAAGCATTGTGTTGTCAATGGTTGGTTCAGTCCTTCAACCTCAGGCCGACAGTACCAGAAAAGCCAAATAATACCACTGGTCCCACTGCAAGTGACAAAGTTTCAGCAATTTTGGAGAAAGCAAATGCGATCCGACAGGTAATGGTCAGTTCTCTAGTAATACTCTTTTGCCTTTGTGGTTTTGTTGTTTGCATTTTGTATCTAACTTCATATCTAAACAGGTTGTAGCTAGTGATGATGGAGAAGATGATGATACCTGGAGTGACACATAATTTTAATTTAATTTATTTTTTCTCTTTTAAATTTTCATACAAGAACGGTCCACCATGCCTTTGAGCCTCTTGTAGTGAAGTTTGTGTGAGGCCTTGTTGTATGTATGCATGTGTGAATAAATCTAATCTTGTGTATCTGTTATTAAGGTGTAGTGCAGCATCTAGTTTATCTAATTTCGTTGTCATCTGAATTTATTTCTTCATCTGTAGTTTTTGCTTTGAATCATTGTGCCAATGTATTCTCCTTAGATTATAAAATCCAGGCAATTATCAATACAAAGTTCTTGAGAAAATTAAGACAATGTAGAGCACTTGAATTATTTCAAGTCATTGCTCTTTCTGTCCAAAAATAATTATTCAAAAGTCAATATATTTGATTATATTTATAGGTAATTATATTGATTTTTGGACCATTATTTCTGGATGGAGGTAGTACCTTCCTCTCGATGGCAAGAGACATCATATTCTTGACTATATATGTGTATGTTGGTGCAAATCTTGGAAATGCCAAGCTAGCTGCGGTGAGAGCGAACATTCCGCTGACCAAATGACCGTGAAGGACGTAATACAGATTAAACCAAGTCCTATAATTCTGACCCACGTAACAAGAATATTCTGTGAGACCACGGAAAAAAAAAAAAAATTAGAGACAAGGAAGGTGAAAAATTCTTAGACTAGAAAGCAATCGTGAGGGGATGTGGACAAGATGAGACAAAATGTTGCAGTGTGTTCCTGGCGGAGCGCAAGATGCTAGTTGGGAGATAAAAAAAAGAAGAAAGTTTAAGTTTGATGCACTAACTATTAAAAACAATTATTATATGATTGAATGAATGTGTAAAATTTTACTAAACTATATTCTAATCATATTAAAAAAAAAAAACTTGAATCATATGATGCCATGTCAATTTTCATGTAGTACTACCTAGCATTTGTTTAGGCAAGTTCATTAGTGTGTATTGTGTAAATATCGACGGATTTGGATCATTTGGACTAATTGTAAAATAAGAAAGCATAAGCTAGAAGGTTAACTATTTTGGATCAATAATAATTATTGTGTGAGCTTAATCAAAAGATTCAAGGATGATTAATCCATCATTGTTTTCATTTCACAGCATCATAACTTTAGAGAATGAAAATTCTATACTAGCAAATTCACTCACTTAAAACTTACGCACATTATATAAAATATAACACCCCGGGGGGGGGGGGGGGGGGCGCCACCGCAGCAAAACAAAAATCATGGCTATAACGGATGATATTACTTTTCGATTTTTATTAAATAGCTTATCAAATAGCAACGAGATCTTGAAAAATAAATAAATAGCTTGGTAAGGCAGCAAGACGCGCCTGGTGAATTCAGATTCTCAATTTTTAAGGGTAGTAGGTCCGCTCAAAAGATTACCTCAAAGAAGAATTATTGAGAATTCATTTTTTAATGCTTTGACAGTGTACAATTCATCTAATTAAATATCTCTATATGCATGACTTTTAATAAGCAAGTGGAGTAAACGTTAAACATATTTTATTATATAGAAATATGCGATTAGATGTTTGAGTAAAAATTTATACCGCATCAAAATTAAACCTTTTGTTTATGTGACCATGAAAAAGATGCTATTCCGCCAAATTTTTTGTTTGGGGGGGGGGGGGGGGATTGGTTGGTAGGAAAAAAAAAAACAACGCAGAATTGCGTAGAGATTCCCGTGCTTGGATGGACGATGTTGAATGTATATTAAATTTGATAAATGGGAGAGTCTAAAAGCAAGACGGAAATAGTTGAACGATCCCACCTAATATTCTATATTTGGGAGGCTCAATTGTGTGCAAATCTTGGAAATGCCGAGCTAGCTGCAGTGAGAGTGATCACTCCGCTGACCAAATGACCGTGAAGGACCTAATAAAGATTAAACCAAGTCCTATAATTCTGACCCACGTCACACGAAAATTCTGTGAGACCACGAAAAAAGAAAAAAAGGGAGGGACAAGGAAGGTGAAAATTTCTTAGACTAGAAAGCAATTGTGAGACGATGCGGACAAGATGAGACGAACTGTCGTAGTGTGTTCCTGGCGAAGCGTGAGATGCGAGTTGGGAGATAAAAATAAAGAAAGTTTAATTTAAGTTTGATGCACTACCTGTTAATAGATTAAATCTCTTCTTCTTCTGTGTGACTTATAAAGTAACGATGGTTGAAAGTACTTACATGATGTCACGTTGATTTTCATGTACTACCACCTAGCATGTGTAGACAAGCGCATTAGTGTATATTGTGTAAATATCCACGGATTTGGATCATTTGGACTAATCATAAAATGACAAAGTATAAGCTAAAGGTTAACTATTTCGGATCGATAACAATTATTGAGTGTGAGTTTAATCAAAAGATTCAAGGATGATTAATCCATTATTGTTTTCATTTTGCAGCCATCATAACCTTAGAGGATGAAAATTCTATATTAGCAAATTCATCCACTTTAAACTCACGCACGTTGTCTAAAATATGCCCGGCAAAACAAAAATCATGCGCAGAACGGATGATATTGCTTCTCTTTTTTTATTAAATAGCTTATCAAATAGCAGCGAGATCTCAGAAAAAATAAATAAATAGCTTGGTAAGGCAGCAAGACGAGCCTGGTGAATGCAGATTCTCAATTTTTAAGGATAGTAGGTCCGCTCAAAAGATTACCTCAAAGAAAGAACTATTGAGAATTTATTTTTTAATGCTTTGGCAGTGTACAAGTCATCTAATTAAATACCTCTATGGGCATGACTACTGAATAAGTAAGGGGAGTGAAAGTTAAACATATTTTATTAATCTAGAAATATATGATTAAATATTTGTGTAAAAATTTATACTGCATCAAAATTAAATCTTTTAATATAAATCTTTTAATTCATGTAACCATAAAAAAGATGCTATTCTGCTATACTGGGGGGTGATAAAAAAAAAAAAAAACACAACGCAGAATTGCGTAGATGTTCCCGTGCTTGGATGGACGATGTTGAATGCATATTAAATTTGACAAATGGAAGAGTCTAAAAACAAGACAGAAATAGTTGAACGATACCACGTAATATCCTATCCTATATTTGGGAGGCTCGATTGTGTGCAAATTCTCTTCTTTGATTCTGTTGCAATCTCGTTGTCATGACGCATCTTTCTTTTTTATTCAGGTCTGGTATGATGCGTCTCTTTTCATTTTTCCCAAATTGACAAAATTCCGAAAGCAAAAAAGGACACAACAAAAGTGCAGTTTGTTGGGCCAGGAGCTGGTTTTACGCCTGATCCAACACTATGACAAATTTTCGAAGAAAGAAAAAGACAGAATAAAGCGGACATTTCGAGAATGACACGGTACATGCTGCATTCAACTGGAGCTGCACGTCCAGGAACTCTATATATTTAACATATTGTGATGGTCGGGGAATTTGGGGTGCGAGAACAACAAGGACAGGGAGTTGAAGAGTGCACTAGTAAGCAAGCTTCACTTTCAAGAAAGAGTATGAAGATTCAAAACTTGAAGAAAAACTTCAATCATCAGCATCAGAGAAGTGAGAAAGTAATCGAATGCTCCTCCTCCTCCTTTAATTTGCTATATTTCTGTGTCTTTATTGTGCAATATGAACTGTTAGGTATCCTTCCTTGATGTTGTGATGTCTAATTAACTGTGATTATTTCCTGTCAATCGTTGAAATGAAAACAGTAATGCATGCGCCCAAACGCGGCACACACCCATAACCATGCCCAACACCACGTAGTCCTCTAACATCAACACGTCCTCTTTTAAGAAAGAGGTAATCACAAACATTGAGCTCTACAAAATCAGTCTCCTCCTATTTAGAACGTGTGTCTATATCAGCATGGGAAATATTATTTGCACAACTTTTAATTTTCACAATCTTTTTATATCTAATCTATCACCATTGAATCTTGTAGAATCCACATTTGAAAATAAAAGGATTATTTCTCATCACTGGATTTGAATTTGTTGTATAAAAGTTGAACATGTAAGACAACTCTCAACCCTCTCCATCAAATGAACCAGCAGACACAGTTTCTCCTAATGTCATGCCCATTCCCTAAGAGTACCAACATAAACAAATTCTCACACGGAAAGACAAGGAGTAGTTACCCAATTGAAGTCCAAAAATACTGTAGCCAATGAGTCGATATGGATGAGAAGTGAAGAAGGAGGGGCCACTGCCGGCACCGCCCTCCACGGATGGCCACTATCCTCTGAATCCCTCTGTCCTGTTCCATGGTCATCCGGACCAAGAAGCCTCTTCCGCCGGCGTCATTTCAATTTCAACTCTCTGCCATTTTTTCTTTTTTTAAATTTATTTATTGGAACAATTTTCCTTTTTCTTTGTGCACTAAAATTAATTTTTCCAACTTGTTGATTTGGTTTTTTTTTTTTTTTGTAGCTTTGTTTTGGACTCAACTCGTGATAAGAAATCTCCGATTCAAGTCCAAAAAATGGAAAAATTTCCGTGAAACAAACTCCTATTCTCTTTAGATGCCTTAGTTAGATAGGATTAATTGAATTCCCAGAAACAATAGTTTTATTTAGACAAAAAAAAAAATTCTTTTTATACTCCTGAAATCACAATAATTTTATAAGGTTTGAACCTGGAATCTTATGCACATTATTAAAATTTTTCGTCATTAGATCAATTTTAGTGACTTATTATTCATATATTTTTCATTGAACAGTTTTCATTTAATTATAAATTTTATAAATTTAATAATTTGATTGAGTTAGTACGGCATAAATAAATAAAGGGTACTAATACTCTAAAATTTTATAAGAGTACTAGAAAAATCTCTTTTATCTTTATTTATTCATTAATTATATTCTTCTTACGTGATATATAAGATAAACGAATTAAAAATGGGGCAGGTAATGTTTTGGTGCTTGCTGTTATGAGCTCATAATTCTTTATACAAATATGTTCAATTCCAATCAAACCTAATTAAAACCTTAAACAAATTCAATTTAAATGAAAAATTGATAAAAACTGCAAAATTGAGATGGATTGGTCCTTGTTTTAATGTTTTTACAACTCTCTTGGATTTGTTCACGTTTTACACTTAAGTTTTAAAATTGATCCAATCTAATTTAAACGAAATAATATTATATAATATGTTTACTCTCTTAATTTTTTAATTTTACTATGGTAATTTTATTTATTATACTATTTTTATTCTCTACATATAATTCTCCTTTCGATAATATTTACAAATATTAAATTAGTTATTTTATTATTTATTTATTTATTTATATTGACTGAAGTTGTTTATATTTAATTTTATATTATTCTATACTTTTAAATTTTATTTTATAAAAAAATTAAATTGATCAAATCCAAAATTAAATTGAATTCAAATTTAAATTAAATCTATTCAATCCAAATAAAAAAAACATGTTATTTGGATTTAATTAATTTTTCACTCCAAATTGGTATACACCAAACTGCAAGCACCTTATTATTTTTGTATAAAATAAGTTCAAATCATAAGGTAAACGAGTTGCGTTGAAGAGGGAGAAAAAAAAAAGGAAACAATTAAAACACCGGTCAAGTAAATATGTTGTAAACGTAAATTTTTGTACTACCAATATCGCTATTTAGCTACTCATTTGCTATCTTAATTCTTGAAAAATGTGTTGACAACCTTGCCAAAAAAAAATGTGTGTATATATATATATATACCTTTTAAGTTTTAATCATATTTAATTTACGAATTACATGAGATTTATATATAATCATTTTTGGAACAGAAAATGTAGAATGTTAACACCTTTCTATCAATTCCCCTCAATCGAGAAATACTGGATGATTATTCAAACTAAATCAAGAAATGTAACCAAAAAAAACTAAATCAAGAAAATAAATGGAGTGATGATTGCATTGATTAGTACTACATTATTCATCTAAGTTAAAACCTTAGCAATAGAGGCTTAATTTTGCCAACACACGGAACTAGATTCAATACCAAATATATATGACCGTGTCTTGATTCTCTTCCCCTGCATTTCCGGAAAATTCAGCTGGCAAAAAATAATTTGATGTTACCGTATTTACATATTAAAAATAAAAGCTTGCCTTAAAAGGTTAACCAAAAGAAGAAGTTAATACATTTTGAACTTATGAATTTATTATTATATTTTTAAGTAATACAAAGATCCATTATTACTCCAACAACTCTCATTGAAAAGAACATATAAGAGCATACTAACAGATTCATGTCTCTTGCAGATATCCAGGGAGTATACAATGTTATAACATTGCTTTTGGAGTGCTGAGATAGCTAATTTCTTGATAATATTAACATTATCATTTCAGTGCCTCCTTTGGCTATCTACGTAATTTTGCCGTGGACAAGAATTATCCAGAAGAATCCAACTTAAGGTATATCTGCTTCTGAAATTAATCTTAATGCGCATCTTTTTGTGGGTCTCTTTATAACAGCTTTATCCGTTTATCCTTATTAAAATTGTTTGTAGATTTTCCGGCTACAACTTGCAAGTTGATCACAGAGGTAGCCAAAATGAGTCACAATCAGAAACCTTCACAGGTTGCTACTGATGAGAGAGGTAAAATGTTTCTAATACATTATTATTAACACATTAATTCCTTGTAGGACTTTATCAACGATTTTTGCCATGACTGAGGGTAGACACATACTAGTAAGACTGCTTTTTTTTTTTTTTTTGCATAGACTCTGAATTTATTCATAAAAGTTATAGAGAAAAATACTCTTATCTTTTATGTATGCAATCTTGTTTATTTTCAAGTTTTTACCAATTTATGTAAATGTAATTATTTTACTACGGATTAACCCTCAGATACCTATCTTCCAAAAAGCGGTGCCAATGGTCAATCGAAAGTTCAGAGTGAGAAGGTTGGGGATGAAGCACAAGCCCAACCTCAAACGGTCCTTCATGTGAAGGATGAAAATCCACAACTTGCATCAAAGAACAAGGTCGTTTATGGTCGATTTTTGAACCCTGAAGCAGAAAGATTATGTCCAAGGGGAACTTGGTAAAAGCCTTGATTTCTATTGTTCTATAGTTTAGTATAGTTTTTATTATATTTTCAAGGTATGTGTGTATACATATATAATTAGTCTTTTTTTTCCTCATTGATTTTATTTCAGGAAAGCAATTTGCTGGCTCTTTTTTCTCGGATCTACTGCGGCGCTTATCCTTTTTATTATCGATATGGTTAAGCGTAGAAAGCCGTGAGATATATTTTGTTGATTAGAAAAGGGTGAATGATTTGGGTTCATGTGCAACAATGCTGGATACGCGTCTTTGTCTCATACCTGCTTACGTGGTAAGATTAGATTGGAGATGTGCCTGAAAGAGGGAAGGCCCAACTAAAGTAGTGCAAATATGTACGTTTAGCATTGTTGGCATATGGCACTTACATGTTTGGGCAAATCCCATTCGATTGTCCCGTTAATTTCTTGTATAACGTTTAGTGAGAATTTTTGGATTGAGGCCAGTGGTAATTATAGATTAAACAATATCAACTATAGACCCAAACATCAGATATATGGTGATGGTTGAAATGAACTTCCCGCAAACACTTCTGTTTCTCGGAGGAGTACGGAATTATTTAAGAGTTTAATTTTTATGTGATTATATTTTATGGTGTAAAATTTTTTTATTGTCATTTAATCAATATTAAAAGTGTAAAAATTTTATACTGTTGTGTATTCATGTATTATTTGAAAAGTTTTATAAATGAAAGAATTTAATAAGATGACAGTAAAAATAATATTTTATACGATTAGTGGATTAAGCCTGGTCTCTTTATGTAATCATTTGAGAACGCTTTCAATCCTTGAATCCTGATAGCATGAATTGGATCTCAAGTTTGATAGGCTTATTGTGGGTTCAATATAAATGTTGAATTTGGACATCCTAAAGTATGAGTAGTTATAAAATCAGAATGTGATCAACTACTATTATATCAATAACTTGCGTGGGTCTCATAAAATTGAGGAGTGGTTAATTTTTCAGCTTCTCACTTTACAATCACCGTTATTTTAAATAATGTAAATATTAAAACGTTTTGTTTTTTGTCAAAAGATTCCATTTGATGAAAAAACGACAAAGCCCACTTACAAGGTTCAATCAGCCTTGTTTTAATTTTTTTGGGCTCATTTAGCAATAAATAGGACCCTTTCTTGGTATAGGAGCCACACAAACTTGGGCGTCTATTTCGGGTCAATCATGTCTGGTGGCAGCTATTGACCCGAATCCCACGCGCCCTTCAATTGGCCATAAAAGGTTAATATCTAGCAAAAATGGACTAGGCCAACCAGATTGGTAAGCCAAAACTATCAATTTTAATGAGTTGAGCTGAACTTTTAAGTTTGTCAAAAAATTTCAGCCCATTTAACCCACCTCACTTAGACCGTGGGTTGGGACTTGTTTAGCTTGTGGGCCAAGCCTTTCTTCTTTGGTTTTTTATTTTTAAGAATAAAAAATTTACAATTTATAGTCTTTATTTTATAAGAATCTCAAAATTCCAAACCAAAGAAACATGAGACCAAGTCCAAATCAAATTTAACATGTTTTTGGAAAAAAAAAGGACAAAATGCGTATACTATATGTAATATATTATAAATTATTATGTGTAAATGATTAAATTTAATGAGTTAATACATAGTTATTATGGACATTGAGAATTTAGGTACGCTTCAATTACTAAAAAAATAAAAAAAATTTAAAATAAAATCATCAAACTATTAAAAAAAATTTATATTTTTTTTATTTTTTAACAGATTGACCCCCATCCTATACGTCTACTTTAAAATGAGTTAAACTAACTATTCCAAACCATATAATTTTGATTGGCTAGCCTACCCATCTCATTTTTGGTAGACTTTTGATAGAATGGGCTAACTCATTTTGACATTTCTATTAATAACTTCTATCGTTTATAATTTTACATTACTACTATGAATTAATTTGTTTTTATCTTAACAATCATTTATCGATAAAACTTGCATATATCATCATTTTGGAAGATTCATAAACCTCGCAATTTACGCTTAGTATAATAACCGAATGCTAGAACGATAAAACTGTCTGCTCAAAATATTTTTTCAGTACCGCTTTCACGATCTTCCTTTTTCCATGCAATTTTACTTTACTCAAAAGGCAAACGGAGAAAATACAACTAAAAGACAGGTTGGACTCTCGTGACCGGACGATAAAGATGACATTGAACATTTTCCCATATTTTAGTATAAATAGATGTATCTATTTAACTAAGCTCTAGTATAACTTTGCTTTTTAAATTGAAGACCGACTTCCACTTCATAAATAAACTATAAATAAATACGTACTAACTTAAAAGAATCCCCATGAAAAAAGTGTAACTTTGTCAAATAAAAGAAATCAAATGGATGCTTCATTGTCTACAATACAAAACAGAGCAACGAGTTGGAAACGAGGACTTTCCAATTAATAATATAAAGACACTCCTTTAGCGAAGAAATGGCGTATCAAAATACTATATATAAATCCATAAAAAAAAAAGACTCTATATATAAAACGTTGCGTGCTGAGAGGGAACCTGACCCACAACCACAATTTTTCTTTGATAGAAAAGTGAGCAACAAATTGTTTACCCTCAAATCCATTGAAAATTGATCGAAAAGTTCGCTTTGGTGCGAAAAGTTCTGCCAAACGCCATTTGGAGCATGCAACTTTAACCATCAATATATATCCACTGAAAATTTCACGATAATATAATAATCTGATTCGTGACCGACCTACGCATAGTTCTATTCCCCTTTTCAAAAGCATAAAGTCAAGCCTAGACCACTTATTTGGAGGCATTCTAACTCACGAGTAGACTTCGTGTGTTTTGGAAAAGAGTAAGATTAAAATCATTTTAATAATCACTCATTTATATCATTATTTTTTTTATATAATTGATTATGTGATAATCAACTTATATTTAAATATTTTATTAAAAAAACGTTTAAAGACAATCTATTTTATTTGGATGATATGAAAAAAATATTGCTTTTGTATGATAAATTATTAAAAAATTAAATGATTTGCTTAATTATATTATATAATATTTATATTTAAACCACCAAAAAAATAATTACATTTAGAATTGTTTCGTCAGAGGGTAAAAATATCATGATTATGAAATAATTAATTTTTATTTGTAGTCAAAAGTTTCAAAAAATTTGTTTATGATCATAAATTGTTTTTTAGTTTAAAATTCTTGGCTTTGATTACAAGCTGTTGCCACATATTTATAAATCAAACATGATGATGATCATTACTTTCTTCAAAACATCTTATTCCTAATTTTTTTTGGAAAAAAAAAACTGTTTCCTAAAGTTGCCATACATGTTAGCATGTCTCGCATCAAATCAAATCAAAGTAATTAAGTGAAATAATTGAATTTTATTTTCTTAATCATATGAAAATGTGCATTTATTTTTTTATTAAAAGGAAAATTAAAACATCTCCAAACTTCATTTTTTGCTATCAAGTAGTTTAATTTAGTGGTTTGACAAATTGATTTTTTTAAATATATATATATAAGAAAACACCCAAGCTCTCAAAAGGAGAGGAGCACAAAGGAGAAGCAAATCCCACAAGCGAAACCTGAAGGGACCAACCAAAAAACCCCTGCACAAACAAATTTCTTCTAAATTTTAGCTAAAGAATATTGATTTTATACATAGGAATATTAATTAGTTCTCACTATATGTACTAGTTTCTTCTAAATTTAGTTGCACCCGTGGTCTTTGTTATCCGTTGTCCTTTCAAAACAAATATATATATATATAGGCCGTGAGACCCCGGCCTTTGAGCTAACCACGTCACTATTGAAATTCTATACTCCCTCCCAATCACCAAAAACATTAAAAGATGATTGATTTCAGATTTTCCAGTTTAGCTTTTCAGATTGAAAGAAAAACTAAAAAGCGAAAATCGAATTTTCAGCTTTTTCGCTTTTTTCTTTACAAATCAAAATCGAAACTAAAACCTAAACCTGAAAATCCATCAAAATTGAAAATTTCAGTTTTCAGTTTTTTCAGTTTTTTCTTTATAAATCTGGAAAACTGAAAACTGAAAACTGAAAACTGAAAACTGAAAACTGAAAAATACAAAATAAACAGGCCCTTAGTTTTTCAATGTATCAAAATAATATAATTTTTTTATTATGGCTATGAATAAAGAATGAAGAAGGTATAGGCAGGAAGTATAACCTATTGCTATCTACCAAACTTTGACGGAGGAAAATGCTACCAAACTGAAAGTTGCTATGCTAAACATAAAGATACTAGCTAGTACTCAAGTTGACTTATTAAATATTCCATTAACTCCCATTAAATGATGGTATCCTTGTAATGATATTTTGACACCTAAAAAATAGGTGTCTATTTAAACACTTATTTTATAATTATTAGATGTGATGATAATCCCTATTTATACTTAACATTTATCACATTCAATGATTATAAAGTAAATATCTGAATAGACACCTATTTTTTAAATGTCAAAATAGCATTTCTCTCGAGAAAAATGGTATCGTTGAGAAAAAGGAGAGAGAGAGAGAATAGGTCCAGCATAATAATTTACTACTATGACTGCATTAGCCGATGGAAAATGCTGTATCCTTCACACACCAGAGCGTAGCATCGTCCGTAGCTTATCTTATGGAAATAAAAAACGAATCATTCTGTAGAGCATTACTTGATTATCTGTCATGTTCAGCGAACATCCATATTCTCAAAGCTTCAATGACACATTTCCTCACAAAATGAAAATACAGCAATGCATCTAGACATCTCAGACAAAAAATAATTCGCAATATATACCTTTATTTCTCGTTATTGAAATCTTTAGCAAAATTTTTTTAAAAAATAGAAACCAATCCACCTTTTATTTTTGTTGCATGCAAACTAAATAAAAGTAATGCTTCCTACACATCACTTTACTTACATGGAAGTTATGTGACTGAATCAAAGCATCAATGTGTAAAAAATGAGGTTGTTGGCTCTAGTAATAATTTATGATAAAAATTACATAAAATAATTAAAGTGATTATATATATATATATATATATATATATATATATATATATATAAATGAATTGATAGCGTAAAATTGCATACTATCATCCAATAAATTTTTTCTTATGTATGGATAAAAGTCCAACTTGTTTTCTTGTTGTGGCAATAGGTTATTAGATAACTATGTAGAAAAAAATTTACACAATTAGACCATCAAATTAAACTTTTTATTTATTTGAATAATAATATTCGTACATAAAATATAAATACACAAGCGTGAGCTCCTTTATTATCATCAAGTATTTGGTATTTTGGTATTTTTCTTTTTCTGTCCTTTGTAGTATACATCAAAGATATATATTTTTTTAATGTAAAACCGATTAGATTCCTCTATTCACTTTTCTTTCTCTAACTTTTTGCACTTTGTAAGCGATCTACCTGGATTGGGCCAAGGTTGTACACATTTTAACACAACGCGCATGATCATGACGTAGAGTACTGATGTGTACAAAAAGCTCATATGCGTAGCTTCTCTTCTCTTCTCTCCCCCAACCCTTGTCACTTTTCTTCTTTAATTTCTTTTCTCTCTTTTCTTTAATTAGTTTAATTTGGCAAAGCACTTTATATTCCACCAACGTTTTGGCGTCTATCACATGCAGTTTATGCCACGGACCCACGGTTTAAGATGGTACCAACTATTCAGCACTTTTAGCTTTAGCTTTATCCCCCTATGCATATAAAAACCGTCTTCCACTGTTAACCATTCCTCCTCAACCCTTAACACCCCGAACCTAATACCTTCTCCATTAAGAATCAATAATCTCTCTCTCTCTCTCTCTCTCTCGCACTTTCTTTGAAATGGCTCACGTACAAAGTGGCCAAGAAAGTGAAGGGATTAAGCTCTTTGGGACAACGATCACGTTGCATGGTAGACAAAGAAAAGAGGATCACAAAAAGGAAAGTAGTAATAGTGAAGAAGATGTGAGAGATGATGAGGAGAAGAAGCCTAGTAAGATCATACCATGCCCAAGATGCAAGAGCATGGAAACCAAGTTTTGTTACTTCAATAACTACAACGTTAATCAGCCTAGGCATTTCTGCAAGGGCTGCCAGAGGTACTGGACGGCAGGCGGGACCCTCCGCAATGTGCCGGTGGGGGCCGGCCGTCGAAAGGCCAAGCCGCCGTGCCGCGCCGACGGTGGAGTACTCTATGAATCATCCACCACAGTTGACAAGTTTGGGTTGGACGATGAGGGGTTGGTTCTGGATGATGTGTGGGATGTTGCCACCGTGGTCCACGGTGGTTTCCGGCAGCTTTTTCAGTCCAAACGGCGGAGGACGAGCTCAGGTGTTCAACCTTGTTAAGCTCTGTTTCTCTTCTTTCTTTCATTTCTTGTATATGGCAAATCATGTAATGGGAAATGTTTTTTTTTCTCTCTATTAAATTATTTCTCTTTCTATTTATTAGCATTTTTTGACAATATATCCTCAGCATAAATTAAAAATGATAAGGGTTTAATTTTGATACAAACAAATTATTTTGCTTTGATGATTTTTAAATTAATGGACATGAGACTCAATTATTTTGTTGGCAATACAATGATTAGATCGAGTAAATGCATAAAAATTAACTTCAAATGATAATCCTTTAATAAATTATACCATATATCAACTTTATCCTCACAGGAGCCGGAACAAATTAGTTTACAATTCAGTGGGAATTGGATACCTGATAATTCAGATTAAAAAGTAAACTAGATCTCATTCACACATCCAGAGTTATTTTAAATGAATTGTAAGTTGCGTGTATATATATATACACACACAGGGGATAAAAAGTCAACCTGGAGCTTAAGAAATTCCCCAACTTCACTTGGCTGTATCTGCAAGCTTCAATAATTTGATTGCGTTGCAGGAAAATAAGCTTTGAATAAGAGATTAATTTTGGGCAGTACCTAGCTTGTACGCTTCTTTATTTTATAATTAAAATGGTGTCGGATAGTCCAAAAATATCTTAAGAGAATTGTCTGTGAGTGCAGCTGATCAACACGAAAGTCAATGAGACCCTGTCATCAGCCACGAGATCATGGAGCATCCAAATCACATATATGTAAACCTAAGAATCAAGAACACACCAATTTGTTGGTATATCCATATGTCAGATATATTTTGAATACCAATATACACACGACACATATTAGACACATGTCTATACGCATCCAATTGGAAAAATAATTTTTTTAAACTTAGACACGCATCAGACACAAAAAAAACTAATTGAATCATTTTAAAAATTCTTCAATTGATAAAAAAATAAAAAAAAATTAATTAGATAAAAAAATTATCCAAAGATGATAAAAAAATTTAGACAAAAAAATATAAAATTATATATATATATATATATATATATATATATTGTGTCCGTGTCCTATAATTTTTTTAGTTTAGCATCTGTTCTGTATCGGTGTACATGAAATAGCTCGCGCCTGTGTCTATATGCTTCATAAACCTAAACAAAAGCAAGCTTGAAACTGAGCAGTGACGCACGATCCTTACTCCAATGCTTATCTGAGTGTGTGTGTATATATATATATATATATTAAATTCATGCACCTGGATTTAATCTTACATAGAAGAAATGGTAAGCCAGAGAGAAAGAGACAAGGTTTGGAAAAGTAAACACTAAACACCAAAATTTGAGAACAAATTGCTGTTTAAGTATATTTTTTTCCCTCTCTGCTTTGAAAATTAAGGAACCTATGGTATTCTATTGTTTACCACGTGGTTCTAGCCAGAGGCCGGCCAATCAGTTTTCACTACCTAATCAATATAATTAAAGAATATGAAGCTCAGTAAAGTGATATAAATCAGATCCAATTTCAAGGTTAATGATAATAATGAGTGTGTGGTCAACCTTATTGCCCTATAATAACAATGATTTCTTTTGCGGCTAGATGAGTTTGGAAAAGTATAGCCTCAGTGATTTGCAGCATCACCTGTCATTCATATGGGATGGGAGACAGATGCCAATCTTCAAATTAACACGGTTCAAAAGAGAATAACAGCGTCTTCACACTTCAAGAAACACAATGAATGATCATCAAAACACACAAGGCGACGTTGCTGCTGAAATAATTTGCCTGCATCTTAATGGAGTCTATTGATAGTTCATCTCTTTCCAAGACAAAAGCAAAGATTTCTTGAGATTGAGAAAATTCTTCGATGTATTTTTACATTTAACTATGCTATTATATATATAGTATTATTCTACTCTCTACAATTTGCATCACCCAACCCATATGTTTACATCAAACTTTATTGTATGTAGCCAAGAGAGCGACGATGGTTGTAACTTGCCATGTGTGATAATTTTGTGTCTGAATTCGAAAAGGATCTGGCATGATTTAAAGTGATGATTGTGGGTTATTCATAGAGTTGTGCTTACTTGCCCCTATGATTATACTATCTTTCGAGGCAATCTTCTATCTCTAAATAATATCTCTTTTTTTATTGTCCAATTATTTGTTATCACATAAAAAAATAAGAATTAAAATAGGTTTAAAAATTTATAAATTATTAAATATACAATATATATTTTTCATGTATTCACAGATGATTGGAGGAACAGAAAAAATGATACTATTTGAAAACAGGAGATTTCTATTCATAATACCCCCATCAAAATGATATATATATATATATAGTCTAAACTAAAATTAAGATTTTTTTTCATGTTTTTAAAGTAATAGAAAAGTTTATGGATCAAAAAAAGTAGTAGAAAAGGTTTGCCTTACATTACTTATTATTCACGGTATCAATACTTGTATTCAAAATGTTGGAAGAGTAAAAGGTGATGATAAACAATAAAACTGATAAGTTAAATGATACAGAATGAAATATTTTTCTTACTTTAAGAAGATCCGAAAAAATTTCAATTAAAATCCTTTGCCAGGAAAAAAAAATGTGCATTAATTTGAAACTCACAACAACATTGCATTTTTTTTTATCAAGAAGTATCTTTTCGTGTTTAACTTTTTTATTTAGACTTCGTATCAGAAACAAGGAAGCACTAGGCCTAAGTGATCTTCATGTATATAATAATGGTTGTCCATTCAAGATTTAAACTCGTATACTTATATTAAATGAATATATTGACCAAGCCTTTACGAGTACTGATGGCTAGTTCACTTCACTAATATATATAATTTGGCAAATTCATTTTTCTTTTATTATATATATTTGTTTATTAAATAATAATAGAAACTCATGTTTTAATATGAACCCGCACAAAATGTAAAGCATAACTTGCTATAATGCGCAACCAAGCGCGTCAAAAAGAACTTATAAATTAAAGAGTACTACACATCTAGTGCAATGGAATCCCTTGACTTTTTTGTTTGTTTAAGCTGAAATCAGCTGATTACATGACACACACAGATGAAACAGCCAGAGAAGAACCATCCAAACCCAACAACAATAAAAGCTGACTGACTATACCATCCAAAAGATATCCACATTTTTTTTTCATAGAGAAGTTAAATCAAAGGCTAGAAAAACTCCCACATAAACATGCATGCATACATGTTCATATAATATCCATGACCATCATCATCATCATAGCAAATTAAGGGAAAAATTAAAGAAAAAGAGATTAATCCCTCATCATTTACTATTCTATAATAATAATAACGGTCTCAAATGAAAGGGATTCAATCTATATTAATTGTTGTGTTGCGCGCGTGTGTGTGTGTTTTCATCAATTAGATAGGTCGAGCGAGCCATCAGGGAGGAGAATGAGTCCAAGCTCACGGAAGACCTGAGAGCAGATAGGGAGGGGGTGCTTCTTCAAGAAGCCAAGAGGGTTGGCGCTGCGGATTGGTGAGACGATGCCGTTGTTGTTGGTGACGCTGACCCTCGCCGCCTGCTCCACGTGCGACTCGCGGTCGATCTCCGCGCAGTCCTCCCTGCTGCTCTTCACCAGCACAACCTCGCACAACTCCTCCTCGTGGTCTCCATCCACCTCTATCTTGTAGAATCCACTGGCGTCGGTCTTTGCCTCCTGGCTGTATGTCACGTTCCCACCTTCTAGCTTCTTGCACTCCAATCGCACAATTGAATCTGAAATCATTAATAACTTGGTTAATTCACCATCTTACCATGCATGCACTTTTTTCCCCCGTTTTTTTGCTAATAATATATACATATGTAGTGTGCAAATGCAAATACTTAAGCTATTCGGTTGTATTACATTATTAGTTTTATATTTAATACGCTACTTCCTTCATGTGAATGACTATTTTGAGTTTAAAGCATGGAGAGTATATAAACCTACTTTATCTTGTGCTGAAATTTAATTATTTGTTATTTAGAAGTGGAGACAATTAAACTCCGGATCACTTGATCATGGAAGTATGATATCATGTCATAAAATATCTTGTCCCAAAACCTTAAGTTATTAAGTTGGGTAGATGAATGGTGTTATAGCTAGTAGTTATGAATGTATAATGTTATATTACTAATCAAATTGTTCTTAATCAAGCATGATTTTAAATTGTGAACTAACGCAGCCACTGTTATCATTGTGATGCAGTTACCGAGTGCATTATTGCTTGTATCAGCAATATGGCGGCTACAATAATGCTAATTGCAATTTAAAATCATATTCTCAAGTAACACGAATATACCTTCACATATTTTCATGCATGATTTTAAACCGTGATTTGGAATGCAACCACATTTTTGCCCAACACTTGCAGTTGAATTAGACCTTTTCTTTCTTCTCTCAGCAATTGCCGAAGTTTAATCAACTAATATTAAAACCATGAAAAACAGATTGCTTGTGAATATAATATACGGCAACATGTGTGTATATGTATCATGTATGTACCTGGCAAGAAGTCGCTGACCCTGGTGATGAACTGGATGCGGCATGTGTCACAGTAAACTGTGCCCTCAACAAAGAATTTGTCGAGGCCATAAGCCGATCCAACGAAGGACATAAGGCAGAGGGCTGCCACAACCATGATGGCAGACTTGGCCATAGTGAATCCTGTTGTTGATGTTTTTATATTTTATATTTTATTGTTGGTTTGGATGGAGATTTGGCTCGGAGGAGGATTGTGTGCAAATGAGCATGAATGCAATTTATACCATGATTACTTCACGTTATTTTGTTCTGTTTGTTACTCCTGTGAGGTTCTCATTCCTTGTCTTTTTGGTGGTGGATATTGTTCTTTGACCCGCTTTTTGCTCTTTTCTTTCTATCTTTTTCACCTAACCACTCTTTTGTGTGTCCATAATAGGGGCCCCTCAAATGCCTTTGTTAACACTTGTGTAGAATGTTTTAGATTGCAATGTATCTGTGCATGCTATGTGAATCCGATAAGTGAGATATATCATTCAATCATGACGGCCAGTAATGGGAAAAAAACAAAATAAAATAAAGGGGCACCTAACTTATAGTGACCAGCGATGACTATTAGTCTACTTAGTCTATTGCGGTATTGCCTATATTAACAATCGTCTGAATCATCATTTTTAGCACATGGTGCTACTTATCAATTACCCTCTGCGTATTTTGCTCTTATCTGGTGGTAATTGGATAGATATTTATATTTTTGTGGTTACATAGATATTTATATTGAGAATGAAATATATTTAATTTCGATGTGTGAAAATGTACTCTCTGTAGTGAAAATTGAAAGAAAGAAAAGGGTTTATAAAGTGCAAATTCAGGAAAAGATCTTCACCTAAATCTTCACTCCGTTATCCAAGTCCATACCAAAGTCCAGTCAGTTTCTATCTAACTTCGTAACCAAAAAAAAAAAAAAAAATTTCTATCTAATTCATCACATTGTGACCAACATTTTAGGATATATGATTTGAGTAACATAAGACTCTCAAGTCTCTTTAGACTTTGGGTTTTTGTGTAGAGTTAATATTTATTTTAATCTCTAATTTTATGTTTATGTGATATTTTTATCTCAATTTTTAAAATAAGTCAATTTAGTCTTGGACTTATGAAATATAAGTCAAATTATTAGTTTCTTGTCTCATTTTTATTTAATATTTTATTAACTTAGTCTCTAACTTGTAAAATATGAATTAAGTTAGTCTATCACCGCATTTTTAAGGTTGACAAATTTTTCTCTTACCTCATTTTGATTTTTGAAAGCATGATCAATGTGCTTTTTTTTTCCCGATAAATATAAAGAGTTTAATTTGATTCTGAAAGAGAAAAGCAAAAGGATACATCAAATGTCCAAAAGGCAATACAACTACACTGAAAACGATATAAAACACCAAAACAAACACTGATCAAACGAAGAAAGAAAAACACAAGGACGAAGACAACACAACAGAAGAGAGAAACTTAAAAGAGAAACCAAACAAGCCCGGAGAGCACCAGTTCATCCAACAAAAATCCCCAAAGTCCCATGATAGCTGCCCATGATCTGACTTCCGGGCATTTGCTACATGATCAATGGTTATAGATGCCTTCCAACCAATGATCACTGCTCAAACATTATACAGCCGAAATCAGCACTGTGAATCACTTCCCATTCTGATCAAAGTGCTCAAATCTTTCTCCATTCGTTGGAGGATGTATTTAAATTTCAACTGAGATGGGCCTGTAACAAATCGAGGTTAATTAGTTCTTATAAGCACACAACTATTGAGAAATATGGTCCCTATTCCTCTAACACTAACGGTGATATAGCGCTTCATCTCAAATTATAAAGCACAAAAACGGAGTGTAACATCTGGCGCAAGTAAAAAAAAAAAAAAAAGAAATTAAATATTTCATTTGTTACCTGGGACTACTTCTAACAACCGTGATTTACCGAAATAAAATATATTTGAATGTTATGCTTTATGTCGTGTAGATGAAGAACATATAGTTGCTACTTGCTAACAACACTTACCATTATTATACAACGTGCAGTACATAGAGCAAGCGGTATTGCATCCCAATTTTGAATGTGGATCATCCGGAAAGATTACTTGGCAAATGAGATCACATTGTTCCAGACAAGTATATTCTTCCTCAATAGTTGATTTATAGTAGCAAAATTTATCTATAGTATCTACCTCAGAAAGAGGAAGAGATGGACTAAAAGGCCGTTTAGTTGTGCCATGGCATCTGGCTGTGGTGGGACGAATAATAATAACCACTCCAATCACCAAAATTGCTAGTGCATGCTTCGTACCGCTCCTAACCATAGTTATTTCTCCTTATGTGTAGTCCTGCAGTCACAAGTTAATGATGGAGAGTATTATTGTATACAGGCTCCAGATCCATTATGTGCCCTTCATTATGTCCACTCCCTATACTAAAACGTGCCGAAATAAAAGATAATAAGAAATTTTCATCGTAACGAAGTGTTGTTTTAGCCTTTTAGAATAGTTTATTATTTTTATTGAGCTTGATTTTCTTTTGAATTTAGTTGATTTCGAAAAGTTAAGTAGTCATCATCAGTGCTAATTGATTTTGTAATTTATATGACATTCGACATCAAATCCAGTGGAATAAGCCGTACAAAAATCTATGATGCTAGTTTGATTTGACAACATAAAAAATAAGGTTTTTCTTTTATTATTTACATAATGCTTTAACGCCTTCTTCGACATTTAGAAAATTATGGGTAAATAAATAAGAATTTCAATTACATTATTAATAAATATGTTTGTGTGAAAATATAATGAAATTATAGAAAAAGAGTTTTAGTAAATGGGATTTTTTTTTTGGTCGATAATAAATGAGAAGTCATGTTACTTTAATAAGGTTTTTCTTTTATTATTTACATAATGCTTTAACGCCTTCTTCGACATTTAGAAAATCATGGGTAAATAAATAAGAATTTCAATTACATTATTAATAAATATGTTTGTGTGAAAATATAATGAAATTATAGAAAAAGAGTTTTAGTAAATGGGATTTTTTTTTTTGGTCGATAATAAATGGGAAGTCTGTTACTTTAATAGTGAATTTGGAATAAATTTTTTTTATTCATTATTAATTATTACTACATTTATGACGCATGATTCTTTTCGAGGGTCTATTAAAATAAAATAAAATCCTTAAGTATAACCTACAAAGAAGTGAAAAGCTACATGCCTGAAAAATACACTGAAAAGTAATATTGGTGCGGTGGTGCCATGTGAAACCGTAGTGAGGACAAGGAAAATTGGAAAAACCATGTTCTCATTATATTTTCCATTCTTTTTTATATGACACGAGATGAAATCACACGGAAAAAATAAAAGAAGAGTTGTGCTGAAAATAGGAGGAGAAATAATGGAAAACGCGGGGCAAAATGGGTGAAAATTTTGAAAATATAACAAAATCCATCAACCATGAGGTTTAGCACAAATTCCATGGAAAAAATTTTGTACTATTCAGCATTATTCTTTGGAGGAATTAACACGAAATATGACCACTTTCTTTCCATAGCAATTAAAAAAAAACATGTTTATTTTTGTCCCCTCTCTATAAGGAGTTTCATGCTTACCCTAAATCAAAATTAAGTTTTATAGTAATTTCAATCAATCTCAACAAAGTGAAATGTAATTTACTGAACGATTAAAATATAACCAACAGAGGGACAAAAGTGAAAACAAAGTCAATACTAAAAACCTCGATCCTTAAAATTTTCTCAACTTACCAACATGCCTAGTATAAAGTCAATGTGGTGTGTTTATATAAAACTTGTCGAATTTATTCATCCTTAATCTCTTTTCAGTTCCACTTCTAACAAAGAACAATATTAAATCCAGATTTTCCATGTAAATTGTTGAAATAATGCAAGCCACCAATCTTCTGGAAAGATGTAAAAGTCAAAATGAAGCAGTAAACTAATTAAATTACAGCCAGAAACCGAGCAATCTCAACTCCAGTCTCCACTAGCAGAAAAAACAAGCATGGAATGAAAGACTCCCAAAGCCCTATAGTTTTTGCAGTTTACTAGAGACCAACTTCATGTTCCAATTACAACATCCTAATGGTTACACAACCAAGAGTTGCAAGCTTCTTGTATGCACACCACACACTCCTAGCTAGTCTATATCTGCTTCACTTCACTGCAATACATAACTTCGTTAAGGTTAAAAAAAATGAAAACGCCAAATACCATATGCTAAGTGGGTACATAACCTACCTCTGCATCGTCACCTCTGGCAGCTCGGGGAGCCTCTCCCTTTTGTTCCTCGGCTGTTGAAATAGGAGGATTTTGATTAGCCAGGGAAATCAGAGGTACCAAAGTTGTGTTGCCAGGACCAAAGACAGAAGTAGGAAAAATAACAACAGGAAAATAAAAATGTGAAGGAATACCCCAAAGGATGTTGAGGACTAGCAAAGAATTTCATAAGCAGACCAAGTCAAACTAACATAGTGACGGGCAACACTAATTTTCATTAATGATTAGTTACCTCCATCTTCAGGGATGTCAGAAGTCCACAAGGTGAGGTTGTCCCTCAGAAGCTGCATAATTAGTGTGCTGTCTTTGTAAGACTCCTCACTCAGAGTATCCAACTCAGAGATAGCTTCATCAAATGCCTGCTTAGCAAGGTGACAAGCCCTGAAATATAATATAAGGAGTACCATGTTAGATTTCCCAAATAGACTGCCTTAGACAATACACGAGAACAAAGAGGAGAATGGATGTGAAATAGTAATACAATCAGGAAGAAGACATATTAGGCATACCTTTCCGGGGAGTTCAAAATTTCATAATAGAAGACAGAGAAATTCAAAGCCAAACCCAATCTGATGGGATGCGTTGGGGATAACTCGGTCTCTGCCGTAGTGGAAGCCGTCTGTGATATTCATGAATGAATTATTAAGACTAACATGAACTGGAGGAATAATACTTAAACAACTCGACAGCACTTTAACAACTCAACAACCACCGTCACACTGGATGTCTCACTCTTCATCTAAATTAATGTTACAGTGTGACACTAGCAACCAGCATCACTGATCATAGACCAGCCACAGGACAAAATATAAGGCACAAGGAATGCCATGCCTGAAGAATAAGCACTACCCTCCTTACCCCCGGTCTCCCTCTCCATTGTTCTTATAAAAGCAAATTATTTAAAGGAAAGATAAGGTATAAACACTATCCCTCTCCGGTTTCAAGTTAACAGAAGCATTGCAAGCAATCACTATTCACTAATCAGAGTCCACAATACATGCTCTCATGAATTACAATTTACAAGGCATGTCAATTGGGAGGGAACAAACATCAAGATATTCTTCATTGAACCACACAGAAAGACACAAAGGGTATGAAGTATGAACCCAAGCACACCTGATATGCTTTCATGGACTGATCAGCAGCCTCCTTTCTGTCATCACCGGATTTGAATTCCGCCAGATACCGATAATAGTCACCTTTCCTGCCAAATTACATAGGGGAAGAGAACAAAACAATGAAATTCTAAACTAAATCAAATTCTCAAAAAGAGAGTGGTAATTAAAGAACAAAATCTCTAACATTTTATAGAAGAAGACACTAGGTTCACCACTAGTGGAGGAAGGAATAAGGTGCTCATCAATAACAGTCATGATATCACTGCAGATGTCGGACAACTCAGATTCAACTTTGTGCCTGTACTCCTTGATCCGCTTCACACTCACATCGTTCCCTTTGGCTTCTTCCTTCTGCTCAATGGAGGACAGAATCCTCCAAGAAGCCCTGCGTGCGCCCACCACATTCTTGTACCCAACTGACAGAAGGTTTCGCTCCTCAACCGTCAATTCAACATTTAGCTTCGCCACATTCTTCATCGCATCCACCATTTCTATAACTCACAAAATTAGGATAATCAACAATTTTTTTTTTATATTCGAGAAAATTTGAGAAAAATTCAACACCCCATATCCAATTTCCCTCTCAATTCCAATTAAAAAAAAATCAAGCTCAGCACAGCTGCGTAGTCTCGTTAGAGAGGAATCAGGGAAATAGATATAAAAAAAATTCTGGTAAAAAAAGAAGGCAAAGTTGATGAGAAAATGGGACCTTCATAGCGCTCGGCTTGTTCAGCGAGCTTGGCGATGTAGACGAAGTTTTCACGTTCCTTGGTGGAAGCCATGGACGATCTGCAAGCTTTCTTCTCTCCCCTCTTTCCTCTGGGACAACTTTCTCGCTCTAGAAATCTGTCTCTTTTGTTTCTCTGCGTTGTGGTCAAGATGTATTAAAATTAAAGGTTGTAACGTGTTTTTTTTATATATATTTTTATTTTCCCAACTTGGAAGCTGTTTTTTATTTTGTTTTATTGAATAATACTAATATATATTAATTATATTGGAGAAAATTATATTAACTTCTCTTAAAATTTAGTGTAATTAAATTTAATGTTTTTTTATTTTATAAAATTATTATTGATCTCTTCTAGAATTTAATAAAATTATGCTGACCCCCTATATATAATATTTTATTAATTTTAATAATAAAAAATAATAATATATCATATATATATAATTATTAATAATAAAATTATAATATTTAATAATGTTGGGTATATATGTTAACTAAAATATCTTTTTCTATTATAAGTTATACTTATAAATTTTTTAATGAGATAAAAAAATACTTTATTCAACTACTTGTTATATATATTAAAATATTATAATTTTTTATTAATAATTATATATATATTATAATTTTTTATTATTTAAATTAATATCTATAAAATATGTCAGTATAATTTTAATAAATTTTAAAAAATATTAATAAAATAAAAAAATGTTGACTGTAATTACATCAAATTACTCGTTATATTATTATATCGGTTGGGGATGTAGAGACAGGCCACGACGAGCACGGCTCGGTCGTGGTCGTGGTCGTGGCGTTGAGGGACCCTTGAATTCTGTTATCCCACGCTCTCCTGGGAGAGTGGGTCTGCACGCTTTTGGAGATAAGAGAGAAAGTGGTAGTCACGGCACAGAGTGGCAGCTGCGATTGGAGCCGACGCCAATGGATGATGATTGGCGTTTGGTGGGGGAGATTGCTTCTTTGAAATTTCAGAATACCAAACCCCAATTTTGTGATTTTTTTAAAACTTTTTTCAAGACCATGACGGGCTGTAATTAATTCATTTCAAACCGAATCTCTAAACCGTCTGTCAAATAAATTTAGGATTATTTATTGTTACTCCTAATTAAATTAATTTTAGTGTAATTTTATTAAAATATTTTTTATTTTTTTATAATTATAACATTAATATATTAATTATCAGTTTTAGTATTATTTAAACTCAGTATTATTAATATTTTTTTAAAAAATTATTCTGATATTTATTAATTGTACGCTTGTGATATTTTTTATTTCAGTAAGAAATTTTTTATTTTTTGCATATTTTGCTTATAAAATATATTAAATTTCATTTTTCATAAAAATAAAAATATAATATTGTCCTCTTAATTTTATAGATAGTTTACGGTTGAGTTATATTTTTTATTTCACGTAACTTTCTTTAAACGTAACCATATTTGTTACTTTTTATTTTAGTGTTTTGTAAATATAATAAATGAAAATAATTTCAGAAAATTATTGTAAACATAATAAATTTTAAATTAGAAATAGTCATTGATTAAAAGTTTAATTATATTCATTGTAAATATTAAAAAATTATATTATTATCTGATTATATATCTTGTTACATTATTTAATGTGTTTGATATCTCATATATTGTCGAAATACCTTAAATGATTTGGTTATATATATCAACCAGACAATAATTATTAGCATAAAAATTTTATTCTAATAGTACAAAGTATACAATAAATAATTTAATATATTATATTTCATTAATTTTTAAAAATAAAATTAAAAACTTAAATAAAAATTAAGGAATTTATACAATTTAATTATTTATTTTTTTAATATTAGAGTAAATTATATTTATTTAGTATTTGATAAAATTATATAGACGTTAAGTACTTACTAAAAAATATATATATAAACACTAAATTGTATAATATTGAGTATGTACGTACATTAAATGGTATTTTTTTGTGAACTATTAAGTGGTATACACATTAAACATATGAATATTAAACACATAAATTATATATTAAACTGCATACAAGTGCTTAAAGATAAATGGTATATATATCAAACATATAAATTATAAATACTTATAATATTTAGTGGTAATCTGAAAGAGAATAGAGGGTGTTTTAGTAAAATTACACTAAAATTAATTTGAGTGGGAGTGGCAATAGACAAAAAGGAGTGGTAATAGCCACTCCCATAAATTTAATGAAATTAGTTTTAGAATTTAATTTTTTATGGAATTTTATAATTTAATTTCTTTACTTTATACTCTCCATCGACTAATAAAATTTTATCAAAGTAATAAATAAAAAATAATTATACATTATCACAATAATATATTATGATTCATCTTTTTGGTAAAATTATATGGACCAATAATATAAAATTGTTATATGCTATAATTACATAGAAATTAAGGCCATTTTTGGTGTATCGTATAAAATAAGGCTTGATAGTATTAGACGTGATGGTATAAAGTCTTTTAGGACCTAATAATTTAATCCTATAGTCATAGAATAAAAATGATTTATTTGACCGTATAATATTATACTATTACATGTGACATCAAATATGTTATAAAAATTATCGTTATAATATTAGTTAATACTATCAGATTTTATACTATGTATCAAACATGACCTAAACTCTGAGTTTTAATGTGAAAATGTTTTACCCGTTATCCAATCGTATTTATAATGTTTTTGAAAATAACGAGTGATTCAGCCAAGTATTTTTGTTAATATGATATTGCAAAATTAGATGTTAGTGTATTTTTTTTATTAATAGTACATCTAAATTAAATTCTAAATGTGTATAATTCTTTTACAAAATTACCTTTCAAAATTTAAATTTCACATTTTTACCAATATTCATTTTTAATGTAGATTTAATTTTGATCACTATTAGTCAACATCCAACCAAGTATTGTTATATCAACAAACTTCATTGACTTTTTTAAAATGTCATATAAAATTCCGACAAATAAACTTTGCATAAAATTAAGTATAAAAACTCATCCAAAAATTTTCTCCCCACTTTTTTAATTGATTTTTTGTGGATTGAAATATTCAACTTTCGGAAAACAGTTACATTATTCACTCAAGAAAACTATACATTTGTATCTCATTTATTTATTTATTTATTTCTCTTAACTTCCTGGTGGATTAGATGGTGCAATTGAGCTCTCTATTCTTTTGCATTTTAAGAATCACGGTTGAAAATTTAATTTAAAACTTTTAATTACCGCAAGAGCAATAGAGCCAAGAAATTGAATGAGATTGTTGTTTGTTAAAATTAGACCAAGTCCCAGGTCCCAACTCCAGTTGAAAATAGAGACAGCTAAATAACAATACACCCCACGTAATATTTTCTATAACTAGACAACAGACGTACAGCCCAACAACCGGCCCTAGCTTAGCTATCTTGTTCATGTCAATGACAGTTACAATACGGAACACAACAAGAACAAATCATGTATAACAGATCCTTAGTCCTTATATCCACATATGTAGAAGCTCAAATGTTTACTCCATTTCCAAATGCCAATAAGAGTTCGAAACTTCGAATCTAAACCATGCATCTCGATTCTCAAAACCCCTTTTTTTTCAGTGGTATGATAATATATGCTGCATGATGATCACCTTTTGACTTAAAAGTTTGGGACACCTATATGCTCGCATGAAAGTGTGCGATCGTAAGTTGCCGACAGATCCATATCAATGACTACTAAAGTAAAGGAGTAATACCATTTCCATATCAAAATATTTCCAATAGTGATAAAGTGGATGTCCAGTTTGGACACCTTGAAATAGCATTGCTCGTCCATCTTGTATTATCACTATTATTAAATCGATGACATGTCTTGGGTATAGTGAAATTACATGCACTAGTTACAAGTTAGCAGTTAAGATTGATGATGTTTCTTGCTGTTTTAAGCTGTCAGCCACGTGAGCAATTACACCGACACCAGCATTGTGAAGCCATTCATTTTTCACCTGAAATCAGATATATTTACTCAAGTTAAAAACTCCGTATCAGTGATATCATATCATTCATGACAAGAAGATTCAGTGAATGAAGTACATGAATGTTGTTATGAGCAAAGTACGGCCAGAATGCTGAGTGGAAGCTGACATCAACTTTTTTCCATCCCAACTGCTGTAATCCCCGTATCATCTCCTCTGTTAGAAGGATACAAAGGAGCTTTAGTAGAACAACAACCATGACTGAACAGATAACTGAATGTTGTTACTCTTGGCAATAATTATCACCTTCCATAATTTCATGATATTCCAAAGTATTCTGGGCATTGGGCACATTTTGTGCTGCCTCCTTTGCTTTCGCTGCTTTTGGAGGGAATTGAGGGCCATTAGAAGGCACCGGGGGACAGTATTCCACATCAACCACATGCTTGTATCCATCTAAAGATTGGCGAGGTGGCTGCCAATACAATAGACAATGTTAGTACTCCTGACTTCACATTTCAAGCGTTTCTGTTTTTCCTATATTGAGAAATTTTGAAGGGACGCTAGAGATTAGGCTAGTATTGAACTAAGTTGACATAAAGACAAATATAAACCCGTTCTGATAATTGAAAATGCTCAAACCCCAGTCAACTGTAAACTGACTAAGTTCTTCATGTGAAAGTACACAACAGCTTTTGGATGAGTTGAATATAATGAACTGTAGTCACAGTTTAATGGATACCTAATTCACTTAGTTCTGTCAGATTTTACATTATTATCACAATGTCCCACTTAACCTTAAGGGTAAATTACATTTACCTCTTTTGCAGTTATGTGATATTATACCCTACACCCCTCTATTTGTCATCCCTGCATAGATCTCCTCACAGGGGTACAGTGTCATGTTTTATAGGGACGATCAATGTCATATTTCGCAAAATATAAGAATATCGGGTGTAATATCACCTAAACCTTAGAAGAGGATAGTGTATATTTTTGCAAATCATGGGGACTTGTGTGTTAGTACCGTTTAGTCAAAGAGGAGATTCGGATAATTTACCCTAAACTTTATTGTGGTAGCTTCAAACTAATGATATTTCAGCCCAGTTCTATGGTTTTGTTTCTTTGATTGCATAAAGATCTATGAAGCATGGATACCGCAATATCTCTCCTGTATTGGTGTCAGATACACGTCTGACAAAACCGTACCAGATGCTTAATTCTTGATGATGGTTTGTTTGTATTGTATTTGTGATATTTCGTCTGAAAATACAATATGATATATATTATCTTCATTTTCCCTCAATTATGAAGTGGCCCAGCAATTATGTTTTATTTATGAGGTCTTATGATATTTTCATGTGTTTCTTGATGTTTTATTTTATGAGACAATGAGGCAGTAAATATACTTCATCACATATATGTTATGTCGCATCATATTGTATTCATGTCCTGTTGGCAATTGTAAAATTTAAATTACAACTTAACATTTTAGAGGTAAATTTAAGACAAGTAAAATATTAAGCATTTTTAGATGTTTATTTTACTGTAATATAAGTAGTAGATTTACATATGTTAAATTTTAGAGATCAATAACAGCAATCAAAGAGATAATCCAAAAGGAGAAATCATCATATTCACCTTACCGAGCTCGGCTTCCCTTCTTATAGAGGATGTGCGCCACCCAACCATATCTAAATACAGTTAAAGAAAATACCAAATTGAGGAAGCAAGAACCAAAAGATTGTCATTGATATACCTAGTAGGTTGTAAACTAGGAAAACATACTAAGAGGATACGATCATATGAAACATTAGCATAGACAATGCGAGATCTAAATGCTCCAAGTGCAGATCTACAGAACAGTAAATCTCGTAAGAACTGGATCATTTAACTGAGAGGAAGAGGAAATAAGTAACACATCTAGATTCCATTACTCACAGAAACTTCCCATCTTCACAATCAGTAGCCATTCTTAGTAGAAGAGGTGGTTTGTTGGCTTTACCATCAGTAAGGAACAACTGACTACCAGTCCGACCAACAAAAATGGGAGCCATTGGTACAGCAAGCTTTTCCAGGATTGGGACACCCAACAGCATCGGAAGCTGAAAAATATACACAGTCAACAATCAAAATTGTTACAGTCAGTGGGTTTTCGGTATGAATTGAGAAACAGGTAAAGCATCAACAATGATAGAGATGATTCAGATAGAACACATTGGCACCATAATTTATATTGTAAAGAACATACCTGCCTTTTTCCCCTTACACCAAGATGTGGGGTTGCTAAAGTAATAAAATTTATTGGCTCCAACCCAGCAATCATCTCTCCTTTGGAAAAGCCCATTTTTTGGGAATTTTCTGTCATGCTGTTTGCTGGATCACCTGGTTGATCCCTATTATGTGCATGAGGTGAATAAAGGACAGCAATTGCATATCTAGCAATCAAGCCTCCTAAAGAATGAGCTAGAAAGGATATTCTTTTCAGACTCTTTGTCTTTTTAACAACTTCCATGACCTGTTTTGATGAAAAGCAACAAATATACAACATGAAACAATTCACAAGAAACTCCAAACTATCAGAACTGAAATTGGATGTCCAAATTTTGGACACATAAACTTGCATATATCTCAAGACTCACTTCTTCAGCTAATCGTTTTCCAGCTCCATCAATCCCAGTAAATGTCTTAGTGTAAGTATTTGATGAACTTACTGCAGACATCAAAATAATTTTTAAGGACTTCTGCTTTACAAATAACTTTACATTCATTGATGAGGCAATCAAGCAATGCAGCATAAAATTTTTAGACAATATTAAGACCAATTTCGTTATCTTAATCAGCTTAGGCTTATGATTTTCCAAATATACAAATAAAATTTCTCATGCACTATCTAAGAAAAACAAAGAAAGAAAGCAAGGTTGAGGACAAGAATGAGAGAATGATTTTGCAAGCCAACTAAATCTGGCAGTATCCAACTATAATAAAGTAGATAAAGTTTGATTGGCTAAGGTATGTCGGTCAGTTGCCCCCACTAAATTTAGCAGTCATTCAAAAATTTTCACAATTGTTCTCAAGTTTGTCTTTGACCATTTCTTGTGCATAACACACACACACACATTGTCCGTCTGTCATCTTCAAATGAAAACTGAGTCATTTGTGTAATTTTGCTACCAAACACATCTCAAAACTACAAATTTATTGTAAACAAAATAAGAAAGCTTTGGTTCAAAGTTCAAACATGATATGATGTACAGAATCACAAGTGAAAAAAATGACATCACCATATATTAAAAAGTTTTTTCCAAGACGCTTTTTCAGCTCTGCTTCTGCATAAGTCCAGTCACTTGTGCTGTATCAGTAAAAACATCAGCATAGCTTTTTTTTTTTTTCTCCCCTCAAATTTTAACACAAGGTAATTCAAGCAACTTTCTATATTCTCAATATAAACATACCTGGCCAAAATACCATGAACAAGAACGAGGAGATGGTCAGGGTCATTCTTTGAATTCCCTATGCTAGCAATAAACTTTCCATGAGTGACAGAACTCATGGCTTGAGTTCTAAAGCCTTGGTGTTTCTGTCCACTGTTTGTACCTGCAAAAGTTCATCTACCACCCTTAATGAAAATTGAGAGAAAATTTGAAAAGTATAACCATATTTATACTTGGCTACTTGCACCAACATTTAAAGAGTTGTTAGGATATCGGCACCATTGTAAATTAAATAAGCACAATATAAACTCAATATCATAGAAGGATAAACGAACGCCTAACACGGTGCCTAGCATTCACTCAATACAATGGGAGAATGCGAGATTACATATATTCGCTATCTGTAAGGCAACCAAACTGCATGTTTTATACTGTTATGCAATTGGCATTATTAACATGGCAGAAATGCTAATTGCTCCCAAGTGTCGAGTCTAAAAATTCTCCAAATTCAAAATCCTACTCGTATCTATTGAATAGTCCTTAAATATTATGTAAATTACAACTCATGTCATCATGAGCAAAATTGTTAATTAAAAGGACTTTTAACTTGATAATTAGAAGGATATAGGTAACACTCTAAAGTGATATATGAACAAACGCTTAAAATCAAGAGTTACACATGAATTAATTCCAACCAAGTGGCGGATTTGACGACAATCCAAAAGCATCTGAATCTAATCGGCATACAACAATCAATGGATTGAGTTTAGACGTAGAAGCCATTGGAAACGTTATTCATGATACAGAAAGGGCCAAAATATATTCGACAAATTCGATAGCGAAGCTGTATGCGAGTGCGGTTTTAAATAATAATAAGATGACAGACAAAAAAACGATCAGTGTATTCGCCGCTTGATCGGCTAACATATAATCAGTATCAGAGAAGAATAATGTTGAGAGATGAGAATTTTACCAGAAGAGAAACTGAGAGAGGAGTTGGAGGAGGAGGAAGAAGAAGAAGAAGAAGGACAACAGGGGGAAGAGGAGGATGAAGGCTGAGAAGGCGAGGGAATCGGGGCGTGTTGCTTGCGACTGGAAACTCGGGGCGAACAGTAGAAACACCGCGCGTGAATCAAAGGGGCGGTTGCCATGTGTTTGCGTTGCGAGTGCGGGGTGTGTGCAAATTATAATTAATTAATTAATTAATTGACTATTATATATATATATATAAAATGGCAATAGATAGATAGAGAAGATGAGTGTGAGAGGGGGGAATGGATGATTATGATTGATGGGGATGAATCCTTCCTTATTTCTCTTGCTTCAAGGCTTAGCTGATGAGTGATGACCGAATCACATTTCGGAATCACTGCCTGCCCATACTACCATCTCTCTGTGGTGGGTGCGTGCGTGCGTGCGTGCCTGCAGTAGGAGACTACAATTTGGAGTGGCTCAGAAAGAAACAAGAGATAAGTAAGAGGGGAAAGCAAGGAAGGACGAAAGCTAAAGGGTGCGCGTGAATTCGTTCAATTTTCAGTTTCAATTGCAGGTCGTATTCCCCCCATCCGTGGGAACATGGCAATCGCTTTTCGCGCGACAATCTCATCATGTAGACGACACGATCAAAGCAGTATACGACAAGCAAAGTAATGAAACGCACGCAACAGCGTCGTGTGATAGATTGGCGTCAACAACACTATTTGCCCGCCTTTTCCATTTTTATCCCAGGGGCTAAAACTTCGTTTACTCTCTCACATTTTACCAACATTTCCACTTAATCTCAACATTTTTTTTTTATGTTCTATTAATATATTTATGATATTTTCAAAACATTTAAATCTTATCGTTTCAATAGATAACATCTAAATCATAAATGAAACAAAGGGAATTGATTTTGAGTTGAATGTAAAAATATTTTACACTGTCAATAAATGAGATGTTAACCACTCATCACTTTAAATAATATTTTAAAATTTGAACTACCCATAATTATGTAATAGATACACATGATAGTTTTTTATTATAGGATAGTGTAAAGATGATTATATTATCAATACATAGTAATTATACTCATGTTAAAAATCACACTAAAATACAAAAACTTGATAAAACGACAAAAATAATGATACTTTGCCGTTGATTCAACACAAACAAACTCGTCATTCCGGGCATTTTGATAATTTCTTTTAATATTTTAAATTCGATATATTAATAGCTAAAATTAATTTACACAGTAATTAAATTAAGTAATCTCTTTTGCATAATCATTTTAATAATAATTACAAGAATTAATCGTATTTGATTACATATATTTTTCATACTCATCAATTCAGCAACACTTCAACTAAAAGTGAATATCAAATATAAATTCTAGTTGGAGTGTTACTTAATTAATAAGTATAAAACATATTCCCTTTATTTCAAATTAAATATTTCTTTTACTTTTTAAGTGCATTCATAAATCAATGTCATAATATGTAAGTGGAACTATAAGTGCATCAAAAAATTTCTCCATCAATGGCAGCCATTCTCTTGGATTTTAGAATCTTGATTTAGGGGTGTACGGGATGAATTGAGCGAGTTTTAATCAAATTCAAACCTGAGTCAATTTTTAGATCAGGTCAATTTTTGAATCATGAACTTGACCCGATAATAATCCAACTAGTGATTAGGTCCACCTGACATTCAAACAACATATGATGATTTAAATATTTTACATAATAAAGTTATGAAAATTAACAAATAAGAAATAAATTTAAAAGGTATTTTATCATATATATTTTTAAACCACACATTAATATAAAAATAGCATTAAGTTATATAAAATATATTAATTGAATTGTAAAATTCTATAATCCATCATTAATTAGGTGATTACTCATGGCAGTAGTGTCGTTGGCATTTACCAATATTTTGAAAATATGGCTAAACGAGAAAATAACTGGCTAGACACTCGTTCCTCTTCTTGGCGTCCTTAACTTTTGAATCTCTTTTTCTTCTTGTTACTTCTTTACTCTCACACTCATAGAGAGAATTTTCACTAACTCAGTGACAATAGAGCTAAGCAAAGCAAAGTGACCATAGACATCGTCTCCAAACTACAGCAGCAAAGGCTCTTCCACTACGAAGCCACCGCCAAAACCCGCATTCTCAGCAACACCGCCACCATCGTTGGCGCTGCCCTCATCGACCTCGAGGACCAGATCCGCGCCCAAACCTCCAATCCCCACGCTCAAATAGCTGATTTCTTCGACATTGTTGCCGGGACTGGCATTAGCGCCATCCTCACAACCAGGGAGAAGCCATAGAGCAAGCTTCCTATCATGTACACACCAGTGAATATTCTACCATCCCAGTAGCTACTCCTCCACTTTCTTTTCTCTCCCTCCCAAACCACAATATGTGGCATACTCACAGGATCAACCTCCATTGTGTGACAAAAAATACAAGGTTCCCATCATCAAGAAGCATGGCTTCAGAGCTATGTTCCCCGAAATTGAAACCTTATTGGACCATATTTTGTTCTTGTGGGGTTCTCTCTATTTGCAACCCATATCACTGATGGTTGAGGAATGTTGTAGTACCAAACCCCAACATAATGCGAGTTTTTCGAACTGAAGAAACCTATTTCGAAGTTGTGCCCATTTGAGACAAGCGTATCACCGTCCCTGATGAATTCGCCCTTCATGATCCTCGACCTGGCTGCAAGTGAAAACAGGGGATGAAAACAGAGGAAAGAACAGAGCAGCCACGTGATTGTATCTCGTGTTCAACACCATGGCCATGAAATCGGTTCTGTTGGAAATGGGAAGTGATGAAGAGGATTTAGCCACATTAGGTGGTGGTCGTGCCAGAGGTGGGCTTCAGGTTGGAGAAGGAGAAGGGTTGATCTGGAAGGAGAGGGCAAAATTGGTATGAAATTTGGGGTTAGTGTTTTTTTTTTTTTTTTTGTAAAAAACACATTTTTTAAATGTGGTTAAATGTCAATGGCACTGTAGGTATTGATTGTCATAGACATGTGATCAATTATCCATTAATTAGTATAAAAAATATTTTCAAATGAATTATTCACTTCGGGTCGAACCAGAGCAACTCAAAGTGTGACCTAAAATCGATCTCAAAAAGTATATCGGATCAAATTTCAAAATTCGAACCCATTCTAATAAACTTTGGCTTAGGTCAGGTTGACATAGCGAATCGAGTTATGAATACCTCTACTTAGGCTATATTCGACTTATGCAAATGATGGAATGAAGTGACTAATAATAGAATAAAAAAGAAATATGAAAAATAGAGTAAAAAAAATTATGTTACAATCTTATTTACATATTATATTTATTTCCTTTTTGGTTCCCAATTTGAAGAGTCAAAACATATAGCTTTGAGTGATAAAGTAGAGATACATTCTATTATTATTAGTCATTTCATTCCGTCTTCTAAAATTGCTTTCAATTTAAGTTTAGACTTATCGCTCATTGTCTGTCTCTCCGTTGCCATCTTTCCACTATTACCCTTAGACCGGTAAAAGTTTCATTGAAGTCGCTTCCAACCTCCACCCCTCTCTGGAGCCTAGATCACCACAATAAGAAATGTTTAATTGTTCTGAAAAATTAATTATCCCTCACTTGCTTTTGAGAAAAATTATGCTAACCGATGTCGTTCTCTACAATAATTGGGTGATAATGGCAATCACCTCGCCTTATTCTTACACCAGATGGAAATTCGTCTAGCACACCTCATTGGGTCAACACACAAAGAAGCTAACAAACCTCCGTACATATCCCTCAAAAATCCGTTGAAGACGAGAAGAATGAGGTTGTCCCAACCTTGGTAACAAATTTGCAAAAGTTTCAATGAGAAAAAGATTCTTAAACTTTTTTTTGATCTAAGAGGGTACATTTGAACAGCTTTACTACTTGTGACTTTTCTTAGTTATGTTTGATAGTTAAAATTCATACTACAGATGTTTGAACAAAATTAAAGCCACAACTTATCACTTCACGAAAAATTATTTTAGCAAATTGAAATACCAAACTTCTCCAAAAAAAAAAAAAAAGGTAGAAACAAGGACTAGAAATTAAAACAAACTCTAATGTTCCCATGTACATTCAAGTATAAAATCCGTAAGTTACCTTTTATACAAGAATTTTTTTTTTCAAAAAATTCTTTTTATATAAGGGGCCTTAATTAACTACTTATTTAAATAAGAACGGAGAATAAATATCTTTTGTTTTCTCACTTTAAAAAGTAATCTTATCATTCTTATTGCGTCTTAATTATGAGATCATTTTTTACTTTTAATAGTCTTAACTATTTCATTATCCTCTTATGTCTCATGAGACTATGTAGCTAATTTGGGGGGAAATTCTATGTCCCCAAATAGTGTCACATTTTCTATTCCTTCAATCATTTACTGACATATATAGGATATATATTATATATTTGGTAACTCATAAATTTTTAAATATGCTTTTATTCTTATTTTTTTATATGACAATAAATGATTGAGGGAAAAGGGACACCATATAGGGACAGAAAATTTCCATCCGCTTATTTGCTTCACCAATTATTTAGTAACATTATCATTGATTAGTGTAAGATTCTTTTATTCTCATAATTAGTTTCTTCTTGATTGTTTCACTTCTTGGTGGCATTGAATATGTTCGGATAAACTTAATCAATAATAATTAGAATTGAGTTTTTTACAAATAAAATTTGTTTACTTCTTAAAAATAAAAAATAATTATTGTTATTATAATTTTAATAATTTACAAATGCTCCAAAAAAAAATCATAGAATTTTAAAAAGTGTTTTCCATACAAAATAAACACGAGCAAATGCAATCATCATCTTCAACAATTTTGCCATCCATAGTCATGTACTCATGTCTAAAGGGACTCGCGAAGAAACTAGTACATGGACAAAATAAGCTTTTCGAAAACATGATTTGCTTCAATTATGGTAGTTGCTTCAACGAATAGTTACTAGTTTCCTTTTATAAATCACTAGTATCTAAAATTTACTGTAATTCAACTAATCTTATTCAAGTTGAGTCAGTTCACTATAAAAATAAAATTCTCTTGACACTAACATTTTTTTATATAATACTAAAATTCAATATCTTCTTCAATTCAAGGGAAACAACTGACCCACGTGAAAAACAAGTGAGCTTTGGTAGAATAGTTGTTTATTTCTTTACAATTATAATTAAATTTTGAATTATTGTAACTTTTGAGTATCGGCCAATTAACATGTTATTCAACGAAAAAATAAATTACAACACGAAAAAAGGTTCATGCCTCGAGCATAAAGTTTTATTCACTGAATAATGCGATGAACAAGGTTCAGAGTGGGGCAGATTGTGGGAAATGGACCCCCATGGGTGTCATGATCTTACATATCTTCATCATGACCAAAAAAAGCAAAAGAAAAACGAAAAAAGAAAGAAAGATACATGTATGTTGGAGAGGGCCGAGAAGAACGCCCTCAATTAATTTGCGTACACCAATCACATTATAGAACAAGCATTAGGGTTGTCATCACTGAACATGGACATGGCCTTCTCACTAACCATTGTTGCACCAATTGGCTGTCGGTAATAGCCAAAGTCTTCACCATAACTGTATCCATGTTTGTAGTAGTTGTAAGAAGAAGAGGGGGGCTTATGATTAGAAGATGCTGCATAGTAGTAGGAGGAGTGGCTGTCATAGTTGTTAGTATTGGCGTAGTGGCTAGAGAAGCCGTGGTATTCAGGATTATATGGATATGGCCACAGCTCTGCCCTCCTACCAGTCTTCCTTACTGCTTTCAATACCTTCTTTTGATCTGCCCAACCCATCACGGTCACCTTTTGCATGCGCATGTCTATGTCTACATCATCAACTCCTGATACATACAATTTAGATTACTTAATTAATAGGCAAGGATCGATCAATCGATGCACAATTATATTTGACCTTAGCTTGCCACTAAATAACTTATGTTAAAGTACTGCACCTTAACTATTTGTTTGTGGTGAGCACTAATACAAGACTCAATACACATATTAGTTTACAGTACTTGTTTAATATAGATAAACGATTTGGAATAATTCAACTTGAATTTCACCAATTATTATATATATATATATCCATATCTTAAATTCTAAATTTTAGAAAATTCTAACACTGAAAGGTATATATATGATGCAGTAATTTCATATTTTATTTTCTTTTTTGAAAGAAAGTATTGGAGAAGAAAATATGGCACAAGTCAAATACATCCTCATTATCACTACATAAGTCCTTCATATTTAAAATATTATTTTAAAGCAAGCTATATAAGATTTTTTCACACAAAGTTATTATTCTATGTACCAGGTAATTTTTTAAGAGCCTTCTTTATCCTGGTCTCACAACCTGCACAGTCCATATGCACGCACATCTCTACTATCTGAAAAACCACAAAAACAAGAAAAAGGGAAACAATAAACTTCATACACAAACATAATGAAGTTATGTGATATTTTTCAGTGACAATAGAAAATTTAAATAATTTTCAATTATATATGGTCATTTATATAAAATTGAAGAATTAATTCTAACTCTGTCATTTTCCTGGTGACAATATGGTAATACTGTCAATTGATATGCCAAAAAAATAGGAGATTGTCCAATCATAAGTCTGAATAATAGCTTACACCGATAATTACATTCTGCAAACCTATAAAAATCCGATCCTACAAATTGTGCAAGCCACTTCTTGAATGTACATCATATAGGAAAGTGGATTTTGTTTTAACTTCGCCATCCTACTATCGATATTAACGAGGCTGCTAGTGTCCGTGTGTCTCGGACGCATCAAATATAACATCTCTCACATGCAAACTCATTCGAACTTAAACTTTTAATCCTAGCTTTCAAGTTAGTTCAATCTGAGTATCAATAACCATGAAATATAGAGCACACTTTATTTTATATCTTGACAAGAAGACATAGTATGGTCATTGAACGACATTTACGTATACGTGCATGATGATGCAAAAGACATAGCAGCCAAGAACTTCAAATTAAAGAGCTAGAGAGATATGTAATTCAAGAGCAATGGGAAAAGAAAAATAGTAGTGTTTTCTGACCGTCATCCTTGGAATTTAAGAGAAACCTCGTAGTGTTCTTTCCAAAATGCAGTGAGCTTCTATGTTCTAAGGATGAAATGCAGTGAGCTTCTATGTTCTAAGGATGAAAGACAGCAAGATTATATGTTCTATTTATAGGTGGTAACTAAGATCGCGTATTGTACTATTGAGGACAAGCAAGAACATTAAGAAATGTGACATAATTATTTATTGTTTATTTCACGCGTGGTCCCCAAGGCATTATTTCTTTCTCTTTTCTTCACAATTGCTTCCTCGTGAACAAAAATTTGAGCGTGTAGACTTTATGGAAATTGCATAGCAACTGCTCAGAAATGGGGAGGAGCCACTGAACGAAATAACCCCTTTACATACTTTTTCTTTTTCGATTACGAAGCGCCTTATATCGTAGACCTGGAAAACATTATATGTCACCATCATCACTTGACTACATCATCAATTATGATTTAATGATTATTAATACGACAGCATATTAACTGTTCAATGGAACCTTATTACGACACCTTATTGAAATAGACAACTTTGACTAATATAATCTGCAGTTTAGAACGGCACGGCGTGTGTCTAATTTTTCTAAGTTATATGTCATAAAGTTGCCCATTGCAGAAGCTGCCTATGAAGCTGTAGCCATTATATTCTTGAATCTTGATTGATATGCTCCAAAATGTTGAAGTTAGAAGGTAACTGTAAATAAATAAACAAATCGAGGAATGAATTTGTTTTGGTTTGTGTGCGAGCTAACAATGCCAACACACACACACACTTGGCAACTTCGTTGCATCCATTATGAAAACAAATCTGTTGACAATGTGGTAAGTTAGAAAGATAAGAGAAAGATTAGTTTAGTTTATTTCAAGTATATTTTATTGATGAAAAAAATTATATTGTTCAAACTAAACTGTTAAAAAAATTATACTATTCACAAGAAGAAAAATCAGCTAGAATAAAATTGGGCATATTATTATAATCTCTCCTGACATTGGTGAAATTCTGTTTGGCTTTCCTCAATTTGTGCCAATATTATTGACCTCTCCTAGATGCACTATTTAATATATGGTAAAGAAAAAATGGTGTAATGATTTTACAAACTCAAATGAGATTAGTATAATAATTTTACAAATATAAGGATCTCATGAATAAATTTTACAAATAAAGGAGAGTCAAGGTAAATTTCACCCAATCTTAAAAGAATTGGGTAGTGTAATTTGCTCATAAAATTATATTTTCATTTAATTGTTCAAAGATCCGATCATCACAAAATGATCAGGGAACCAGCTACAATGTAGACAAACAAACAAGATAAAGGGCCGGCTGAAAAGTACAACCAGGCAAATGTCTGATGGGAAACACAACGCTGAACATCTTTGGTTTCTCCGTTCCATTTGTCTCAAATAGGTATGCCACTCAGTACATAACACAAGCAACTGCATCAGTTAATGTATATCTCAGACCAAAAATACTTGTTTTGAGATTAGGCAATCCCAACAACTGAAAATGGCAGAGAAAGAAGGGGCAACTGTTGCCAAGGGCCATGAAGAGGGACTAAAAATGGCAATCTCCCTCTTGGAAGAATTTGGACTTCCACTGGGGCTTCTACCTCTTGCTGATGTGATTGAAGCTGGTTTTGTTAGGAGCACTGGTTACATGTGGATCCTACAAAAGAAGAAGGTTGAACATAACTTTAAAGTGATTAGCAAGCTGGTGAGTTATGATACTGAAATCTATGGCTATGTGCAGAAGAAGAAAATCAAGAAGCTCAAGGGGGTGAAGGCCAAGGAGCTTATGCTTTGGCCTCCTGTTAGTGAAATTATTGTTGATGATCCACCCACTGGAAAGATTCAATTCAAGAGTCTAGCTGGGATCACCAAAACCTTCCCGGTTGAGGCTTTTGCTGCAGGCCAGTAATACAGGATTGATGCAACTTTCACACACAATCAACTTCCTAAGTCAAAAGCAAACTAGGGATTGTAATTTTACTGTCTCCAACTATCACATAGAGTTTAACTGTCTCCAAACTAAGCAATAAACCTGTCATCTTTCTATTTCATTTTTCTTTCTTCTATGTACCGGTATCCAGATCATGATTAGAAAAAAAAATATGATGAAGAGAAAATAAAATACTTGTTAAATTATTATGAATTACGATATGATGGTCATGCCAATATAAACGGTTTTATACTGAGATATATGCATAATAGATAATGCTTTGCTGAACCCAGATCAGAGATTTTGGGTGTGAAATTCTGGTCTACATTATGTTTTGTGGCTTGATATCAAAATGGAGAATTTTTTTTTATTTCACATCCCTGGTGAATATATTGAATTCCCTTGGCTATGCCAAGAGCAATATCTTGTAGGCTTTCCCAACCTAGAAAGACATCCTTGGTGTCTACTGAAGATATGAATTTCTGCAATGAACTGTCGGTAAAATTTCATACACCAAAGCTCTTTTGGATCCATTTGCACAAAAGCCAACCAAGTGATCTATATTGACATGGTGAATTTGACCCAATTGCTTCCATTTCATTGATGAACTCTTGGCCCTTCCAGCAACAAACAACAATAACAACTAAGTCTTGTCCCACTAAGTGGAGTGGCTACATGAATTAAGGGATGCCAACTACCTCTTGGCCCTTCCCTGCTAAAGTATTTAGGAACTTAACAACAACCTCAGTTTCATTTGATAGCTTTCCTTTGAAGACAGTTCCATAAGCTCCTTGCCCCAGTTCTTCCTTAAACTGATTTGCAATTCTCTTTATATCTGCATTAGAGTATCTGGTAGGCTTAACTGCTTCGTAGTCCTCCGAAGACTTTTTGATCATATAACTTTTCCTTTCACTGTAAACGAATATGCCATTCCCTTTCCAGTTTTCCCTTTTCTATGAACCGGATAAGAAAATGAACATATGAGCTTCCCACGAGCGACGAGTGAGTGAAACATAATATGTAATTCCCTGATTGACTATATTGTACCTGTGTATAATCTTCACTTAGATTTGTCTATACTTAATTTTGTTGTGTATGGGTAGAAGAAGTAAAATCCTTCAACGCAAATATGCAATTGTAATGTATTTGAGTTGGACCAAAATGGCCTGCGGATTTAAGTTAGAGGAAATCCTTCATAACTTAAAAAGGAAATGCAGATAAATTGAGATCAGAAAAATTACATTGATCTCCCCATCATATTTGGTAAAGTTCATTACGGCACTCTTTTATTTGTAAAACTTGCTTTAAAGGTCCATGACTTATATGAAATTATTACATTGACTTTCCTCGAGTTTGTAAAATCATTACATTACTCTCTTCTTCATTTGTAATTTTATAATACTATTACTTAAGACTCCTATGAGGGAAAGTATTTCAGATATTACAATAAAAATGATTTAGGACTCACAATTTTTAAGAAGCTAATTATTAATTTTTTTTTAAATAAAAATGTAATCATTATATATTATTAGAATATCATTGACAATCATCAGTATTTAATAGTAGGATTACAGTATAAAAAATAAATATATTTAAAACTCATCAATATTTAATTAAATTTATAATGTTAATATTCAATACTCCTTTTGAGGAAAGTTTTTCAAATGTCACTTTCAGAATAATTTAAGACCCACAGTTTTTAAAACTTTAATAATTAATTTTTTTAAAAAAATTATAACTATAATTATTATATATCATTAGTTTAGTACATTAATTTATATCTATAATATTAATATTAATAATACTAATATTAATTTATTATTTTATTATCATTAATTTATATAATTTCAATATTCATAATAATTATTTTTAATATCTAGGCAATTTATGTTGAAATCTATATGGTGAAAAATATTGTACATTATTTTGATAATGTTATATATCTATCTATATCTATAATCTATCTATAATAGTAATATTTAAGATTCATTACATGAAAACTTTTTCATATGTCATTCAAAGAGAAAATTATGTCCTGTCATTTTCATAATCATAATATTTAAAATAAGTTTTTGAATTTAATTTATCTTATAATTATTAATTATTATTTTTTAATTATACCTTCATATCTCTCTTCCATTAACACAATAAAACTATTCTACAAAATATTTCAATCAAAATTATTTAACTTGAAAATAATAGCAAATAATACAAACAAAATGATAATTGAATGTATTATTATATTATTAAAATTTTATATGTATAATTATTATATTAATGATACAAATTTGTTATAATCACATTACCACAAAAAAAAAATTATAATTGATGATAATTTTATTGACCCCTTGGAACTAAAAAGTTATTATAATATTATCTTAAATTGGTATTGAATTAAAACTATAACACATCTGTAATGTTAAAAATTACAAAATCATTGCCTCGAACCTTCTTTGGGTAAATTTTTTTATTCATGTCTTGTTTCATTATGAATGGAAAAATGCAATGGTTTCAAAATGATATCTAAATCAGATTTTAACGAGTGTGATGATTTGATTTTGTTTCAACTTTTTTTCCCTAAAAGCTTTTTCGTCTCAATACATATGATAATTTGACTTTGTTTTCAATTTTTGTTGTAAATTTTCGACTATTGTTAGTAATATTTCGGATCAAATTTTGTTGAACCAGCGATATTCCTCAATGATGCTTGCTGCATTGCGGGCAACCAAAGGAAAAGGGTGCCACGATGGTGATGACAATGTCTATGGAGTATGGATGAACATGAGGTGTGGCACAATATGGAAGTTAAGGCAAACAATTGTGACTTTATACTACTAATCATAGTTGTAAAAATTGGCTCGGACCGGCCGGTTTGACCAGAAAATCGATGAACTGGTCATGAAATCGATCCGAGCCACTAATTGGATTGGTTTCACATTGAAATCGGTAAGACCCGATTCAACTTGGCCGGTTTAGTATCAAAACCGGTGACTCAACCGGTTGAACCGACTCAGTCAAATAGGTTTTTTTTTTTTGCTTTTTTTTTACTAAATGATGTCTTTTTTGAAAATCTTAAAAAATATATTCTAATCTAATTTATAGAAAAATATAGTAACTTTATCTATATTGTTATACTTCTGAGTTTATAATGTAAAACTTTATAAGTTTACTTGTATAATTATGTTTTGAACTTGTCAATTGTGATTTGTGATTATGAAATGTCAATAATATTTAGGAATTTATATTATTTATTTATGTTTTTGTACTTGGACCCCTTAAAGGGTGTCAAATTGTTAATTAGTTATTATTTTATTATATTTTATTTAAATTTTTTATATTTTTATATATTTTTTCCTATAAATCCAGTTCAACCGGTTCGACCAGTGACCCACCGGTTGAACCAATGACCTAGTGCCTCAACCAGATCGATTACTGGTCCGAGTTTTAAAACCATGCTACTAATAATTTAGACTCATTTTATGTAATGTTTTGCTATATGTCATTCATAGAGAAATTTATGCCCACCATTTTCTCAACCTTTCTATTTGAAGTAAGTTTTTAAATTTTTATTAGCATTGTAATTATTAATTATTTTTTACTTATGCTTTCATATTTGTTTTTTATTATTGAATATTATGCCACTTGTTAGTTTCATAATTTTTAAACATTTAAAATATTATAAGCCCTATAATCTTTAAAATGTTTAAAATATTATAATTAAAAAATTTTACAACTTATATTTGACACTACATCGATGAAAGCTACTATAATATTAAAATGTTATAATTTTATTAATAAAAATAAATTGAAAAGCATAAAAAATAAAAGAATTTATGTATTTGAAGAAAAAAATCACCTTTACATAAATATAATTTTTAGAAACCACCATAAAAAATAATAAATCAAACCAATAATTTAAATTTCATTCATCAACTTAAATGTTGGAAGAGATTTCTTCTATTATATATTGAGATTTATTTTATATAGTTAATTTTACATGCATATTATTTTTCAAATCACTACATATTTTCTCTTAAATTTGTCCCTTTCGTAAAAAATTATTTCAACAACCTATTTTTCAATTCTTCCTCTTTCCCAAAAAGTCTCTAGAGCTATTGAAAATCTTAAAAAAAAAAGTCTATATACATGTCTCACCACATCATATTTAATTTTTTTGCAAGTTAAACATTCTAACTTATCACTTCCATAATTTTTTTCATATTAATTCTTTTGAAAAAATAACTTCAATTTTTCAACATTAAAATATTTAATAAAAATCAATCTCACAATTTATACTTTTTTGGTAATGGCATTAATTATTCAATAAAATTTTTTAAATTAAATAATTACATTACTTTTTTATTGAAAATAATTGTGTAATTGATGCACTACTCCAATAATTGAGATGACATAAATTAGAATTATGTATGATTTTTCTATTTATTATAACATTAGTTATACATATATTTTAATTTACTAAAATGATTTACAAGAAAATCACGTGTAATTGAAATAAGATAAATTAAATTTATTCATTATTTTATATTAATTAGAAAATATTTTTTACTTTTATAAATTAAATAATTTAATTTATTAAAAGATGTAAATGGCTAGGGGTGGCCAAAAAATTTGCTGAAGAGGGTACCCACAAGATTATCTGCAATGGAGATGGGAATAGGGTTTAATCTTCATGGAAGTGGAGATGAAGTCTTGTTTGTTAAACGGGTCAAGGATGAGAGATAAAGTCACTACCCCCATGGAGACCTACTAATTTGCTATTCATATAAATTGTTTAAATATCCACTTAATTTTTATTAATTATCTTTATTAGATTTACATATTATGTATTCGTTTTAATTTTAATTTGAATTATGTTGCATTAGTACGTGTGTTTATTATTTGTGTTTCGAATTTCATAGTAGTTTGAAAAATTGTCTTTTTTAAAAAGCAATTTTAATAAACTTCCTAATACCTATACGGATTCAAATTTGTATAGGGAATAAGAAATAGAGACTTATGATCGGGGATGAGATGGGGGCGTAAGACAAAATTCTAAACGGGAATGGGGGACGGGGCATGTCCTATCTCTCATAGACACCCATTGTTATTCCTATAAATGACTCATGATATAGTAAAACTATCCAATTATTCTCTCCCATCATTCAATTTCAATTTTCAAAACATGTAAGATTTTCCTAAAATAGGCTCTTTATTGTTAGTTAAAGGTCATTTGTTGGTATTTTTTCAATCTTATAAATATGATATATTCAAAATAAGATAATGATCAATTTATATCTTGTTTATTTATTTAATTATTTATCTATTAACTTATTTATAAAAGAAATTTATATATTCAATTTTCTGTAAGATATATTTAAATAAGTTACTAATTATTTTCAATAATAGTCAATAAATTACTTTTTATTATCACCCCACGTATCATACGGGTCAAACAACTAGTTAAATAATATGTTCAGGGAATATTAGTATTACCCAAAGGATAAATTTCATCAAAATTCTAAGGGGCTAGTGTAATTTGCCCATTGAAATTTGCAATCTATCAGTGAAGGCAGCCCTCGGTTAAGAAAGAGCAATGAGCTGTGATGCCTAGTTTATGCTTTTGACTAAGGCCTGAAAGGAGGAGAATGGGAGTTCCAGCACAATTCTGTTTGAATATGATCGATGGACTTTCTTAGCTGCTTTGCATTGGTCAATGGAACTTGTTTCAGCTGAGATAATTAACAAGCACTAGGACAACAAAGGGATGCACTTTCTTAACCTGATGATCTCCTATACTAACAAGTTCTTCCTACTAAACCCTCCACAATAAATCAGAATTAAATAAATAAAGGAAAATAAATTGTGTCTATATCATTGACTCCAAGTCAGCCCTAACTCAAGTCTCCAAGTCAGACGTGGATAATGCATTAAGCTATTTATTTATTTCAAAAATAATTTTAATACCTGCAATTTTTTTCTGTCATGAAAACACGTGATAACTTCTTGGATGAATGAACCACCCTGTTTTGGGACGCAGCTACGCTGGTTATAATGGGCCAGCAGAGAACAGAATACTAACATTGCATGCTTCTTAAGATCCCAATCCTAATCCTAGTCACGTGCAACGAAATATGCATCCTCCTTCATATTGTGAACATTGACCGCCACTTATATATAAAAAGCAGGTCAACAACTAAATAAAAAATAAAAAGAGAAAAGAAAAGGGAGCTGCGGGAAAGGCGTCCCACAAATAAGACGTGATTGTATCCTAGGCTGCAAGAAGAAATTACAAAACTTGATGTCTAGGTGATATTTATTCCAGCTTAGGATATCTCCAAAATCCCATGACATCCATTCAAAAATGGAATTGTACTATTCTGCTCCAGCCGCATTCAATTCGATTCTACAAATAACTAGTACAGTATAAGGTATGTCAATTTCCCGCTTCGGTCGCATGATTAATTAAATCTTAGGAAGAAAAAAATGATGAGCTCCAGTGGTGTTTTAATTTTGCCAAAAAGGGCTACAACACAGCCAACAAATTATTGAATGCTTCAAAAAGCTTGAATTCAACAGAACCCGACGACCACCACCACCGCAGGCAGAAAACTACAACCCATAAGATTTCTCCAATTTCTGAATCTGGTTCAGGAAAATCCACGTCATCTGCATAACAAACAATCAATTATCACAACATAAGCTTAAGAAAACCATCGCATGTATAATAATAATAATAAAAAAAAGAGCTTAATTTTGATACATGGATAGCGCAAAACTGTTTTACACAACCATCTAATCACTTTTTACTATATCAGTAAAACATGGTTGACTTTTACCCCGCCATTTCAAAAGTCATGTGGGAAAATTTCATTGAATGGCGGGGTATTAAAAACCCTTTCCATTCTTAGTGTATTGAAATTAAATCCATAATAAAACACAGCCAGGCAAAAGAGTAAAAAAAAAATCATCATAGACAGGACCGTGGGTTAGAAGAGAATACCATGACATGAGGAGCAATTCTAACACAATAGACAGGGAATCCGGTGTAAAATTTAAATGGTCCTCCTGCTTTCAAGGTTTTGAGAGCACAATCAACGGAGCCAGTGAACGGATATTTTCCTTCAGCATCAGGTTGCATCTTCTGAATTTGGGTCTTCACATAGTCAAATGGCAAACTGCAAGCAGATGCAAAGAATCCAGAAACAGCACTTGCACCTAAAGAAACAAGATATAAGTAGCAAAATGGTGAGAATAAATTTTTGGCAGTATGAAGGGGTATTTAAAATGGAATATCACATTTTCATTTACAAGAAAATGAGAGATCAATAACAGCCAATACCCCAACAGAACCTCAACTCGGACAAGATATCATGGTATGAGTGTAATATTGTATTAGCTTCCATAATATCCTACAAACAGTGAAAATTAAGACTCCAAAAACAATGGTACATAAGTAATTTGTCAAGGGTTCAACAACCCTCCTACCCAATCAAAAACTGCATAAGGGTTTTAAACATTCCTAAATATTTAATCATATGGAAGTATTTTGAGCATCAGTTATTGCTGTTAAACCTTTAAAATTTCTATTTTAAGAGCATTATTCAGATTGAATAACAGTTAAAACCTTCATGTGTCACTTAAATTTTACATAATACTCAATTCAAAGAAAAAAAATTGAATGGACAGGGTTAATTACACTATTACTAAACAACATGGACTCTGATTATGGCAATTCAGACTTGAAAGCAGGTCTGGAAATAGCTCGCCAAGCCTGCTAATGCCTGAATCATTAATAGCACACTGAAACAACGATTTTGACTCATTGGATGTATGAGCCATGTAAGCAAGCTTGAACTTTCACATATCCAGCTCATTAGAGGGTATCTTTTTAAATAGGATTTTTGATTAACGTATTTTGCATTTTAGAATGACTTATGATCAAAATGTTCTATTGATTTTGTTGTAAAAGCTTTTATTATTTAGTGTAAGTAATCAAAACCAAACAGCACTAGGTTGAACCATTTCAGTCTGATACACTCCAAGTTTATAGGCAACGGAAAAGCAAAACAGAACAATAAATGAGTTACCCAGTACATATCATAACCTAAGTTATAAACAAATCTAGGTAGCTGCCTAACAGATCTACAACAATGAAATAGCCACAAAACTGAACCTAGAATTACTCTGTCACATCTTTATGCAACATGTGGTTTGATTGTAAACGTTATAGGAAGAATAAATAACACGTGACAGCCAAGGCATCAGAAAGAGCTTCTAGAAGGGGATAAAAACCCTTGTTGGAAAATAGTCCTCTTCCAGAAACTCTAGGAAGGCTAAGTGAAATCTACCCTTAATATTTTATGACATAAAGTTCAGTTCAGTCTCCTACTATGGCAGTGTACAAAACTAAAGCTAAGTTCAAATAAAATTTTTCAATGAAGGTAAAATGGTTACTTACCTACTACAGTAGCAGCTTCACCAAAACCAAGGGAATCCTTGAAGAACTCAACACTTTGATCATAAGAAGCAAGCATTCCCATGTTCAATGCCATGGCTCTTACTACAGTAGGCCCAGCACCTTTCCATAGTGCTAAAACCCCTTCATCTGCAACAATACGATAAAGTGCATGGAAGGCATTCGTGTAATTTCGGCGCTGAGCAACAGGTAGAGTTGCATCAGCCTGCATACGAATAAGTGCCAGATCTGCTGGACTACCAACAGTTGCTCCAATAGCACCAGCAGTCAGCCCACACAAAGCTTTCTGATATAGTGGCAGGGGCTTGCCATCATTAGCCTCAATTGCTTTGGCCGTCAAGATTCTACAAAGCATTAAGACCATCAACTAAGACATCAACATGATGCAATACCCTTAAAAGGATACAAAATAATGTCCCAGTGATTAAAAAAAATGACTAATTTCATAAACAATGCAAAGGATGATAAAAAGCATCATATAGATAATTAAAAGTATAAATTTTTTGTCCTTTTTTCAGATGTGTCGAGGGTAATCAGACAACTCACCTAAAGGATCCAAGTCGAGCAGTGGTGTAAGTTGCCTGCCTGAGTAATCCAGCAGATAGACCCTGCATTAAATGTTTCAGGTTAGACACCCGTGGATGTAAACCTCAGCAAAGGGCAACTTGTGTAACCAAAAAGCAAGGTCCAAATTCGAAGTTGGACAAAACAGAAAACACTTTTATAGTAACACATAAGCCAAAGCAACAATGTACAAAACCCATTTCCAGTTGCAGATCTACAGCCAGATAAATAAAAACAGGTGAAAGAAACACAGCACACAACATTGAGGCATTTTGGAACCAATAACTCATGCATCCCACATTGGAATAAATCAAGGATCCACCATTGGAGAAATTGAAACAACATAGGAAAATCAAAACACAAAAAAATAATAATAATAAGAAAACAAAAAACAAATTGATGAGAAGAAATTGGAAATACCTTATAGAAGGCAGCGACACCCTCATTCTTGAGCATGTTAGCTGTGACCTGTCCAGCCGATCCTTGACCCAGTTGAATCCTCACCTACACCAAAACCACATAACACAAAAAAAGAAAACATTGCAACAAGGATCGTACACAGAGAAAAAACGAAAAAAAAACACACACACACACAGATCTGAATCTGACGAGAGAACAAAGAGAAACCCAGGAAGCCATTTGGAGTAACCAAGGAAAAAATAGGAGAAAGGTTGAAGCTTTATGAACCTTGATCATATCGATGGGCTGAATGACGCAGGTGGCGAGCATACCGGAGGCTCCGCCATTGACGAAGGGCTTAACGGTGGGCCAGACGCCGGAGGCAGCGGGCTTGGGCTTCTTCTCGTCTCCCATTTGATGGCGAAATACGAAGGAGAGAAAGAAAGGAAGGAAGGAAGGGAGGGTAACAAGGGAGAGCGAGAAAGAAGAAGAAGAAGAAGAAGAAGAAGAAGATGAAAGTACGGAGGAGCGAGCGTTTAGCGGCTGCGAGCTCAATGGAATGCAAGCCAACTAATTATCTACCTTCCTATTTGCTAATATTTAATATTTAATTTTTTAGAGCTTATAAATAAATTAAATCATCATTTCCCTTGCAACTCAACCACAGCCCACGACACAAAACCCTCTTCCTCTCTCTTCCTCGGCTAACAACATTAAACCCAACAAACGGGGAAAATGGCATGATTTTTTATGATAAAGGAAAGTGGCATTATAGTGCATGCCGAAAAAACAAAAAAACAAAAAAGAATGACAATAATACCATATCGTATTATTTTCTTATATTTTGATTTTATAGACCCTGGGTTTCACAAAATTTACCAAACGAGAAACTGTGTGGACATGGGTGTGATGTGACAGTTTATTTGGTAGAACAATTGGTTATCAGATTTACAATTCTTTTTTGTGTTCTATTATTTGAATTCCTTTTTTTAAAATTGTTATAGAGAAAAGTACTTCACTTCACTCTTTTTCTTTTCACAGTAGAATGAAAATTAATTCATAGATATAAATAAAGAATGAAAATTAATTCTGTGAATGGGTAGTTTGGTTTAGCTTTTTATATGGCAGAAGAAAAAAATTGTGCGCTATTTGTAATAAGGATAAAACCGAATTTTCGGTGAAAAGCGAGGCTTGACTAACCTTTATAAGCCTGCGAACCCAAACCTTTGAGGCTTAGCTTAAGTTTTATTAAGCCTATTAGGCAAACAGAAACCTAAAACCCATGATCATTGCCACCTAAAATACACATACAACGTCATTCTCTATATTTTGTTTACGAGTTAAACTACATTTTATCCTTAAAAGATTTGAGTTTTAATACTTTAATCGTGAAAGGTCAATGTATATATTTGAATCCCTAAATATTCATACTATGACACTTCAATCATCAAAAATTCAGTTACATATATTTTTATTTTTAGTCCTTTAAAAATTTGATGTTATAATGCTTCAGTTCAAAGAAAATTACATGAGTCCAATATCTTTTAGTCTAAAATGTTATAATTCCAAATTTTTAAGTATATGCAATTTATCTTTTGAGAATTAAAACATTAAAACATAAATCTTTTATGAATTAAAGTGTAGATTTACTCTTTATTATTATTATTTTTATGAAAGATTCACTCTTTGCTTAAAGTATAAATAATGCTACTGCATGACTGCATGTACATCGCACTTTAGTTTAGCTACAGAATATGAAAATCAAAACAACTTACCATTTCAAAAAACGAAGAATACAAAAGCTTAGAACAGGTGCAGATATAATTTGTGGTTCTCTCGCTATAGACGTATCAAGTGTATATAAAAAGAAAAGGGATGAAAATCTGGCCTCTCAAGTCTCAACTAGGGTGGTTGCATTCCCATTCATTATCTATTTTTTTCAATGGGTAGTCCCTTTCCTTTCTTTATTTTTTTGTGTGTTTTGGTCTGACCTTTCCTTTATTTAAGGAGCGATCATTAGCCAAAGTGTCAAGTGTGCAAGTAACTCAACAGTTTCAAAAGAAAGCAAGGCCCATCTCAGCATCAGCACATGATGATGGGTGGAGTATGGTCCATAATTCCATCCATGCTCCTGCGAATTCCTTCTCTTTATTTGCTTTACCTGGCCTGGCAAGTGGCAACCAGAGACAGGAAAGAAACAACGCTCATATGCCTTGTCAAAATTTGAGAAGGTCATATGAATCCATGGAGTAAAAATCTTCTCATACAACTAAATATATACTCCCTACATCGCATATTATCTATCCACAAAAAAAAAAAAGGCGCACACACACACATCTTACAAAAGCAATGAATGAATGCTAAGAATGGTGTAAAAGTACGTAATTGGCAAGATTGTTTCTATTTAACAAGTATAATTATTCCCCTGAGAAAACAAAAAACAGATATGATACACTTAATTATAATAAGGTATAATTGGTAAAATAATAATAATAATGTTGTCTTGATTTGATAAATGATAGATGAAGTGAAACAAATTTTTTTTAAAAGAATGGACAGATAATAGAGTTTTTTACTTATATAAAATCAATAAAATGATATATTATGTATATACCCTGTTATTAAAAACATTACACATATGTCCTTTTTTTAATTATATAGAAATCGGTTTAAACCAATTTCTGTGTAGTCAAAAACAACCATGGAGTGCAGATGGCAAGAATCGGCTTAAATCAATTTACTAAAATGAGTTTAAATCGATTATTGTAGCATATCAGAATGCGTCAGAAGGTGTTTAGAATCGGTTTAAACCGATTTCTCACACATTATGACATGCTACAGTAATCGGTTTAAATCGATACTGTAGCATAAACAGTTAATGGAATCACTGTCAATAAGGCATTGTTACCATGTTATCTTGACACACTGATCAAGGGGCTGCATAGAACACTGCCATTTGGTGCCTACCAATTGATTCGGTTGGACATGGATTGAGACTTCACGCTTTTCTTTTTTGCTTTGAAAAGCTTGAAGTGCAGAGATTGTGACCGTCACTACGGTGCAAAATTAAGTTAATTTTGCACCGTAGTGACAGTCACAATCTCTATGCTTCACTTAATCCATTTCCAACCGAATCAATTGATATGTGTCAAATGGCAGTGTTCTATGTAGCCCCTTGATCAGTGTCCACTGTCAAGATAACATGACAACAATGCCTTATAGACAGTGATTCTATTAACTATTCAATGAAGTCGATTATTTGACTTAAAAATTAATTCAAATCAATTTTTGATCTATCTAGCTAACACATTCTGACATGCTAATCGGTTAAAATCGATTTAAACCGATTCTAAACACCTTCTGATGCATTTTGACATGCTACAGTAATCAATTTTAACCGATTTTAGTAAATTGATTTAAGCCGATTCTTGACCATCTGTACTTCACGGTTGTTGTTAACAACACATAAATTGGTTGAAACTGATTTCTTTGTAATTAAAAAAATGACATATGTGTAATACTTGTAATAACAGGATATATATATAATATATTATTTTATTTATTTTATATAAGTAAAAAACTCTAGATAATATGCAACAAATGAAGTATTTATTTTTGGATTTAATTTATATATATATATATATATATATATATATATATAATTGGTATACAAATTTTACACATACATTTAATTATATACGGTTATATCAACAAAATAATTGGATGCAACTATTTATCACTTTAAAAATCTTATAAATAAAATATATAATCAGATAATAATATATAAAAATTACAACCAATCAATTAAAATAGTAAATTCATATCTTTAAGTTAGAAAATGTGATTGACAAGAGAGGGAAGTAAGCATGATTTGTGGATAGAAAAACTTTCATCCATATCCATGATGTCATTGAGGTGATTAACCAATGTCAAACTAGCAACCACCAATTTAATAAAGACAGTAGATAATTGTTTTAGTCTCCCATATTTGTAATTATTCTAAATGATTAGTCGAATGAAGTATGAGATTTTTGATAGGTTACAGATTTGAATTCTCACTTATCTTTTAGAGGTAAATATAAGTTGTTTTATAAGTGTTCTCTGAGTCTGAAAGTTTTTCCTATCTTATAGTGAGGTACTATTCTCTCAGCCTAACCCTAAACTTTTATGTAAAAAAAAAAAATATTTGCAATTTTTTGTGCTTTTCTGTATTTGTGCAATTTTTGAACTGGTGGAGGGATGGATCATAAAGTAAAATAAGCAAGGCGTGAGGGGCAATTCAGAGTTTTTGGTTATTGAAGTCTGGTATATTCAATGTTGGTGCTCCACACGAGGACTTGTGGCTGTGATTCCAAGCGAAGTGAGATGCCAATTTGTGGTCGTGGCAAGTGAATATAATATACAACCCATGGATGCTAAGCAGTCTCCCATAATGCTCAAATTACCAAACTCTCCCTTTGGATTCGCCGCTTAGTGGCGATTATCACTTCAAAACATTTTTGTCCCATATCCATGCTTGCACTTGTCCGCGTATGACGTATACCATACAGTATATGTGAATAGATGGCTTAGCTTTGGTTTAATTTTATTAGTAAGCGAGGACAAAATTTTGTAGACAAAATTTTTGTGACATACAAAAGTTCTTTAAATAATAAAATCTTTCATCAAATATTTTAAGAGAATAATGGCTATCTCTTTTGGAAGCTATCTCAAGGAAATCGTCGTTTCATATTCCATACACGCAGCAGCGCCGCACCAAATTTGGATTTAAATACCGTTGCAACCTGCAAATCAATGCAATTCCCATAATCCGCATCTTTTGGGCACGGAAGCAGCACAACAACACTATCTTAGGCTTGAAACTTCGAATAATTTTATATTTTCTTAATGAATTATCACAATAATTTGTCAATTACTGTAAAAAAAGAATAGACAGGATTTTAATAAGATATTGAATATTTTTATTTTCGTGAGTATATGGGAACTATTTTCATGAGAGGCTTGCTTTTGATTTTTTCTTCTATGGGATGTACCAAAAAATAAACTTTTATGTTGTTATCAACTAATTTTTCAACTTCATTTTGTTTTAGAATTTTTTTTGGTCGAGTGTTTTAGATCTTTTTGAATCAGCGCTAAAGAAGGAAAAAATCATATTTGTTTTCTAGTAAGGATCCGTCCATGAAGGAACATGAACGTTAATGACTAGGACTAATAGGTGGTCCCAGAGTCGAATATTCTTTGTGGCCCACAACATATAATATTTTCTTTTTTGAAGAAACAAAATATTCTTATTGACACTAATTTTTATAGATTCAATTCCGGTATAAATTATATGTTTCGTAATTTGCAATTTTGAATACGCTAAGATAAAGATAAATAATAAAGGTACATGCTGAGAGTAAAAGTAAAATCTGTGGAATACTCAAACAATCTTTTCAACGGGAGACTGTGTGTTTAGTTCTCTGTTTGTATAATTAACTCTGCGGGTATGTTAGGCAGTTTAGTAGGTAAGAATGTTTACACATAAAAGTTTAATTATGAAAATTTCCGATCACATTTATATTCCCAACCAAATTTGATTACAAGGTAAAAATGGAGAACAAGCTTTTATAGATAAACTTCATGTGTATATATCCTCTAACCAAAGACATCATATGTAAAATAAATCCGATCATAATTGATTTAGTTAAAATTAATTTTAAAGTAAAATAATTTATGTTTAATAATTTTTTTAAAAATGATTCCAACATTAAGTAGTAAATTTGAAATTTTCTCATAATCAATTCTACCTCTAAAAGTGATTTTGATCTCTAAAAAACAAACTAGTCAAAATCAATTCTAGCCTTCCTAAACTGAAGAAATTTTTGCATACTTCTAGGGTATTATATCTAATGTGTGCTACTTAAACATGCATGAGCACCCATCTTAATTTATAATATTTAAAAATTATATAAAAAACTTAAAATGAATAGGTGTGCATCAATTTGCATGAAAAAATTTCTGCCCAAACTGAAATCCAAACACACTAATAGTCAACCAATCTTCATTTTTCAAGAAAAATCAGAGATAGTAATTCTTCACTCTACTCTCATAACAGTACTAACTACCAGCATTATGTAACTTAAAAGATTAAAAGTTGTTATTTGACATAGTAAGCAGCAGTGAAAAAACGAAGTACACACAATGAAACAACAAAAGTATCACGATTTTAATGCCAACAAATTGAATCTTACAAATTGATCAAGCAATTTTTCAAGCTATTTTAATGCTTTAGCCTTATTACCATTAATAAAAAAAGATTAAAATTTACTGCCAATTTCGATCGTTTGATAACAAAGGCACTACTACAACCTTCAAGCTGATAAGGGCTATGAGACATTCTTGAAAACTGATTAGTAACGAAACCGCAAGGCCTTCTCGTCTATCCATGCAGGCTTCTTTGCATTGTAATAGAAAAATGCTATCATCTGAACCAGCTCATCCGCAGTTCTGAGTTCTGCAAAGGCATCACAAACAGTATGAGAGAAGGAAGGACCAAGAACAAAAAACTATGTTTCCTGGTATGCATAAAATGTGATGAGAAAGACCAGCAATCTCACCTTTCTCCCTGTACACGACCCTGTTCCCTCGTAAGAATAAAATTTGAGGACATTCGCTAACTTTCAGGGCGTAAGCCAAGTCTCTCTCGATATTAATGTCAATCTTAACCGCCTATAAACAAGAAATTTAGGGTATAACATTTATATGGCAATAATGAAGGACTAGAAGGAAGGTTTGTAGTGATGAAAAGCACATCATTTTTTTCCCAAAAAATGAAAAAAGGTTTGTAAATAGAAGGAAGTGCAGTTTTGGCAAGTTTGAGGCTTTGAGCTACATGAACAAAAATTGACGATACCCGAGGAGGTAACCGATCTTTGGCATTCCAGTATACTTTAATTGCTTTCTCCAGCTCTTTCAAGTTTTTCCAGTTATCAGCTGCCCTGTGGAATAACAAAATCAAATACCAAACGATGCATTTAGCAATAAATAACTAGAATTATTCAAATTCCCTATCAACAATCCCATAAAGCAATATGGTGTTTTCGCATGCTCAAATTCTAAAATACAAACAAGATAGTACAAAAATACAATAATTGTTGCAGAAATTATTTTGTAACTAAAATTTTGAACATTCCCATGCTGAACTAAGATTGTCTCCGCCTTAACAAGTGCCCCTGGAAAACTGACAATCAGACAACTGACATTTTAACAGAACCATGGCAAGATCGTTGCCATCACAAAATCATCTGTAAAGTTGATCTAAAAGAAGAAACCTCATTAGACTCATTAAAGAGAAGAGAACAAAAATTAAATGCTAATAGAAAGACATATTTCTTTGTCTAAATCCTAATTCTTTGTTCATTTGGGGCCTAATTCTAATGCATAAAGGAAAAAACATGCAATTTCAACCATCCAGCAACTTAGATGCATATAAATACCTGAAGATTTTACACTTCCTTTGGTATTTTGCAATTGTTCCATTAATTCTATCCTATACTCCAGCAAACCCCATGACAGCCCAGAGGGCACTTCCAGTAGACAACCTTTTCTGTCCTATTTATGGCGAATTACACTATATACAAGAAGAAGAAGAAGAAAAGTTTACCTGCTATACCGTTCGAAGACAAGAACAATTAATGGGCTGGGACGGAAAGCAAAACTCTCCCACTCCAAACAGTTGATCTCCTGCACCCAGTAATCCTCAGTCTCCCCTTCCCAGTCAATTTCAATACCATCTTCTCCCACAACATTCTTGATTGGATGCTGCTCAAAATACTCTGAAGCCCTTATTCCCCAACCAACATCTGCATCCAATGGCCAGTTTTGACTTTCTTCCTCAATCACCATCTCCTTTCCTATGTTATCATTGCCATCTTCCTCTTCTTCGTCCTCGTTTTCCACCTCTTCCTTCCCTTCATCATCATCATCACTGCTTTCAGATTTAGAATTGTCACGGACACTGTTCCTCATTATCTTTTCATGATTCTCCAAAGCATCCGAGTTTTGTTGCCGAATTGCAGAAAACGTGTGTTCAAGTGAGTCACGTACGAAATCTTCCACTGCCATCGCTTCACTTCTACGACCACGCCTTGGTTTCCTTGGTATTGTTGCTGGGAAGATCTCAGCAGAACTTCTATCACCGCTGCTGGATACGCCATCTTTTGAAGGCTGATTTCTTGCCTTAGGTCTAGCTCTACGGCTAGAGCTAGGCTTGGGTTCAGGATCAGGATCAGGTTCAGGTTTTGAAAGAGATTCTTTTGAAACAGAGCATGATATGGACTTTACAATGCGATGGGTAGATATAGGGGAATGAAAGAAGAAACCTAAACGAGAAATGCCATGAGTAGATTCAAAACTAGGACTGTGAATATTAACTGATGACAATGGAAGCAAACTAGCATCAACTTTTGCTGTACAAAAAGGTGAAGAACATCTAGGAAGGACACTAGTTTGGACAAACAGCATTTTGATTACTTCACTATGAAGCAAACAATCAAAAAGGAAACAAGGGTGTCAATGGCAAAACACCTATTTTAACAAGTGAATGAACAATGTGGAGGAGCCTCTCTCTGCTTGCTTCTGCTTAGCCTGGTTATGAAAATAAGATAAAATAAACATGTTAAAGAACTTTTGAATAAACAGTTGAAAATTTGAAATTCACTGTTCGATTCTTCCATCAAGCATTTTAACAAACAGCTGATGCTCAAGAAACTTATGAGGACAGAATGTCCCAAATCGTAATTTCCTTACTATGTTTCCGTCTTGTCCGAACGTTGAAAATGATTCAAATGAAGCTCCTAAGTACTGTCCTAAAGCCACTAAAAAGACTAAAAAGTAGAGTAGAGTAGAGTAGATGTATCAGTGTACTTGCGAACTCGCCCTTTCTTCCCGTTCTCGGCACTTTTCAGTTCCTGCACCAATTCTGAAAACTCTGCTACGCCCACGCACCTTCATCAAAATTCGCAACTTCATCTTTTCTTTGTTTTTCCGGACCGTGTGACCAGACACAGCTATCACTTTGGGCTTGTACGTTGGCCCAAAACAACACTTGGGCTGTTTCATTATGAAAATTCTGCTATTGGGCTCATCAGTTTATTTGGTCCATATTATTGACAAAACAAACAACATATTTTATGTTCAGGGTTCTTGAAAATTATGGTTGGAACATAACCGGGATAAGAAAAAGCTACAAGGTATTATTCGTTTGAATGATGTTGTGCCATTGTCATCAAATCTTATGTTAATGATTGAATATCACAAAATTTGTACTTTAACGTCATCTATCAAGTTATTTTTATTTTGTTTTAAAACATCTGGTCCAATTTTTTTGTGCCGAATATCCATCTGTCCATTTATTATATTAAGAAAATATCTTTTCTTCCCAATAGTATCTTAGTATTATTAATTGTGTCATTATTTATTTTTGTTTTTCAAGATGCAATGAAAAGTACTCAATGGTGCCCAAAAAGGCTTGAAAAATACTCAATGGTGCCCAAAAAGGAAAATAAAACGATGTTTCACACTTTCGAGAGTGTGAATGTATACATCGTGTGGTGCAGTTCGTAACCATTTTTATTTTTGTATACCTCTCTCACATATTCCTTCAACTATAGTAAGCTGACTTTTATAGTTTCGATTATGCACCTAGGAAAATTATATTCCATTTATAAAGCATAGACATTGATACTGACATGAGATACAAAGAACACATCAAAGTTAAAAAAATTATAGGATATAAAGACTACATATATATAACTAAAAGTTTAAAGAAAATGATAATTATTCAAAATATTACTTTATAATCTTTTTATATTTTTTTTTTATAAACTAAAAAGTTATGTATTACTTCCTAAACTCTTTTTATAACCTTGTTTATATTGTGTTTTTGTGTGTTAGAGTATGAAAATGTAAATTTTAAATTAAATATATACGAACATATGTTATTGGGGTGTTATGCAAGATCCGACATGAACACGTGTTCGACACGTAGACACAACACTCAAAAAGTGTGTTCGTGCTTTATAGCATTCTATGATGCTATATACTATATTGAATGTTAAAAAAAAAGAGGAATATTAAACCAAGCATTAAATATTAAAGCATGCTAAGGTTGAAAACTAGCCGGTTATGGTTGTGTAGCATTTAATAGCAATCAATGCTTGTGACATGCTAACATTTAATAGCATTTAATGGCCATCAGTTTGTGTCTTTTGTTTTCATTCATGTTCATAGCCTATAAAAGGCTTGCATTCCATATAGTTGGAGTAGTCAAGTCAATGTGTAAGAAGTTTAGAAGTCAGTAAAAAATATTATTAAGATTATGTGTGTAGTTATAAGATCAGTGAATTGAATAAAGTTTCATAGTATTTCTCTTCCCCTTAAGGTTTTGTTTGCAATGTGGGATTAAGAGGGGAAGGAAAGGAAGAGCAAGGCTTTGAGGGATTAGATTATGTTTGTGAGTTTTTTCAATTGAAGAAAGAGGTATTTGAAGGATTTTTGAAACCCTCCAAAATCCTCCATTCACCCCTATTTTTAGTTCCCTCATTTTGAGGAGTTTTTAGTTAGACATGAATTGAAAGTACCATTTTATCCTTATTAATTTTAGTCAATTTCAAAACTAATTAGATTATGAATCACACAACTCTCTCTCTCTAGAACCTCCTTTGCGATCTTCGAACCCTCGTTCTAAGCTATCAATGAGTGAGTGAGTCCACTCTCATTCAATCTCCACCAGCCACGGTAGCATACGCCACCACTCACCCCATCAAAATCATCTCTGCCGCCGATGACTTCAGCACTCCTCTCAAAGATGCTCTAGTCTCCCACCTCCGCTCCCTCAGCATTGACGTTGAAGAACTCGGAACTACTCCACCGGAGCCGAGGTCGGCCGCTGCATCTCTCAATCCCTCTCCTCCTCCGTTGTCGAGGTCCGCGGCCTTGTCTTGTGCAGCACCAGTGCCGGCATCTCCATCTTTGCCAACAAATTCCGCGGCGTGTTCGCCACCACGTGCCTCACCCCCATTGACGCCATCAATGCCCACTGATGCTGTCAACGCCCGCTCCATTAACAATGTCCTTGCCGTCTCCAGCAAATCCACCTCACCAGAATCCGCCATCAAGATCCTCGACAAGTGGCTGAAAATGCCGTTCAAGTCCCCCTGCCCTGCTAACGGCAATAAACCCTCACTACTGGAGATCCACTCCTTCCTTGACAACTCGCTCGTGGAAATGCTTCAAATCGGGAAATTCGAAACTGTCACGGCGGTGGACACGTGTGCTGTTTGGTGAAGAAGAGGGAGCTAATAAGTAGAATTTTTTTTGTTTAGTAGTAGAAATATACATTTTTAATTAACATAACTAATTTAATAAAAATAAAATAATTAAATATTGTAGGAAAGGGTAAAAGTATAAAATTAGATTAGAAATCCCCTAATTCCCTCCTCTCCGTATATTTTACACTCCCAAATAAATGGGGATTAATCTTCTAAACTCCTTCCTTTCCTTATCTTTCATTTTCCTCCAATATCTTTTCTTCCCTTTTCCTTCAAACTCTCAAATAAAGTCTAAGTTTTCGTTGTTACAATATTTATGAATGGCGGTGTAAATCTCATATCATTGAAGATGTGCATACTTCCAGGGATTGATAGTCTAGTTCGTCCCTCGTACAAATAATTCTTTCCTTATTTCCTTTTTCTTCCACGTGAAGAGTACGGAATGTTGATGAGTGCCATGGTCTTTTGCATATTAATATTGTCGCTAAAGTCTGCTCTTAACTGATAGCTCGTGCTTCATTTGATCCCTCAAAACCCTCCTCAGTATTTTGTTGGAAGAGGTTCGAGGAAACTCGGCCACAACCTTAACAAGGCTTACCTGTCATGTAATTACAAGAGTTATGAATGTTTTTCAAAATCAGCAACTCAATCATCACAAGTCTGGTTAAATTTTCCATAAAATTTTAATGTCCCATCTAAGAAACTTGTTTTAACTTTAAAACAAAGTAATAAAGTCATATCAGTTCATAACTGTTTAAAATCATACCTTAAATAAAGGATTAAGGTTGCTTTGAATGGCTTTAGAAAATTTCATCTTCAGAGACTCTGCATTGGAATTGTATCCTTGCTTTAAAACAACAAATACAACCAGTTGTTCAGGGCCTCCATTCGCAGGAGCAACACTGACTGCTGCAGTCTCCGAAATGCTTTCATCAGCTCTATCACAGACGCGCTCAATTTCTATAGAACTTGTCTGCACACCAGAATTTCAGAAACAGAAAAATTCATGTAAGAAGAGAAGCCAGTCCAAGAAAGCTAAAGAACAATAATAAAGTGAGCTTTTAAGAATTTCTGGAAGCTCCTTTATCAGTTACTGAGTATTTCCACACTTTGAGTTTATGCAAACCAAGGACGAAAAATATTTTTGTGCTTTTATACCATATGTGTAACCAGCAGACCTATCCTTCAGAAGCTTAGTTTCCAGTCAGTGTGGAAATGGGAGAAGGAAAACCATAAATGTAGTGGTAATCTGATAATACCTTTATTCCTCCAAGATTCATGGTGTCATCAGCCCTCCCTTGTACAGTGATATAGCCTCCAGCAGTTCTCTTGAGTGTATCTCCATGTCTCCTAAGAACCTGCTGATGCATATATCAAGTTATAAATCAATAAAACATTTGAGATAGTAAACAAAAACAATAACAGAATGAAAGTTAATTAATTCAAATTACAAATTTAGTCTGCGTGACTAGTATGTAATTTACAAAGAAGGGATTATGTGAAAATCATTAATGTGGATCTAACTGACCGAAAATATATGATATCAATTATCAAACCCTCCAAGGTTCAGCAGAATAAAACAATATACTCATCTACTTTCTAACTAGTTGGATTCACGATGTATAGTTTTGTGTGTATATGGAAATATGTGCTTGTGCAGCAGGACCTCAAAAGATCCTTTAGGGTGTTATGGATCAATTAAAAATTCATTCAAGACCTCAAAAATACTTCCAGATGGGAAGAGAATATGTTGTCCTTTGGGCATGAAACAACTAATAATTCAAGATAGTTGCATCTAGATGTGAAAATCATTTGTTGAGAACATGTCAATTGAAGTATATACCTTTCCTTTATAAATTGGCATTCCCTTGAAGTAAACCTTCTCGTGATCAGCATTAAGCAATCTATCAGATGCGCCAAGAGAGAGAGGGAATAAGCCCACTTCACCAACACAAGAAACATCCTCCGGCTGTAATATTGTTCAAAGAGATCAAATACATTAGAAACCCCAAGTAATTTGTCTTAACCCAAATATAGGCTTTCTAGGACGAAGATAAGATAATGAAAAATTTGTTGAAGATGGTTTGGGCACCTACTAGTGGAAATGCAAACAACCCAAAAGGAGGAGTATGAAATTTCAAGACAATTGAAGGCTGCAACAAGGAATAGAAGTTACGGGAAAAAGTTGGTGGCTGAAGGGTGTTAGGGACACAAAAGTGTGGGACGGTTTGTGAGAGGAGGAATAGACAGTTTAAGCCTTAACTGTGAGGAATGACGGCTGGACAGATAGTTATTTGGGCGGGGAAAGCTGTCAGAAAGGGAGGATAGCAGAATCAAAGAGAGAGGAAGGGAATAAGAAGGGTGTCTATTCATTTTGTACCTTCTTGTGAGAGCTAGAGGACCCATCATTCCTCTGTATTCTGTAACAGATTCAGGGATCTTGGTGATTGCCAAGCTATCCCAATTCAATAACACATACATATATTCATTCACGGATTCTGGTCCTATCAAAGGGTAAGCATGAAAACTAGACCTATACAGAAAGTAGTAGTTAAAGAGTAGATTTTGAGACTAGGGCTTCCAGTTAGCCATTATTGCATAAGTGTCGTTTCTGTTTCCCAAGTCCAGAAGATGTGATAACTAAGAAGCATGTGGTGCCCATTGCAACAACAAAAAACTACACCCAGGTGTTGGCATGATGTAATGTGGTGACAAGTGGCAGCATAAGTAAATAAATCACATGACAAAATAATATGAATCATCCAGAAACTGTTCTTACATAAGGAACTCCATTCTCGTCAAAAATGACAAACCCAGTTGTCATAGATGCTGTGCTAAAAGCTCCAAAAGCTTGAGCCTGCAGCGGGCTTCCTGCAATGTAACTAGAGGCAAGCTCTGTTCCTCCACACAGTTCAACGATTGGATTGTAATAAGCTTTTGAAGAAAGCCATAGATCATCATCAACGTTTGAAATTTCTCCCGTGGAACAAAATGCCCTACGTACAATAACCACAATTTAGTTCCTTTTTCATAGCAGTTACTTGATTGTTTAAGCTTACGAGAGATGTTACCTTATCTTTGTCCAATCCAAGCCCTCCATACATCGTGTACTCTTCCAAGCTTTTACTAAGCTTGGAACAGTCCCCAATATGGTAACACCTGCATCCTGAAAAATTGCAGTTCTGTAAATAAAGTTGTTCTTTAGTTGCCCTCCCAGCTTTTTAGGAGATTAAAATAGTAATTACAGTTTTACAGAAGAAAATTATAAGTGAAATGAGAAGCGCTTAGATTAGGCTTAAATTATATGAGGAATGGAATATTTGATGCGGAGGAATCACCTGAACAAATTTTCCAAAATCACGGCCTTGGGGTGATCCATGGTACAAAGCAAGAGTTGCACCATTTAGAAAGCAATGATATAATACAGTTGGTCCAATCACCCATCCTAAATTTGTGGGCCAACAATAGACATCTCCAGCTTGAATATCAATGGCAGCCCATCCATCAGCAGCACTTCTTATCGGTGCAAGTTGAGTCCAAGGAATAGCTTTTGGATCTCCTGATGAAGGTGAAATATAATCAGAAAAGCATTATAATGGTAGTGTCAACCTGACATGTTGTAAAGGAGAATTTTTTACCTGTGGTTCCAGATGAGAATAGGATGTTAGTGACAGAATCTACTGATTGATAGACTGGAGAGTAACGATCTGATCTGCAAAGACTTAGATGTTAAGGTTAGACAAAACACACAAGAAAGAATGCAGCTTCTCTTCTTCTTCTTCTTCTTCTTCTTTGTTTTTGTTACCTGCTTTTGGGATCTTTTATCAGTGGTTATTTAAGTTGTCAAAGTTTACCATTTTCTCATGCTAAACATGGTTTAATAACACAAAAGTTACCATTTGCTTAGATTAATATACACATTGCCACATATATTACCCGTGGTTCTGACTGCCAGAAGAGAGAAAATTCTTCCATGACAAGTCCTGTTCTGTTAATTGTACACCTACATCATCACCAATCACAGGGAGCACAATAATTTTACATGAAGCTGCTTCAGCGACACGACTGCAAGAAGAAACATGCAGAATGAGGTTTGTGGTAGTCTATGTGCTAAAAGAACACCAATAATATTAAAAAAAATATTCAAACATCAATATTGCTAAGCTTGACATATTTTATCTTTCAAATTTTGGATGACATTCAAGTAAGTGTTAGTTAGGAAATCAGTGTCCTGAATACAGATTTTGGACAAAAAGCAACAGCCGTACCTTCATTTCTAAACATTATGAACAATATCTGTTGAGGGGAATCTAGACAAAAAGCAACAGTAGTACATTCATTTCTAAACATCTATGAACAATATCTGTTGGGGGGAATCTATACACATTACAGTGCCAAGAATATATTGATTTCTATAACTCAAGTTCAAATTTACTCTATCCAATAAACTAAATTACGTAAAAGAAGAGGTGGCTTCTTCTTTCGATGCATTTCGCTCACCGGCTTCTACTTGTGCTACTTTTCATGCCCACAGCAGATGTGGAAAAAACAAGTGAAGCAGAAATCAGAAAAAGAAAACAGGGTTCTAAAAAACAGTTCTTGAAATACAAAATTGGTTTGATGATTTAATATCACTTACATTCAGCTAGACTCCTATACTCTACGACGGACTTTTCTGATCCATAAATAGATTATCAGTTATCCCAAAATAGCCCAACCACCTAGGTTAATGCTCAAAAACAAACACTTGCTCTCACTGGCAGGTGGTCCATGGCATTGAATTTGAAATTAGCAACAAGAAAAACATGGTCATGAAACATCAAAGGATACTTCAATGGATGGTTATTAAATAAGCTTACTACAGCAAAGCTGAGCTGCAAAATGTACATCAGGGATAATACGAAATAAGTGTGAGTTACAGCTAACATGCCAACTGCATCAAAATGGTGCCCCATGTAAAATATCAAAATCTAAGGCTAACAAAGTTTTTACCTATACAAAGGGAATTTCTTGCCACCTCTTGATATAAAATCCTGAAAACAAATTAAAGCCGGGTGAAATACAACAATCTGAATTTGATAATTAAAAATCGAAAGTTGATGATATAAGTGCCTAAATGAATTAACTAAACATTTGAAGCTTCTACTATATGCAAGTTGTGAGCCATCAAGCTGTCTTGGTACACAAATTTTCATAGGGAACTTCTGCAATTTATTTACAAACACCAGTGCTCTCTCCCTTCTTTTTAAAATTTTCACTTTATATATGACACCTGTCCATGTAGCCGACCCCACTTAGAGGACAAGGCTCAGTTGTTGTTGTATATGTGACACTTGTCAAATATGTAGCTACACAATGAAAATTTCAAAAGGAGCTCTTACATCCCGATTAATTGCTTGCTTTCTAAAGACAAGACTTCCTGATAGTTCCAGACAGAGACAAAGCTGATTTCAAACTTAGAAATCATTAAGAAACTACCCAGCCTTAAAGCTTAAGCTTCCAGAGGAAGTCCAAAGGATAGGATTTGTTCTCAAATATGTGCCCCAATAAAGAAACCTACTGGGATATGTTCTATATCTCTGTTGAATCTAATCAAGCAGGAAGCAGAAGCAAGACATTTAGAGTTGAATGGAACTGAAACTTTCTGTAGCACACTTGACAATTTGTTAACTTTACAATTGCTTCACAGGTGATGATCGACATTGTGCATAGAAATTGATAACTGAGATAGAGCAAAGACAGTTACAAACATTAAATAGTGTCACTTCAATCAACAGTTGCTTTGCTATTGAAGTCATACACAGCACCAGATTTAAAAGATCACCTGTGTGAAAATACCCTTTGCATTAGAAACACGCAGTCGAGTTGCAATCTCTTTTGGTGCAAAGCTATCAGCTATTGATACCACAATGCATCCTGCTAGAACAATAGCTAAATATATAACAACGGCATTGACTGTCATTTGCATGTCAATTGCGATTGCATCCCCGTTCGAGAATGTAGCACTTATTGCATTTGCTGCCAACCTGGAAGTAATAAGGCAAAAACATGTTGAAAAAAGAGATTACAGATTGAAAAATACTCCTGATTCAAGTGATGTGCAAGTAGGAAAAGTACGGAAGCACAGAATAGCGGAATGATAGTGAATTAATCCTGATTCAACAGTACAAAATGTAAAACCAATGCAATGATGCAATCAAAAAGCAGCACTTCAAATGACTGGGTTTACTGACATAGTAGTTAGCACAAGTTAACAATCCCAGTATAACAAGAGTCAAACTATGGTAAAAGAATCAAAGGGGTCAGAATTGAGCATACATTACTTGTTGTCGAAGTTGTTTGAGTGTGATATGATTAACCTCAGAGTCATCATATCCTTCGTCTTTCCAAACGATGGCTATACTGTCATCTGGTTTGTTGGGGTGTGCCGAGGGTAGCAAACAGCAATCTGCAATATTGAAGACAGAACCGGGAAGCCAGGTTCCTCCATGCTTAGAAGGGTCAGAAGTATCCAAAATGCACCTTGGAGCTTCAAGGAATGAAACTGAGAGTTCCTTGAGAACAAAGGACCAGTATTCCTGCACCAACAGCAATTAATAATAGTATAATACATGATTTTGTTATGAGATGAAACCAGATTACAAAAGAAGAGTGGTGTTAGTACTTGCCTGTGGATGGTCCACAGAAAACTTGTGCATGAGATGAAAACTAGTAATGGGGTCTTTGTAGGAAGCACCAAAAAGCTTAGGGCCATAAGTTTCCATTAGACGCCCCAAGTTGGTGAGTCTGGCTTGCTCTCTAAAAATCAAAATGTGGCAGTGAACATAATAACAATACATACATCACATGCAAATGGAGAGTAACACACTAACACTCGACTGACATAAGATAGAGATGATGACACACACAGTAACACTTACAGAGAAGGGAACCAATAGAGAGGTGGGGTAGCAGCATCAGCAGCATGGGAAGAAGAGTGATAGATAGAGTAATAGACAAGCTGGTGCAAGGGATGAGGGTAGGATGGCTTGAGGACTCTCCGAGTCACAAGGTGGCGCCAGATATCTGTAGGGGATTGGGAGATGGAGAGGACTTCCCTTAAAATAGCATTCAGTTCAATGGCTTCTGCCACACTTAAGCCAGTATTCACCAAGTCCTCCACTCCCAACTCCCTTATGCTCTTTCCCATCTCTCTCTTTCTCTCCCTTTCCAACTTTCACCTTCTGAGTTCTAACTAAGCATGTATAGCAAGCTTCAATGTGGTTCTGGCAGGGACCAGTGGTAGCTAGACAAGTGAAGACCGAGGTTCCTCTCACCTAACACTCACTAATTATCCGGGATTTCCTCTTCTTCTTCTTCTTATTATTATTAATATTAATTTTACTATATTATAACTGCGATATGAATTTAACCATACAAGAAAAGGTTAAGAGAAACTTCTTGTTCGCAGGACTCGTAAAATTTCTCTACGTAAACATCAAGTTAATAATAAGGGTTTATTAAAACTATTTTACACTCTTATTTACATTAAACTATCTTATTTATATAATTTTTTAAACAATAAATATATGATTTAATTATTTTAATTGGTGTGATAATATATAATTATATGGTAGTGTACAAAAAATTTATATTAATAATATATTAAAATTAAAGTCTAAGAATAATTATAATAATTAATACATTTTTTATTGCACTAATATCTTTTCCAATAATAACAGAAAAGTTTTGCTTACCAATGTATATTTTCTTCTTTTATCAAGATAAATATATCCCTATAAATTAAAATATGTCAAAGAAGACATAGACCGTGCTATACAGGGATATAATATTACATTAATGTTATTTGTACCATTAAAATTGAGACTCTATTATTATCATCTCATTTCAACCGAACTCGTCTTCATTTTCTATACATTCATACCTAATATTCTAGTCAATTTAGGTGTGCTCCTTCGCTGTGAAGATATATTAAGAAAAATTCTTAGATGTTTTTGGTTTTAGAAGTGATTGTTTCTTTTGTTTTCACTGTATTTTAAATCAAATAGTGAAGAAATTAAACTGCAAAACAGAAATCGGACAAGACTTTTATGCACGTGTTTGATTTCCAATTTTATGGCATGACATCCTTTTATTGGAAAATTCTAATTTTCAGAATAGCAACAATTTTTCCAAAAAATAAAATAAAGTAGAATTAGACTTAAATATTACATGCCCATATTTCATATCTAAATGCAATGAACCAAATGAGCGAAGCAGAGGAACAGGACAAGATCGACTGACATGGTACTTCATCGAAAGGCTCTGGAGGGGCAACTGGTCGCTGTTCTGCAAGGCTGCAACAACCTCAACCACGTCAAACAAGCGCACGCCCACATCTACCGCAACAACCTCCACCAATGTTCCTACGTCATCACCAGGCTCCTCCGCGTCATCACCACCCTCCACGTTCCCATGCACTCCTACCCTCACCTCGTCTTCTCTCAGGTCCACAACCCCAACCCTTTTCTCTGGACCGCTCTCATCCGTGGCTACGCACTTCAGGGACCCCTTCACGAGGCCTTTCGTTTCTACGGCTCCATGAGGTCGAAGCGCGTCGGTCCCGTGTCGTTTACGTTCTCTGCTCTGTTCTCTGCTTGTGGCGCCGCGCGTGACGCCAGATTAGGGGCCCAGGTTCACGCCCAGACGGTGTTTCTTGGTGGGTTTGCGTCTGATTTGTATGTCAACAACACCATGATTGATATGTACGTGAAGTGTGACCATTTGCACTGTGCGCGCAAGGTGTTCGATGAAATGCCTGAACGGGATGTGGTTTCTTGGACCGAGTTGATTGTTGCGTACGCAAAGAGTGGCGATATGGGGACGGCGCGCGACTTGTTTGATGGGTTGCCTGTGAAGGATATGGTGGCTTGGACTGCAATGCTAACTGGGTATGCCCAGAATGCCATGCCAAAGAGAGCCTTGGAGTTTTTCGAGCGGTTGCGAAATGAGGGTGTGGAGGCTGACGAGGTTACCTTGGTTGGTGTCATTTCTGCTTGTGCTCAATTGGGTGGGACTAAGTATGCTAATTGGATAAGGGGCATTGCTGAGAGTTCTAGCTTTGGGCTGGGAAATAGTGTTCTTGTGGGATCAGCATTGATAGACATGTACTCAAAGTGTGGTAATGTGGAAGAGGCGTATAATGTGTTTAAAGGAATGAAGGAAAGGAATGTGTTTTCATACAGTTCCATGATTGTGGGGTTTGCAATTCATGGCCGTGCTCATGCAGCTATTCAATTGTTTCATGAGATGTTGAATACTGAGATTAAACCAAACCATGTTACTCTTGTGGGGGTTCTCACGGCCTGCAGCCATGCAGGCATGGTAGAGCAAGGTCAGCAGATCTTTGAATCCATGGAAAAATGTTATGGTGTTGCTCCAACTGCTGATCATTATGCTTGCATGGCAGATCTTCTTGGCCGAGCAGGACACTTGGAGAAAGCACTTCGGCTTGTTGAGACAATGCCTATGGAGCCCAATGGAGGTGTGTGGGGAGCACTTCTTGGAGCTTCACATGTCCACCGGAACCCTGATGTTGCTGAAATTGCTTCTAGTCATTTGTTTGTGATTGAACCTGAAAACATAGGGAACTATTTATTGCTTTCTAACACGTATGCATCAGCTGGAAGATGGGATGATGTGTCAAGGGTAAGGAAATTGATGCGAGAGAAGAATTTGAAAAAGAATCCCGGGTGTAGCTGGGTTGAAGCAAGGAATGGCATGATTCACGAGTTCTTGGCTGGGGATGTGACTCATCCTGAAATCAGTGAGACAAAGAAGGCATTGGATGATCTTATGGAGCGACTAAAGAAAATTGGATACCATCCAAACCTAACTTCGGTGCCATATGATATTAGTGATAAAGAAAAGAGGCGTTTACTTATGGCTCATAGTGAGAAACTAGCTTTAGCATTTGGACTGTTAAGTACTGACGCTGGTTCCACTATTAAGATCATGAAGAACCTTAGGATATGTGAGGATTGTCACATTGTAATGTGTTGTGCATCAAAAATCACGGGAAGAAAAATCATTGTGAGGGATAACATGAGATTTCACCACTTCCTCAATGGAGCCTGCTCCTGTAATAATTTTTGGTGACTTAGTCCAGGTTGATATGCCGGTGAAAATTTGACATATTGGTATTGGAAGAATAACTGGGGATGGCCATTTGTTTGATAAATTAGAGGCATACAAAGAATTGTTTCGTGCCCGCTTGGAGATCAACCATCAGAGAAGGACATTGAAATCTTAAATCAAATGCATACCATTTTACAGGATTGTTCAATTTATCATTGAGAAAAGGAAGACGGATAAGGAAGGCAAGCAAGGCGAGTAGCAGACAAAATTTTTGTCCTTGGCAAAGTATAAGGTGTCACTGATCCATGATCAGTGTAATTATGGAGTAGCAAGTAGTAACATCCAGTGATGTTGTATATAGAGATGAGGAGAAGGGCCTGTAATTGGGGGGAATGAGAAATTGTACTACATTGATTCTGGTGGAATACAGAAACTTCAAACAGCCGGTGACAAAGAAAGCAATCATTAGTAATAGGAAGGAAGGGATGAAGAGATACTGGAGGAACCAGCTTAAGGAAGCCCTTATATTTTTGGTTCTTAAAACTTGATCCGGTCGATTGGAGAACTATATTCCATAAGTCTGGAAGAGATGTGGCAGGCTGCTAGAAAGTACCCCGCAAGAATAATTCTTTAAATCATGAGCTTCTATTTTAGGAAGCCCTTGTGAAAACTAATATAATTTTCAAATCAATTTCAAACAAAGGATAAATCAAGTTTAATAGTCAATGGTTCATCGCGTTAGGTTATTGTTGAAAAGATTATTTGGGTGGACACTGGGAAAGGTGTGTAATCCACTCTTCTGTTATCCCCTATCTTAGTATTCTTTTGCAATGTGTACTGATTTGTAACCGGTGGAGGATTGAACTTCAGATATTGCACATGAGAATCTTAAAATTGCAATTGATGACAATTGATTTACAATCTTAATTCATTTCGGTTTAACTTGCCGGTCAGGAATGAACTCAGATTTCATCTTTCTTATGCAGGTATCCCTTCCCCTCCGCCAAAAGGAAAGATAGCCATTCCCCTTCTCCAAAAGAAAACTAGGAAAGATCATTGACAGTGAATTGTGTCATTGAAACTTTATCGTTTGTGTTGTAATGAGGTAGATGTATTGTATAAAAATGGTTGTTTGACTTTTCAAGAATTTTTATGAAGCTTTTGCAAGATTCAAAACAAATTATGACTCAACTGATCATGGTTGGGGAAAAATAATTCGGTTTCCCTGGGCTCATGAGGGCGGTGATTAATTAGATCTTGTTATGATACATAATATAATTCAATTATCAGCACATAAGAATAATATATCTCGGTTTAAATTTCTTATGATGTGTGCCAGCCAAAAGCTGCTTGAATAGCCTTCACATCTTCATTGCTTTACAGGATGATGAGTTTATTAGTTGATTACCATTTCTAAATATTATAGTCTTCCCACTTATTCTGTTCAACCATGAAAATCCAAACAATGAAGGTATGCATAACCAATAATGCAAATACTATATTCTTATGCACAACACAACTAATCTTTTTTTTTTCTTAAGGAAATGCATCAAATTATATCCTTTATGTCACTCTATCATGTGTAATAGTTGTCTTTGTCTCGAAAGAGCAAAGTGCCCACCAGATTTTTAATTGGTTTCCCCCTCCACAATTATTCTAGTGGCTTAGCATATCAACTGGTTATGATTGGTATGAAAATTTTGTTATAATATGACACATGTCACCCCCCTACATGGCGGTCATATTAATAATTATGTAATAATTATCATGAAGATTAAGGGAACTCCATTATCTTCTTTATATAACTAACGTTGTTAGGTGCTGCAATAGTAAGCAAGTTTCCTTTTTTTTTTATGGTGGCTGAAGCAAATTACTAAAGATGAGGATTGAAACTTCAAAGAAAACATTTATTGAGAAGATCTTTTAATTTGTAATAATACTCGAATAATTAATCATAATTATAACAGTGTGTGTGTGTTGATACTTGATACCTATACATGTAATCGTACATTACATACTATTTGTACTCACATTCAGGGTTAAGTGATTAATTTAAAATGATTATTATATTAAATTTCTTACTATTGTAAAATTCTATCAACATTCTTCATTGCTTTTATTGTCACAAATTTCATGACAAACATGGGATCTGTTGCTGCTAAACTGTACTATGCTACAACAAATCATCATTAATCCGATGAAGCGCGAGAGTTGATTGTACTAATCAGCAAGTTTAGGACTAGTGGTCTATCGCAACAATTTCAAAAGGCTAGATTTCAGGAACTTCAGAGCATTCATTTATTTCTTTTCAATAATAATATTCTGATGTTCAGATTTCATCCATCTAATACGGTTGGAAGTTAACGACAAAACAATATATGACCAAATTACAAGCTTCATTTTCTGCTCTTGAAAAATTAAAAAGAAAAAAATCCCTTTTACATTGCCCCTAATACATCTGATATAACATAATAAATAAAAGCAATTGACACCACAAGAAAAAAAAAGAGAAACAAAAGACAAACACTAGAGACATACATATCACCAAAAGCTTACATCTCTTCCCACAAGAGAAGGTGTTAAGAAGTAACCATCATCACATCACATAATTTCAAATGAATAATATGTTTCACGAATCAATCAATACATCAACATGTCAGCTGAGGCCATCATCATTGGTTGACTGAAAGGCACAGAGTTCCAAGGGTCCATCATGAATCCACAATCATTGAAGTGAGTCTCCTGATGATCAGCCTCACCATCAAGTGGGTAGCTGCTTGAGTTTATGTAATTTATGATGTCATTGAGGGACTGCAACCTGTTGCTGAGTTCAGCCATCTGGGCCCTCAGAATTGCATTCTCAGATTCAATGTTGAGATAAAGCTGTGTGGTGATGCCTATGCTTGTGCTGATCTGGCTGTTCTCCTTCTTCAGCTCATCAGCTTGAGCAACAAGGCCATCCAGTTGCTGCTGCTTCCTCATCCTGGACCGACGTGCCGATTCCCTATTGGACAGCATTCTCTTCCTCTTCCTTTGATCCATTATGTGCTGCTGAAGGTCCCCCTCAGAGCCAGAGGGAGAGTTTTGAAGAGAGCTTGAACCAGCTGAATTAGCTCCACCAGGAGAAGCCATCTATATGCTAGCTAAATGCTTAGTTATATATGTTTATATATGCTATATATGTATTTATGTGGAATAATAATACTATTTCCTAGCTAGTTTGATTTGATTGGATTTAGTGGTGAGTGTTGTTCAAGGGAAAAGGAAAAAAGCTAGAGAGCAAAAATATGACGGATAATTTGGATAGAAATGAGGGCTAGTTCATGAGAAAACATAGAACCAGTAGAGGAAAACAACTGAGAAAGATTGCACCAAATGGGTCCTGCGCCTTAGAGTAGAGTTGATCATAAACCCAGAAAGGAGGATCTCACAGATTACTGGAGACATCTGTGCTGCTGTCTCTCTCAATCATTCATAACTATGCATACATATGTATATGATGATTATGATAACAGATCAATAGAACAAAACCAAAATCTGTTTGTGCAAGTGAGAGCAACAAATCAAAATTGAGAGCAAAGGGAAGTTCAAGTCAGGTGAATATATGGTAATCAATGGTTAAGGGCCTTGACCATGTATATGTAGGCTAGGAGAGATTGCATTTATGAGATAGGTGTGTGCAGGAGAAATTAAAGTTCCTCTAGAGGATTGAAAAAGGGTGTCAAAGACTATGGGCAGGCAAAACTCAAATTCTGTTGGCAAGACAGAGAAATGATAAGGAAGAATATGCAAAAACAAGGAGAAGGGATGAATACAAATTGACCAATTTTCAGGAGAAGGATAAGATGAGTATGGAAAGAGGTTTTGAAAGGACTCCATGGTGGAATTTATACACAAATTGCCCACTGTAATAATAAAAAAACAAAAAAAAACAAAACCAGAAAATTGGTTTTCTGTTTTTTGGAGTGTACTGCTGAATTGAAAAAATATATAAACAAATATATATGCAAGAGAGTAAAAGTGGGGAAGGAAAGAGCTAGGAAGGGGTCACATAATGCTCCTGTGCATATGCACGCGCATATTTAATATATTATGTACAGATATATATGGTTAAGAATAATGATAAGGATACAATAAAATTATATAATAAATATATATTATATATCTTATTATTATTAATTATCATAAACAGTCTATGCTTATCATATTTAATAATAAAAAAATATATAATATATATTTATTATTTATTTTTATTATACACCTAATATTATTTTATTTTCAAATTGTTATCTACCAAATGGTAACGCAATGTGACGGTGACCTACATACCACCTATCTGTAATATTATATTATTTTTTCTTGTTGAATGGTGCCCGTGGAGTCGTGGAGTCTTAGGTAATGAATTGGTTGTTGCGGTTAACTTTTTTTAATTGTTAATTAATTTTTTGTTCTTTCTCTTGTTACTCTTAGCCATGCATCGGATTCTTTGGTCTTTGTTATTATCTATGGTCAGCACATCAATGGTGTTTGAGTGAGCTGCAAAAGCTTTTGTCCTCTCAAATTATTATATATCAGTTTCAACTTGTGATTTATCAGCTTTTCAATGTGTAAAAGATTTGAAGTTCGTGTGATATTTTTATCGTAATTTTAAAGCAAGTTACTTTGACAAAGATTATGCTCTAACTGCAATATTATTTTAATGAAACAAAAGCAGCTTTTAACATCTTTTTCCTTCACCTTTAAACAAAAAAAAAAACTTTTTCATAGAGTAGTATGAAGTATTTATGATACAGGATAAGAAAACCTGAGCGCTAGCATAAAAAAATGATGCATTATTAATATTGAATTTTTCATATAAATATTTAATTGTATGTATGATCGCATCATTAAAAATATTTAACTCATGTAATATACCACATTAAAAGCGATTATTAGTTCACAGTATAAAATATTTTATCTGAACAATATACATTAAAATATTTTCTCCGACAATATATTAAAACTAATCTAAAAAGTTGTGGACCATAGATTTATTATATGTGTATATATAATCTTGTCAATAATCTTTTAAGCAACTGAAATCAAATCATAACCCTTCGATATGCAAATTGTTATCAGCTATAAGACTTAAATATTATTTAATGATCTCACATTGTGAAAAAAGCTACTATGTTCAAAGACGCATTTTCGACACGAATTACTGGTTGTGATAAGCGAACTTGGCAAGTTACAAATTTTCATATTTCTTCGTTCCACACTCTTCATTTCCTTGCTTTTTTCTCTTTTGTTACGTAGTCTGGGCACATCATTTTGACATTCATATTCTAGGTAGGTACGTAGTTCTCGTGTGATGGTATAATTGAATCACTATATATAATGATATATTAAAATAATTTAATTGAAATATATTGACAGTGTATAACTTTTAACATATTTATCTAATCATATTATAACATATTAATAAATGTGATTATTTTTCATCCCTACTACTTTAAAAGTCATATAAGATGAAAGATTTAATTGGATAACAGTATAAAACTCTTTTACACTGTCACTGTATCAAAATTAAACTCATGTTAAAATTAAATTAAAAATATTTAAATTTTGACATTACGAAGCATCCATAAATTAACATTTCTCTCAAATTATTTTAACTTGCTATAAAAGACGGTCAAAAAACATCTATAAACAATATACACACATATAGAGAATTCTAAATTAACATATAACAACTGCATATTGTGCAGAATCAAGTGATGAATTAATGGTATGAAGGATTATTGAGGAAGATAATTTGTGATGGGTTTGGGATTATGATTAGATTTATTTGTTAATCTACCTAAAAAATATTATTTGATGCCACATCATTCACATTGAATTACTAAAGAGATTATTAGTAAGGGTATATTTAATTGAAGAGTATAATAAATGAGAGTAAATATTCTATTAATTAGATTTATATGTAATTTTATATAGGTTTAAATGTATTTTACTCTCTGAATTTTAGATCATGTGTAATTTAAATCCTGACTTTTCAAAACATCTACTATGACTCTTTAAACTTTCTAAACTGTGCAAAAAAAATCCTTACTTTTCAAGTAATGTATTATAACACCCTGAATTTTTTGAACTATGCAAAAACCCTCCAAAAATTTAAGCCATAGCAGGGTGTCAATTGCACATAATTAAAAAATGAGGGGATTAATTGCACATAGATTCACAGACAAGGTATCGAGTTGCACAAATTAAAAAATTTAGGGGGTTAAGTGCGTATAAATCTTATCTTTATTAGTTACGAAAATTATACCTAGAGTGTTTTTGCACAATTTAAAAAATTTAAGTTATCGCGATATATATTTTAAAAAATTAAAAGATAAATTACATATATTTTAAAATTCAAGAAGTAAAATTTATTTCTAAAAATTTATGATCTAAATTAAATAAGTCCAAACAAATTGAGATATTTTGTTTGCGATGCATCTGAAGTCTATTAAATAAATATATATAGCTGTAAGCCAAATAAGTCCATTACCACGGGATTGACTGTAGGTGGTATTTAAAGAGGTGAACGTTTTTTTCAACAAGATACAGCCGGGCATTTGGCCCACTAAAATATTCATTTGTATCCTAGATGAATGAATCATGTACAATATGCACATGCCTCCAGTTGTGGATTCTCGGAAAAAGAAAAAGGTAATCACATAATAAATAAATAAATAAAATTGTAACAAGTGCTTACACTTTAAAAAAAATTTATAATACTAATATTTCAGAGTTATTTAAGAAAAATTTTACATGTATCATAATGAGAATATTTTAGGGTTCACATCTTTTAAGAAGTTATTCATTAATTTTTTGAACAAATAAAATCACAATTATTACATATTATTAGCATATCATTGATAATTATCCGTATTTAATAATAGGTTTACATCACATTAATTAAATATCTTTAATTATTGTGATGCTGAAATCATGAATTATATTGATAAATTAATTTTATAATTTTAGTATTAATTTCACTTCTAAAATTTTTATATTTGAAGCGGATGATGATTTTCTTTTGAATACTATTATATTAAATTTATAAAATTAAGTATATAAATTATAAGAAAGATGCAAAATATATGCGCTAAGTTATGTCATTTATCTCTTTTATAAATAATAAGATTATGATGAATTTAATTATTTAAAGGTAGAATATTTTTTCATATCATTAGTGATGACATTATTTCATTATATATATAGAATAATTTAATGATTTAAAGATGAAAAATATACCAATTCAATAAAAAAATTTATATATGTCCGCAGGTGAAAATGAAAATCCTGGGATCACCTGAGATGGCTATAAAATTATACTTTCAATAACCTCTGAGCTATTGCAAATAATTTTGATAATTTTATATTTTAAAAGATTTGAATGAATTTTGAAAAAAGTCAATCATACAATTTATGACAATTTTGATAATTTTATACTTTAAAAAATTTAAATAAATTTTGAAAAAAAAAGTCGGTGTTGAAAAAATTAAAAAAATTGGAGAAGATTTTAAAAAGAAAAAAAAAGATAGAGATTTATAAAAATCTTATTTATAATTAGAAGTTATTAATGATTAAAATTCAGTATAAAATTTATTGATTGTATAAATCTATTATACTAATATTTAAGACTCATTTCATAAAAACTATTACACATGTCATTTAAATAGTGATTTAGGTTTTACATGTCATTCATACAGTGATTTAAGCTAACTTTTCTCAATCTTTATATCTAAAGATTTTTTTAAACTTGATTTATAATTTACTTATTAATTATTTTTTCATATGAAATAAAATTATATATTACAATCATTAAAGAATCAAATATTACAATTATTAAATAGTATAATTTGCATTAAGAGAGAACCAATGTTAATATAATTATGATCTACAATTAAATTAAGAACTATTAATAGTCTCATATTATAAAGGTAACATAAAAAATTATAAAGAAAATATTTTCAAATTAAATAAGCTTTAAAATCAATATTTTTTTTTAAGAAAACGGGTAGGTCAAATTGTTAATGAATTACTAATTAATTAATTTTGATATGATAATAATTCAAAATTCAATTTATATCAACTTTATTCTTAATCAAATATTTAAGACACATTATAATACTAATCTAATAATTTATTCTTAATAAAATATGATAATAATTGACATAATACTAATATTTAAGATTCATTATATAAAAAGTCTTCTATGTGTTATTTATAGAAAAATGATACCCCATCCTTTTCATAATCTTAGCACTTAAAGTAAGTTTTTAAATTTAATTTACTTTCTAATTATTAATTATTTTTTCTAATAATACTTTCATATCTCTCTACCATTAACAAAATTAATATAAAAAATACACAATAGCATAAACAAAATTATAATTCAATATATTATACCATAAAAATTTTATATATATAATTATAGTATTAACAATAACAAACCTATTATAATTGTGTTGCATTAGTAGTATTTATTATTATAGATATTTATGTTTTGAAGTTTAAAATATTTTTAAAATTTTTTAACAAACCCATAAATATCAATAGAGATTCAAATCTCCATGTAAAATGAAAAATGGGGACCCGTAACTAGGATATGCATGAGAATGGAGGCAAAATTCTAAATGAAGATGGGATTAGGGAAAATTTTCTAATTTCAAATGTAGAACTTTTGAAAATCATAATAAAAAAATTATTTATCTACATATATCACTGTTTAATTTTTTACAACTTAAACATTCCAATCTATCAATTCCATAATTTTTTCATACTAATTTTTTTGAAAAAAGATACCTTCAATTTTTTAACACTAAAATATTTAAAAAAATCAATTCTATAATTTGTACTTCTTTGATAATAATATTAAATATTTATTAATTTTTAAAAAATAAATAATTATTTTTTTATTAAAAAATTATAATTGATATATTACTCTAATCATTGAGATTATATAAATTAGAATTATAAATAATTTTTACTAGTTAATGCACATTAATTATAATATATATTTTAAAATTAATATTTTAATTTATTAAAAGGATATACAAGGAAAGGACGTGTAATTGAAATCATATAAATTAAATTTATGTATTATTTTTATTAATTAAAATATATTTTATATTTTAAAATTAAATATTTTACTAAAAAAATATAAAGGGTTAGGAATAACCAAAAAAAAATTAAAAATGGATACACAAGAGAATTATCAAATGGGAAAAGGAATCGGCATATATTTCACCTTCATAGGAATAATATTCAGGGACTAAGTTCCCGTATGTTAAACAGCATGGGGATAGAGGTAATACATATTTATTTTTTAATTATTTTATTATATTTGTATTATGTATATATTTTTAATTTTAATTTAGATTATGTTGTATTAATAGTATACTTATGTTTCAAATTGTAAAATATTTTTAAAGTTTTTTTCTTTTTAAAATTTGTTAATAAACCGTTGAATACCATGAGATTCAAAATTTCCACGGGAAACAGGAAATATGAAATGGAGACTCATAAGGGGGATAGAGATGGGATTGAGAGACAAAATTCGGAACAGTGACGAGAGACATGAGACATGTCTCATTTCTCATAAATACCCATTGTCATCCCTATAAATGGCCTATGACATAGTAAAATTATCCATTTATTTCCTTTTTCTATTTAACAATTTCAACTTTCAAAATGTATAAAATTTTCATAAAATAAGCTCTTTATTGTCAGTTATAGGTCATCTACCAAGATATTTTCAACTTTATAAACATGATATTCAATATAAGATATAAAATAGAATGACACATTTATATTTTATCTACTTATTTAACTATTAATTTATTTTTAAGATAAATTTATATACTTAAATTTCTATAAGATATATGTAAATAAATTATTATTTATTTTTTATAATAATCAACAAACTATTTTCTATTATCTCTCCGTATATCGCACGGGTCAAACGACTAGTAAAAATAAAAATGTTAGATTTTGTGGGCTTTCTTACGCATATAAATTCAAAAAATCTGTATATATCAAACTCTCAACTTTTGAAAACTAATTGCATATATTCATTTCTTTTTATGAAATCAGTTAAGTAAGAGTAGATTTTCTATGATTGAAACACCTATAAATCAATTGAGTATACTTAGATTTTCAATAATTTTTGTCTTATATGAAATCGATCGGCTACAAGTAGATTGCTGGCACTTTGATTTTCGGTGGTTTTTTTCTGTATTGTGGAGGTTTTCAATCTCCACAGTATTGTTTAATTTTTTTAAAAAGAAAATATTGCATTTATCAATATATGCATTATTATATTATTATTTGAAGTTAAAAATAAAATTAGTTTTTATTAATAAGATAATTATTATTAATCGAAGATAACAACGTGTATATATATATATATATATATATGTATGTATGAAGAAATAATAATTAATTTGGCAACCACATAACTTTTAGATAAAAATTGAGAAATTAAAATGGGATGCTTGGATAAAGAGATTAAAAAATTAAAAGAAAATAAAAATGATGTTCCACAACTATACTTTTGTTTTTGTCAATGATGGATTCATAAAATTTTGATAATAAGAAAAAAAATTATAAATCAATATAAAAATAAATGAATTATAGTATATTTTGTTATTTTAGTTTATTTTGAGTTAGTGTAGGGTTAAGGTCAACAAATTTGTGGGGCAAATTAATTAGTATTTCTTTATATATATATATGTTGTCGTCTCCGATTAATAATAATTGTTTTATTAATTAAATTTTTTAACTTCAAACAATAATACAACAATGCATATATACATAGACGCAATTCTTTTTAAAAAATATTAAACAGGATTGCGGAGGTTGAAAACTTCCACAACATAGAAAAAACCGCCACAAATCGAAGTGTTAGAAATCTCTTTGTATCTGACTAATTTCATCTAGGACAAAAAGATTGGAAATCTATTTAGAGTCAACTGACTTCTATGTGTTTTAATCATTGGAAATATACTCTTACTTAACCGATTTCACCTATATGAAAAAAGAATGAATATGCATAATTAATCTTCAAGAAGTGAGAGTTTGATATATAAAGATTTTTTTCAATTCATATACCAAAAAAAGCCAAATTTTGTGTTGTGTTATAAATAAGAAATTATATGAATGTCCATTAACAGATTCAGATGATTGATTAGAATTTCATTTATTGTCAATTAATATGATTATATAAATCATTCTAATTGTATTGCACTCAAGGATCTATAAATAGAGACCTCGAGTCACATTATGAAGGACATTGAAAGCATTAGAGAATCTGGTCTTCTCCTTTCATTTCTTCTTTCTCTCTATTCTCATCATTTTACAATACATTATCAACACGAAACTCTGCCTCCCTAGAAAAAAAGGTTGAAGTTATGTCAAATCTCAAATTTGTTGCTCTTGATATTTTTGGGAAAAATTACACATTTTGGATCCTAGATGCTGAAACTCACCTTGACTTAATGGGTCTTAGAGACACCATCAAACAAGCAAATGCTTGATCCCTGAACGATTGAGCAAAGGCTATGATTTTCCTTCATTACCACCTCCAGAAAGGATTAAAAAATGAATATCTTATTCTAAAAGATCCTGTAGATTTTGAAGGAATCTAAAGGAAAGGTATGATCATGGAAAAATAGTGATACTTCCACAAGCCCAGTATGAATTGTTGCATTTGCGGTTATAGGACTTTAAGTTTATAAGTGAATATAATTCCGCAATATTTAGAATTTCCTCATGATTGAAATTGTGTGGGAAAAATATTACTAATAATGATATGTTGGAAAAAAATTCGTGACTTTTCATGCCTCGAATGTGCTCTTGCAATAGCAGTATCAAGAAAAAGAGTTTGCTAAATATTCTAAATTAATCTAATGTCTTCTTGTGGCTAAACAAAACAATGGATTGCTCATGAAAAATCATGAAGCTGGCCTTGTTGGCTTTGCTCTATTTCCTGAAGTGAATGCGACAAATTATAACCCCAGAAATGATAAAGATCGTGGTTTCAATAAAAAAAAATGGTCAAAGGAAAGGTCACTTTCATGGTGCTCCTCCCTCTTATTCGAAGAACAAGTTCCACTAGAAGTGGGATAACAAGGATGAAAAGAATAATGGCCAGAGTAAGAATTCAGAAAATAAATGTTATTATTGTGGTGGAAAAGGTCATTGGACACGTATTTGTCATAAAGCCAAGGTACTTATTGATCTTTATCAAGCATTAATCAAAGAAAAAGGGCAAAGACAAATTTTGTTTCTAAAGACGATTTGGACAATCGTGCCATGGTGAATATGGCTATCTTGATGTATCTATTTTTTTTGAGGACCCTGATGGAAATATTGGTCAATTGATTAATGACCAAAATTTCTAATTATGGATTATTTTTTCCCTTTAATTTAGTTAATCCCAGTATTGAATAAAGGCAGTAATTTTTTTTATTGATAACGTGATGTCATTTCTTTAATTTTCATTGCCTTGAATAAAAGTATTACCTTTCCTTTTCTCGTCTTGATTATCATTTCTGTTGATTACAATAATTTAATGGCATTGGAATGAGTTTAAAAGGCTATAGTAATAATTTCCAAGTATTGGAATGGTTACTATAATTTCCCTCTTGAGCCTAAATAATGCAATATATTCGACAATTATTACTTGGCTCATATAATAAAACCATGAAGTTTTAAACTTATAACTTTATATCCGTGTTTTAATATTTTTACTTCAAGTGAATATCGAATTCAAGTTTTTTCAAAACGACAAATGACGGTTCTCTAAATATTTTGTTACCAACTTCAGTTTCATTCTTAAATGATATTGATCATAGCATATTTCAAATTTGTGTGTGTGTGTGTGTTTTTTTTTTTTTATTAATAGATGCATACAATAAGGTTTTTAATGAGGCATGTTTGTCTATCCCATGAACATTCAAGGGGGAGCATTATAAATCAGATATTATATGGATATTAATTAATAGATTTAGGTGATTGATTATAATCTCATTTATTATCAATTAATATGATTATGAAAATAATTCCAATTATATTGCATTCAAGGGTCCATAAATAGAGACGTGGAGTCAAATTATGAATGACATTGAAGGCAATAGAGAATCTAATCTTCTCCTCTCATTTCTTCTTTCTTTCTGTTCTCATCATTTTACAAAATGTTAGAAATTAATATATTTAATTTCAAGAAATAATTTTTGATTTTGATTTTTTGTTTTTTAAAAATTGACAGCAAAATAAATTTTTTGATCCCTTACTTTTACTTGATTTTTCGAGTTTGTCATTTGTCTTTTATTTTTCTCAATTTGATCCCGTATGTTTCAAATTATTTTTAACTTGATCCTTCACGTCAATGTTTCCATTATGTTATATGATAGAATAGTAAGTTGGGGCCAAATTAAAAACGATTTGCGATATAAGAAATCATATTGAGAAAAATAAAAGGTAAAAGACTCGTAAAGATAGAGAATTTAAACACTTATTTTGTCTCCTTATTTTATTAAGAAAACAATACAACGTAAAAATTTCACTTAATTTTCATTATTTCTTTTATAAAATCATGAAAGTAGGGATCTGAAAATATAAAATATAAATTGACAACAATTTTTTGAAACTGAACAATTTTCCAAATTTTCAACGTATTTAATGCATTAAAAAAAATAAAAATTTAGCTTTTTTTTTCTTGGTACAGAAAATTCAGTACTTTTAATTCTCTAAGATACTTATTAAAAACGAAAAAAAAAAAGCAGAGAAGCGGCAAAAGTTTTCGGACAGAAATCCAGTGGGGCGGCCATGCCAGCCCAACTAGTTGCTGCTGAATTTTAATATTACCATTTTATGGTACAAACCATGTCTGCAAACGAACTTTTTAAAAGCCACTTGAGTTGGGTCTCACTTGTTTTTTTTTTTTATCTTTCTGTTGCTTCTCAGAAGCTTCGAGGTCCGAACATTCATTCATGTTACAACTGCAAACCTTATCCCTTTAGTCATTGACAATAAGGGCGCCACCAGCCAAATTTCCTTTCAGCTGTTCAAACAGTATATTCACTCTTTCTTCTCCTCTTCGTAACTATATATTGCCACATGCTTTCCACATGGTCGAATGAGTTATAATTTTATCCTAGACAAGACTAGATGATGGCTGCTTCAGCTAATCTTTTCTTTGACCAATTAATAATCTCCAATTATATATCCACCTTCAGCTAATCTTTTCTTTGACCAATTAATAATCTCCAATTATATATCCACGAAGATATTTTGTATTCCAATCCAACCAGTGTATATAAAGACTGCTCTCATATAATATAAGATTGCACGGATAATTGGATACTACTCGTTGCCAGCTATTTCAACATCCATAAATGCTTACCTGCGATGACAAATTTTATATTAACTATTGCATCAATTAATACAAGTAGATATCTGAATTTTGATACTTTCATCCAAAAAAGAAAAGAAAAACTTGCCATCATAATCTCTTTTTTTTTCGGTCATTTTCAGTCAAACTATCTAGATTTCATTGAAAAGTAAAAGCTGCAGTTACATGACAATAGAACCTGGGTGAGTTCATTCATTTTGTTTACCAATTTTAGTTGATGCTGGTCTTAACAACGTCAGCCGCTGGCTGCTTCTGGCCCCGTCAAAGTTATTCTTAGCTTAGCCTAGCCGAAAAATGCATGCAGCTACTATATATTGTTTCAAAATTATTATTTTGGTGATCTATGTTATTTTAATATTTAAAAAGTAAATATCTATTATTGCCAATCCAAATCTAATTAAGGACCAAGAAATAAGGTAAAGAGTGTCAAAATAGAAGTCCCAGTGATGAGTTGTGTACGCATGATACGAGGCAAGCGGATTGAAAAAACATCATTTCTTTATTCTGATTATTTTTCTCAATAATGAGTTATAGACATCGCATGTGGGGGACGACCGTCACAGTATCGTACAACAGAGAGCTTCTCTGGCATATTCCTGGACAATGGCTTTATCAAAAAAATATATATATATTCCTGGACAATTGCTTCCCTCTTCCAACTCATACTTTCAGTTTTTAAGCAATAAATTACAAAATTTGCCACCCCGAATAATTAACAGAGTCAACCTAAGTTTTTGATACAGACTGTGAATGTACCCCCACCAAGTTTATAAGGGTCCAAATTAAACGTATCCTCAAAGACACGTAAGTTTTGATTCTCACCACTACGAACAATCTTTCTTGGAATGCGATTGAGTATTCGGGCAAGTTCCAACATTCCCAAAAAAGAAAAAAAGGACCGTGAAATTAATTCCCATGCCATATGCATTATGCTAATGCTGAATATGATTTTATTGTTCCATTATTTGCACATGGATATTTAGACATACAAATTAACATGGGTTGATCGCAATTTAAATATGTGTGCATTTCGATTAAGTGTTGAATCGACATAATTTCTTTAATAACAGTATAAAATCATTCTTAATTAATAGATATGGATTATAAACATCTCTGCACCTGAGTTGTATTCTATTTTTTTGAACCAAATTGGATTTCTCCATTATTATTAGCATGTTTTGATTAAATTCCTTTGGTCTTCAACTCACGTTTTGTGGAAGATAGCAAAGCAAAGCTTTGTGCACTCTTCGGAAATACATGTTTTTCTTTGGGAGTGTGAAATAATGAATAATTCCTAGATGCACTAGAGACCCACGTAATCTTTTATATTTATTAATAAAGTGACACTTTAATTAAAAATAAATGATAAAAATGGATCTTAATTAAAATATTATCTTATTGATAGATATGGAGCATATTCATATGACCTTTTAGGTGCATCTAAGTATTTCTTAAAATAAATAAGTTATATATGTACTTGTAATACATCTCTTGAAAGCTAATCATCTGAATCTGGCAAGCTTTGAATTGGAAGTTTTATATGTTTATTTGAAGTTATACTTTGTAATCCAATGTAGCGTATTCAAATTGATGCAATTTATTTTGGTACCAATTTGCATTAGAATATAAAATATTCTTTTAAAAAATATCTCGTTGTGAAGTGATTTAAAATTTTGTGAAAGCTTATCAACTTTCTTTTATTGTCTTTTTTTTTCCGTAGCACTTGACAATGCAAGTTTGAATTTGTCTGTATTTGATACAAAGTTGCGATAACATTGTCATTCATCTCTTTCTATTTGTCATTTATATTGCTAATGAGCTTTTCTTCAATTAGCACCCCAGTAATTGTCTTTCTTGAAAATAGCTCTCATTTCTTCAATTTTTAGGGTGTCTGGTCATCTTTGGTTAACGAATAAAATAACTAAGGAAAATTTTATATGAATAAGTTTCGTGCATAAAAATTATAAATGAAGTTCAATCATTTAAATTTTCTCTTAAATTTTACCCCATAATTAAACATACTCTTAAATTACTCCCTTGGATTTGTCAATCTCATATTTTGTTGCCTTAATCTTGAATTTTTTATATCAAGTAAATTGTGCCCTGAAGAATAATCAATCAACAACCCTACGGTCCCTTTTTAGGAATTAAGACTATGACACAGCTAAAATACAAAGTTAAGAAAATAAAAACTTTTACAAAATATTGAAAGATATGAATGATTTTCCTTTTTAAAAATAAATTATTATGACTGGTCTCTTAAAATAGGGAAAATAATGTAAGAAATTTAGTTCTTTATAATCTCAAGATCATCCATGTTAAATCACCAAGGAAATTGGAAGACTAGATGCGGAAGCATACCTAAACATCCATAGGAACTGACTAGTTTGGACATATGGTCATTGAGCTTCCAAGTTGATACACATCCTTCAGAGACGGCAGCTCTCCCTTTTCTGATGATGAAATGTCAGGAAAAGAGGCATGCGTATACCTTGGGAACCATAACCTTTTATAATTCTGTAAATCCTAGTTTCTAATTCAGCCCATCATAAAATTAGTAACTGGATAACATGGTATCCACACATAATAAGCCCATACTTAATGGGATGATTTAGATCCATTAACTTATCCTTATCAAATCACTTTAATTTGGGTCAAACTTTATAATAGCATACAATATACAATGATACATACAAGTCCACATACAAATTTTTACAATCTCCCACTTGGAAGTACATATATATACACATTGTATATTAAACTGTAACTTTATGAGCTCTAAATTAGCTATCATGATCAAAATGTCTCCTAACAATCTCGTCTATCAATTATGTTAATATAGGATCAAAGCGACTTTCGTTACATGTATTGCAACTAAATCCATCCATGGTCACATATATCAGCACAACTAAATGACATAGATCAAGTATGAATGTGTAGCATGGAAATTCTATGTAATGTGATCTAACATTTCTATTTTCAACTGGTCCAACCTTATTTCTTATGAGATCCTATACTTATAATCAGAGTGAAAAACAACACCAAATACTTTGTTTCTGCAGAAAATATCCATAAACTTAAGGTTTGTCTAAAATATGAGCATCTAAATGCACACTCCCACTGACACAATATATCATATAAAATGATATCACACCTATATGAGTAATATACTCATGAAAGACCTTGGGTGTCAGTCCCTTAGTAAGCAGATCTGCAATCATGGAATTTATGCTATTATGCTCTATATATACTTTTATCACTCTGTACTCCTCTCAATATATATGGCTGCTAGCATATTGTCAAAAATACCTTAAGTAGTCTTTCAATTTCATTTATAATTGGCAGCTCTGTGACAAATTTTCACAGCTATATTGTATGATTGGATGCCTCATAATAAGCTTTAAATGCAATTACTTTATTGGAAAAGCAACAAGTATCTATTTAATACTCTTTCAAAAATTGTTTTTCCAACAAGTATATAATTATAGCTTAAACTCGATTTATAATTGTCTTTCCATCTAGCAAAGTCGGAGCCTGAATATCAAATGACCTCTAATCTTATCCGACTTCCCACATGTGAACATGTAATGTTTTATTCTTTGAAGATGACACAAGATCTATTTGGCTGTTATCCAATGATTCATTACCACATTATCAAAATATCTGTCTAACCTCTCAACAATGTACACAATATCCAAACATGTACAAAATCGAGTATACATTATAATTTCGAATGCGAAAGCATAAGAAATCTTTTGTATTTCTTTAATTTCAAAAATCGCTTTAAGGGCATTGATTGAGACTAAACATATCTCCCTTGATAACATGCGTGTATCTTGATTTGCAATGCTACATGCAAATTTTTTTAACTACCTTCTCAATACAACTCTTTTGTGATAATCCAATAATACATTAAGAGCAAACTTAATGCATCTAAATCCTTAATACAAAAGAGATATCCCTTAGATTTTTGTTTCAAATTGTTTTGATATAAATTTCTTATGCAAACTAAATCATAATTGGCAAATAGTATACAATTCACACATAAAACCAAATAATGTATGTGCTCCCACTAAACTTAGGCATATACAATAATCAACTTCATCTATCTCAAAACTAAACGAGATAAAATTGGATAAAATTTGTAATGTCGTTGATAGAAACATAGTTAAACTCACAGATGGATTACTTTAATTTACAAACCAAATTCTTTGCATTTCTCAATACAAAATTTTCTAATAACACCATAAAAAATTGTCTCATCGATATTACCATTGAGAAACATAATCTTAATATTCATGTAATGTAACTTGGATCAAAGTAATTCATAAGTGCCATTTTTATTTGAAAAAAGCCTTCATATAAAATCAAAGAGAAAGTTTCTTCTTAATTCATACCTTCCTTTTGAGTGAAATTTTTTGTAACAAAATATGCCTTATATCTCTTCACATTACCCTCGAATCTCTATTGATTTTAAATATTCATTTGCAACCAATAAGATTCAAACCTTTACGTAATGGGATGAGTTCCCGAATATTATTGTCTTTCATAGATTAAATTTATTCACTCATAGTATCAATCCACAATTGAGAATTAACACTTTTCATGGTATGATGGAAGTTGATTATATTATCTTCCAACAATCCATTATCTTTCTTATAATCTTAGAGAAGTATGAAACAATTATCAAAAGTCATACTTCTTTTTTTTCTAATGGATATCCTTAGTGACATTTGTTCTTGAGGTTATTGAGTTTGTTTTTAAGAGTACCTTCTTGATTTTTATCGGGAAAATTTTTAACACTATTTTTATCCTTATTTCTCCCCCCTAAACTTAATATCCTCAAAGAACTAACATTCCTATTTAAAAGATTGATCTAATTATGGGATCATAAAGCTTATACCCTTCAGACCATATAAATTATCCAAACTAAGTAGCCACTGACCATTTCCTGAGTCCAATTTCTTTTCAGTTGACCTATAAAGCCTTGTCTCAATTGGACAACTCTATTAATAGTGTAAATTCCTTATACTACAAATTTTTTCAGTCTAAAATTCATAAGGAGTTTTGGTCACTATTTTTATTAGAACTCTATTAAGGATATTGGCTGCAACTTTTAATGCCTCTTTCCAAAGTAATATTGATAGGATAGTATTATGGATCATACTTCTTACTACATCTTCTAATATTCTGTTTCATTTCTAACCAGCATCATTTATGCTAAAATAGCATCCAACATAGTATACTATGAGATGATGCTCTATTCTTTCAAGGATTTAGCAAATGATTTTGGGCATTGTTCACATAATCCATCATATCTACCATAACATTAACTACCATAGTAAGATTTGATAACCTTAATACTTTTACCTTAATTCTCAATATAATCCTTAAATACCTTAATGTCCAGTGATTCAAACTTCTCGTAAATGAGATAAAGGTATCTATAACTTAAACATCAACTATAAACAACAAAAATATTATTGATCATTCTAGAAAACCATATGGAATGATTCACAAATTACCATATAAGTTCAAAAGCGTCTGAAGATCTGTCAATACCAAATCTCTTTGTAGTTATTTGTTTTTCTTTAATAAACATTCATCTGGATAGTAAAACCATAATCTATCCATCAAATGTGTCAAAATTAACCTTAAAACAAACAAAAAAATGAGAAGAATGTATTTCTTTACATGCCAAAAGTTATATTTGATACAATCATTCTTTACAAGTCCAATAGTCCAATGGAAGTTACAACTAAATTCCTTATTTATTCCTATTATTGTTTCTTCCAAGGTAAACTTTCTGCAGCTTTATCCTTTTTCTTTCATGCTTTTATTCTTAAAGGTATTTGTCAATAAATACTTTTAGTTTTTTCTTACTTTTACACATATTTTCTTTTGGCATGCAATAAAAAAAGCATGATTCATTAAGAAACTATTTGTCCTTTTGGCTATTTTAATTAACCAAAGATTAAGTAAATTGTGCCAAAAGAAAAATCAAAACTAAATGCATGAGCATATTACAAGACAACTCCAACTTTAATGCCTTTTAGTTTTGAAGCAAGATAAGACATCTTTATGATATACTCCCATAGATATATATTATACTGTGAATACCATATTTTGTCTAATTTTTTTTATTTGCGTAAAAGAGTTTAGCCCATTTTCATTTGTTCAAGCCCATTGCTTTTTTTTTTCATTAGAGCCCACAACAAAAATAATTTTTTTTTTATTTTTTTAGCCCAATCTCGTATTTGACAAAAAAGAAAAAAGAAAAAGAAAGAGGAGTTAAATCATTGGATCCTTCTTTTAAGTTTCTTTTCTTCTGACCATTGAGGGGAGAGGAAATGGACATCATGATGAGTTCTTCCCCCAACAACATCATTCCCTCTCCTTTCATGATTATTTCTTGATCAGCCAACCTGTAAATTTGTTCAGCAATAATTCAATTTGACCCAAGAACAACATATACATCATCAACGGGAATTAGAGAGGGGGAGATTTTTTCAGACCATCAACAAGAGTTACAGAATTAGTAGAAAACTCAAAAAATTTCAAAAGCTACATCCGGATACATCAAGAATCCTGCTCAACCAACCTGCAAGCAGATTCCAAATACAGAAGCAGATTCCCAGCAATACAATTCAGTAGCAACAAGAGAGAAAGAACAAGGTGAAATCTAGCAACAACAATAATCATCAATATCAGAAATTAAAAAAAAAAAGAAACAAGGAAGAAGCAAAGGAGGAGGCCGCGGCCTTCCCCATGTCATTACCGCGGCCTCCCATGGTTGCCATCATCATCTTCAACCTCCAAAACCACCACAAACACCACCACAAACTCCTCTCCTTTATAGCCATCATCACCATCTTCAATCTTCCCTCTGGTGGCCTCCTCCACTGTCATCATCATCATCACACCATTGCCATAACCACCACTTCGATCCCCATCAATCGCCCAGCCAAAGCCGCACACGCCAAGCCTCTCCACCCTCAGCCGCGAAGCCTGTCCCGCAACCACCACCGCGCCAGCCTTCTCTCTCCCGTCACCTCTGCCGATTCGTGAAGCCTCCATGGTCCATAGCCCCAAAATCACGATGGCTCAAGTGCTGCCGCATCCATCGCCCGCCGTGAAGCCACCGTAGCAGATCGGCCCATGCACCACTTGTCAACCGCGAAGCCGCTGCGAAGTCACCGATCTTCTCCCCCTCGCGGTGGTCACCCTCTCTTCCCTCTCGGACTCACAGCTCTCTCTCTCTCTCTTTTTTCTCACTCCCTCGGCCCAATCTCTCTTTCCCAATCTCCCCTTTTCTCTTTCTTTGTCTGAGCCTGTGTGTGCATATGAGAAAAGAAGAGAGAGAAGTACATTTGTGTGCTGCTTGTGAGAGAGAGAGAGAGAAAACTTGTTATGTGTGTGACCGCGTGTGTGATAGTAAGAGGGAGTGAGTGAATTGTGTATGTGTGTGAGTGAGCGAGGGATAGAATCGTGTGAGGCAGTATGTGTGTCCGCGCGTGTGTGAGTGAAAATGAGAGAGTGTGGTGTGCGTGTGTTTGTGAGGAGTGAATTGAATTGTGTTTGTAAGAGACAGAGAGAATGGGGTGTGCGTGTGTGGGGTAATAGGTTAATTTCTGTATTTATTATTATTATTATTTTGTTAGTTTTTGCTATTATGTTAGATTAGATTTTAAAATTATTAGTTAGAATTTTAATTTGTTTGATTTGGTAAGTATTTGTTTTGTTTTAGTTTTCAAATTTTATTTGTTGGACTTGAGTTTTTTGTGATAAAAAAAAAGATTCTATTTAATTTAGTTCAAAATTAATATTTGATCATTTTGATTTATAAAAAAAAAAGAAAAGGATTTATGATGTGTCTTTTTTTAGTATTCTAGTGAAATTGAATAAATTAGTTTCAAAGTAATTTAATTATGCAAAAATAAAAAGGGGTGATTTAATTATTTCTTTGATTTCAAGTGAATTTAGTATTAAAGTTTTATTAATTAAACAAAGGATAAAAAAAATATAGTAATTAGGACTCCTTTTATTTATTTAATTATGTTTTATTTAATTGTGTACTTGTATTTATAAGTTAATTTTCCTTTTCATTTTATTTTTATATATGTTCATGTGCTTTGCTTAAATTAATTATGTGATTGTGTTTATTTTGCCTTTTTTAGTTTAATTATTTTGTGTTTGTGTGTTTTTTTTGTTAAATTAATTGTATATTTTGTGTTTTTTTTTGTTAAATTATTTTATATGCTTGTATGTTTTGTATATTTATATTTTGTGTTTATTTTTAGTTAATTATTTCTTGTGTTTGTGTACTTGTTTAATTATTTTATATTTTGTTTAATTATGATTCACTTTTGCTAATTCCAATTAAAATTAGAAATGGCCAAAATATTTTCATTCCATTCAATAATAAAAAATACTTTCCTTTCAAAAAAAAATTAAAATCAACTAACACACTTTTTTAATTTTATTTTAAAATCCACGCAACAACTTCTGATATTGATGTATAGCTTGCTATCCTCAAGTTTCATGAGAATGTAAGGGTTTATTGTATAGTTCATACTATCCTAAATCCTATGCAAGAGTGAGTTTTAACTTCTTTGAAATTGGTTTCTTTAATAAAATCAATTCAACACACAATCATTTTCTACAGCACTACGTGACTTTGAGTTCCTCATTGCACAGAGAATACGTAGGCGTGGCCAACAACTATCAAGTCAAAATCCTTTTTTCATAAAATTTGTTTTTTATTTCTTGTTTTAATTTTAACTTTATTTCTTTGTAAATATGCAATTGTCATAAGTTTTGGGGAAAATAAATATTATAAAATTATAATCAATTTGCATAATAAGCTATAGGGTAACCGTATTTATACGGATATATTAGGGGTGCAGTGGGATTAAGTTTCCACCATTCCCTAATCATAATCAGACTCCCGAATCTCCAATCTCTTTTAAAAAGACCAGTTTGCAAATCAAAAGGTTTTCCAATTTTAACCAGAATTAAAATTGGTGACGACTCCTGTTTTTACTTTAAAAATCGGTTGTCATTCCAGTCGCAGCGCTCTCCAGGCACGTTGTGACATATACTTTATGAAAAAAAAAGGTTTGTTAAAATCACATTTGTTCTAGTCTTATCGTTATTATCAAATCCTCCCTTTTTTAAAAAAAAGGAAAAATAAAAATAAAAATTCCCTTAAAAACTTTCTTGGCATTGAATACCTTTTCGGACATATTGTCCTTGAATGTTTCTGGAACTTTATTCTACATGGTTATAAGACTTATACAATCTGAACGGTCTTATTTCTCAAAATTATTATTTTTTAATAATCCTTATTGGAACTTTTATCCATAAGAGTAGTAGGGTGGTTCAGTTCTTAGTGCACAGTCTAGATCCAAGTAGCCAAGAATGATTATTACGCTCTCTTTCCATTCCTTAAAATTAGTTCTATTTAATATAGAAACAGACTAATATTGGTAGATATAATATAAGTAGATATAATATTAAAATCAAAACAAAATAACATACATGAATTTAAATAAACTCAAATAATGGTAGGGCCCATCACAAGATACCTAGCACAATATTAATATTTAGTCTTTGGATAGAAATATTAACTTGTAAATGGTACTCTCGATGCAATCACGGGTATTGATAGTAAATCCTGTCAAACAACAAGTCTATTTTTGGACTGACTTATTACCCACATGGAACCTAATAACCATCACATACCCATGATCACAATTGTATATATAATTCTGCCACATATAGACCTTCATTTGGGCCGGTCAACATCCACATGAATTATCTATGTAGTAATCAAATATTGATAATAAATCCTGTCAAACAATAAGCCTATTTTTGGATCAACTTATCATTCACATGGAACTTAACAATCACCACATATTGATTACCACAAGTATGCATGTACTTTGACGAAATACTAATTTTTCTTTGGGCCAATTAATATTCACAGGAACCACATGCTTACAATTATCCTTATGTTCCAAAATAAATTGACTTAGACAAGAGAAACTACTTTGGCAGTATGTTGCTTCAGTTAATTTATTTCAAAACCCTGAGAATTGTTACCAAAATTCTTAATGTAATAGAACTGAAATATACATATGTTCTCAATCCAAATATCAACAGGACAAATCTTCATTTGTAAATGAGCAAATAATTGAATCTTTTATTTTATGCATTAACATGCCAGAAGACCAAACAAGAATGACAACTCACATGTCAAATAAAAATTATTTAGCTTTTAATTTTAATCCTAAATTGAAATCCAAATATTAACAAAAGGGAAATCAATTATTTCTTAATGATTCAATCATGGACCGCTCTGATACCACTTGTAAGAAATTTAGCTCTTTATAATCCTAAGATCATCCATATTAAATCATCAAGAAAATTAGAAGACTATATGCGAAGCGTACCTGAACATCCATAGGAACTGACTGATGTTTGGACATGTAGTCATTGCTCTTCCAAGTTGATACACATCCTTCAGAGATGGCACCTGTCCCTTTTCTAATGATAGGATGTCAGGAAAAAAGACATGTATATAACTTGGGGACCATAACCTTTTATAATTCTGTAAACCCTAGTTTCTAATTCAACTCATCATAAAATTAGTAACTTGATAACATGGTATCTGTACATAATAAGCTCATACTTAATGGAATGATTTAGGCCCATTACCTTATCCTTATCAAATCACTTTAATTTGGGCTAAACTTTATAATAGCACACAATATACAATGATATATACAAGTCCACATATAGATTCTTACAAGTAATATATAATAATCTCCATTGATACAGGAGAGTACAATTTTCTTTTTTAATTTTAGTTTTAGTTTTTTAAAATTAATTACAATAATGTGATATATTATTTTCCTTCTTCTCTTTATTTTTAGGATTTTATAAAAAAATAAAAATTTTTCTTTTTGTTTTCATTATTTTCTTCGGGAAATTGTACAAACTGAAAATAGAGTGAAAATCAAGTAACATTTTATAATTAACTTTGAAAAAATGAAATAAAAAATATTTTCTTAATCCGACTAGACCCTAAATATTTTTTTCTTTTCTCTTCGAAAATAAAGAGAAATACTTAGATACTGTAAGAGTAAGAGAATACATTTGGTCTGTTTCATTTAATAAATAATATATTAACTTTGTGGGTTATTATTGTCACATTTTTTTCAGCATATTTAATATAATATATGACGTGTCATTTATTAAATGGAACATAACAAATACATTCTCTTACTCTTGAAATACCCAATAATTTCTCATAAATAAGTTGATAAAATGTGAACAGTAGAAACTTAGGTTATAAGCGAATTCCTTTGTTTACTATCATCTATCTATCAAAAGGTTAATATGTCTTTTATTTCAGCCATTAAAAACAAGAGGCATGAGAGTATTTTCGTCGTTCCATTAATTTTTTCTTTCCGTGTTCTAAAAGAAGCTTTAATATTTTTACATTTGTAGGGTATATTTGTAGCCTATTTGGTTTAAATTTTGATAGAATTGATTTTAAAATAATTGATATTGAAAGAATTTATTTTTAAATAACTTATTTGTGTTTGAAAATGATATTAAAAAGTGAGTTTGTAAAAAATAGTTAAAGTTAAAAATGATAAAATAAAGTTATTTTTCCTAATATAGTATGCGTTTGTTTGTGATTATTTTTGTTTTTGCCCAAAAAAGTACTTTTCATATATTTAGATGATTTTTAAAAAATAATCAAAATTTTAAAAAACTATTTTTTAACTTTTTTATAGAAGCTAAAATTAGTAGCTTTTAAAAAAAAATCAATTTTTGACTTTTTAATTATATATAAAATTTAACTTTCACAATATTTTTTTCAGAATTTGAAACAAACAAACCACTAATTACCAAAATGGGTTGTGATAATTTGTGCTTTTGCGTTTGTAAAGTGTAAAGATGGATATTGTGGTCATTTAATTATTTTCGTTCACATATTGCAAAAGCATAAGCTAGATCTTACTAGCTTTAACAAGAATCGATTTCAATGAAAGTGTACCAATTATTTTCAAGGTAGAAAGTAAACCAAATGGGTTCACTTTTGTCCAACCCAATTTTCATTACCGCAACAGAAAAATATTGCTATCCAAACATGCTGTTGGTTGTAGAATAAAATAGGGTAAAAAAACCTTATGGAACAATTTTAGATGTAAAATTATACACAGAATTTATTCTTGAAATTTATTGTTCCAACTTTTACCATACTTATTCAATATGTTTGGTTGGGGAGAAAAAATGAGATAAATTTTTTATGATTGAACTTTATGTGTAGTTTTATAAATAAAATTCAATAAGAAAAAACTTACCCCATTTTTAAAAGAAGTTGAGTTCATTGCGTCACGCTCTGTGAAACTATTCTTAGCCACAATATCAGCATAAAAGTTTGTGTCGTGTAAAGTGTGATTTAAGTTTACCTTCCACCCACCTATCATATCTAACAAATTTAACAAATGAGTGAATGACAATTCTTAAACCCTTCCTCCCAGCCAGCAAAGCTGAACATGACCCTGTCGAATGGCTATTAAGTCAGCAACCTAAGTAATGGTGAATATGGTAGCAGCTAACAAGGAAATGGAGTATATGCTTAACTGGGGTCTTTGCTTGATTTATAATCTCGTTACTGTACTTTTGTACTCCAACTGATTGCTCTCCTCATAAATGAAAGTCACATACAATTTGTAAAAATACAAAATCAATCTTGCTATATAATTTTCCATCTCGAAGCATGGATCAATGACCCAGATTAAAACATTTCTTCCATGTCGATGCTGTTAGCACAAGTTCAAAGATCTTCAAACCTCTGGCAGGTGCGTATACTATAATACAAATGCCCCTTATATACAGGTCCCTCTTAAAACACAAGATGACAATGTGAAGTTAGAAAATAACCAAACGATACTGTCAAATGATACTGCCATTGAAAATTCAGTAGAAATCCACTTTCATGTTATAGAGAAGAGCTAAGTCATTTAAGAGAAGCTACTGCTCATAACCATAGATATATCATATATCTGAAACCAATACTCTATAAGATTTAAGAAAACAACTAATGAACAAGTAGTACAAGAGGAAATTTAGCATGCATAAGACCAAAACAGTAAGCATGGCTATTTACAAGTTGCAAGATGCCATTTTCCTTAGGGGGAAGCCGAAGAAAATAAACAATCTTATGCAATAACAAAATTTGGAAGGTAAGTCCTTAAAATTAAGGTTTCTCTAGGGATAAACCGTACTACTTCTAGGCACAAACTATGTGAGCAACATGACTAGAAGCCTTGGAATAATAGCCTATGCATTCGCAGAAGCAGCTTCAGGATGATAACGAAGCATCTCATGCCACATCATTTCCCTAATCATCTCTTCGCCCCAGTTTTCATCAATGTCAAGGTTGATTGGCACTTGGGCAGGAGGATTACACCTTGGATCATATAGGCCAGCCATATAGGGGTGTTGGAGTGCTTCTAAGACAGTAATTCTCTTAGTTGGATCAAATATTAGCATCTTTTGCAACAAATCTATGGCTAATGGATCTGCTTGTGGAAACAGCTGAGAGAAGTGTCTGCCCCTTGTATAGGGCAGTGATTTGATAAACCTCCTGGCTTTTGAATTATCAATAAATGCAAGATCAGATTCATTCAGGCTTCCAAGAACGCTTATAATTAGTTTTAGCTGGTTGAGGCACTCAGTTCCAGGGAAGATTGGCTTTCTACCAAGAATCTCAGCAAAAATGCATCCTACAGACCAGACATCAATGGCTGTTCCATAGTTTTCACAGCATAACAGGAGCTCCGGAGCACGATACCAGCGGGTGACAACATACTCTGTCATGAACTGGCCCTCAACTCCACTGGTCCGTGCAAGGCCAAAGTCACATATCTTCAAATCACAATTGGCATTGACAAGCAGATTCCCAGGCTTCAGGTCCCGGTGAAGAATATTGGCGGAATGAAGATATTTAAGACCTCGAAGCAGCTGAAATAAGGGTTTATGATTAGTATCAAATGCAATGATGGTTAAAATATTCAGCAATTAGGAAGTCACCAAAGCATATGTTTACTTTCTGTTGTTTGCATATTACCATTAGCAACGCCGATAATAGTTCTATAGAAAACTCATAAAAATGTAGAGATGTATGGCAATTATAGTCCATAATAGGTTCTTTCAATAAGAAGCTTGATTGCCTAGTTCATTCATGGTACAAGGAGACCAGTTCTGTTCAAATTGAAGAATGCAAGTAAAGGAAAAATCTTCCATAGAAACATTTACGGTTGATGCTGTAATCTTGTAGCTCAACAAAATTAGTAGAACCTCTCGGTAAAATGACATGCCAATTGGTAACCTGAAGAATTACAGATACTCTCTCTCTCTCTATAATGATAGTGAATGCTACTACACCAGAAAACTAACAACTGAAAACACTACTTTCCTCAGAAGCAATGTGCGTTCAACCTACATAACTCAATTTTTCCCGCTCCTCCATACACATCAAGTGCTATAGTATGAGAATGCACGAAACAGGACATTTAACGGTAAATTCACTTAACAGTTGAAAAGGGTGAATTCATGTCAGAACAAGGCAATGCCAATCTATGCAAGACTGCAAGCATACTTCAAACCCCTATCAAAGCTCCTTTAAATGCATATATTACTCATTTCTGCAACTCCAAAAGGATTCCACACCATAAATGTTTCAGAAAGAATACCTAAACCAATTGAAATACCACACCATAAGAGACTGGTACCTGAAACAAGAAATACTTGCAATGATCACTGGAAAGTGGCTGCGAGGACTTAATAATTTGATGAAGATCTGTGTCCATGAGTTCATAGACCAAGTAGACATCCTTAAAGCTTGTTCTCTGGATTGGCATCATAACATCCTTTAAAGCAATCACATTCTCGTGCCTAATATGTCTAAGCAGCTTCACCTCTCTCAAAGTTCTCAGCGCATCAGTGCAATTGTCAAATATATTGCTAATCTTCTTAATTGCAACATTCTCATTGGTCTCCCTATTGATGGAAGAGCAGACCACGCCATACGCGCCTCGGCCAATGGGCTTGATTGGAACGTACTTGGTATCAATCTCGAACAATGTCTGCCATATTGTATAGTAATGCTTTCCCCTTGGCTTAATTCTGTTTGGAGGCTCAACTAAAGTTGCCATTTTTCCTGCAAAATTAGCAGTAACACAGTGATTAAACACACATTGACATAGGAGAGGAAACAACTATTTAAGCTCATAAACAGTGAATTATAAACAAACACGAGCACTGTATACCCCAAGTGAGACAAGCAAACAAGTTTAAACGAATATCAGGAAATTAACAAAAGCTCATGTATCTTCAATTGTTAACAAGATATGGCAGTGCTGCAAGACAAAGGGTGAAGACATGGATACTTTTATATGCCATGTAAGAGAAGGTTAGAATCAATCCTTGCTTGTTATTTCTACATCTGGGTTTTGATCTTTTGATGTCAGCTTGTCCTCTTCGTGAACTTATTCTCTCCCAACCAAAACTTTTTGGGTGGTTTTCTTTTCCTTAAAAAATAACACAAGATTCAACAAACAACAAAAGACTCAATTTTTTTAATCCTTCCTCTTCCCATGATCTCAAGCTTCAACCCAACCCAAAAAATAAACAGAACCAAATAAAAAAAAAAAAGCCAGAAAGAAGTGTTCATACCACAAGAATTCTTCAGATTACATCAAGCTTCTCTCCTTTCTCCCTTGTTGGCCCCAGACACCAAAAACCAATGCAACAGATGAAGCTTCCCTTCAAGAAAAAACGTTCTGCAACAGCGAATTTTGCACAACTCAATCAATTGTCTATTGAATGGATTGGATTCGGGAAGTGAATTCCCATATCATTGCAAATCTTATCATAAAAATAATAATTATGGTCTTAACTCTGAATTCTATCCAGATCAAGATTCAGAAGAGAGAGAGAGAGAGAGAGAGAGAGAGACCCATACATAGCCAATACAATTAGCCATAGTCATCATCACCATGTTCATTCATAAATAAAAAAAAACGTAACATATATCCATAGCAATATATGCGTACCTATGCATAAAGACATAGAATAGAATTGAATATTTTAGAAATAATAATAATACTGAAAGGAAGGGTTTATGAGTTTTATGGGGGAATTAAAAAGAAAGTGAAATAGGCGCATTAACATTTTAACACAGTCATGACTCGCATGAGTCACGACGACGACCCTAACCCACACGGCATTGGTGTTTTGTTTGGTATTATTGATTGGGTTTGCTTTGCTTTGCCCGTAAGAGAATCGGAAAATAACGGCAGCTTTCGGTTCTGTGTTTGGCCTTTGGGGACTTCAATATAAAATCTTAAACGTGTCTGGTCTTTTTCCTTTTCACGTTACTACAATTTGGGTTCACCCCCATTCCCCCTTCTTTATTGCTCATTATTAATTTTCATTCACGCACAAACAATCAGTTCAGTAACTTTCCTCTATAATAATAACCTCATGTCCTATCTCCGCTCCAGAGTTGCTTGTTACATGACTTGTAATATCCAAACTCAAATTACCGTATAAAGAACTTCACCTAACAGTAATTCTTGATTTACTGAAAAATACTACTCATGCAGATTTTTTTTTTCAAAAAATAAATGTCAGAATATATAACATGATTGATAATCTTTAGATAAGTAGATAGGTCCTACTATCATATTTAATTCAACTATTACCATATATTCTGTAAAGATTCTGGTTATATTATTCTCAATGTGAAGTATTAATCTAATGCTCTTCATTTTACTGTCATTTCCAGTGATTGAAAGTTATGGAATAGAGTAAAATAAAATAATAATCAGTTTTTTATTTAAATACTTCAAAACCTGATGAAATAAAATAATATTAGGTAGAACTCATTTTATTCTATATCCTACTTTCTTTCTCTCAATTTGGATGAAATGAGGTAGAATAGAATAAAAGTGATTAATTAATTTTTCCTTTTTACTTTTTCATTACTTTTATCAATAATAGTATGAAATTTTCTCGATCTCTTTTCTATTTTTGAATCTCTAAATAATAGAATGGAACGTTTGTTTCATTCAATTTCATCAATTATTATTATTATTATTCATTCATAGCCTTGGTCATACATGAATTTTTGTAGGTGTACTTTCGGATTCTTAATTTTTGGTGTACGGTCATGCATGAATGTGAATGTGGGACGGAATGCATAAGCATTATGTACCAAAAATATTTGGCTGGCACTGCGAAATGGTACCTACTCACAACTATAAGCTATGAGCTATGAGCTATAAGCTATGAGGTATTTAATATTCACTTAGGTAGGGAAAGTGAGGCACCTTCAATCTTGGCCTGCCGCTGCTACGTAGGGCGATTTCAGTCCACACAATGCTCGTGCCTGCACCAGATTTCTTCTAAAAAAAAAATATTATTTATACTTATTTTGTGTTGGACACCATACCAACTCATACTTTATTCATTATTAAATAAGGTGTGAACCATAGTTGAATGAGAATCATACCCAATCTAATCGTGAATGGAGTATATATCGATACAATATCTTACACACAATGAATACAAATAACACAACTCTTCTCCTCAACCTCTATTGATTTGTGAAATCGAACTCGGAGTACATGGGGGGTTTCAGTATTTATGATAAACCGGTTAGTATCTGTAGGGGGCTTTTATTGATAGAGATTTAGATGGAATATGTCTTAATCAGTTTATATTAAATGAGATAAGATCTTTTGGTAAGGAAGAGGTCAGTTAATTTAGATTTTAAAAGATGATATAAATAATTAGTTAAATTAAAAGATCATGTCATCCATACCTCCTGCATGCTATCAAAATTCCTCATGATTCAATTCTAGTGGCTTATATATATTCTAATTTTTTATATTTTTAAAATTACAATGATTATGATGAAATTTAAATTTAAAACCTCATATATGTTTTTTTTTTTTATCGGAGTATACTATCCAAATATTTCACCACAAGACCGAGTAAATTATTATGCGAGTTATCACTTATCAGGTATTGACTAACCAAAAACCTATTTTTTTCCGTTCATGATTTTTTTGTCACAAGTATCTCCTACCGGATGTTTGCTTCCACAATATTTACCTAATTTTGATATACATCCACTTTAAGTTTTTGACCCTTTTTTCAACCTCTTTGCTGGCCATTCAATTTTATGGCCTGAAACACAACCAACGAAGAAATAATAATTAATTACTAGCAACCAATAAAATTACAATTTTAAATTTGAGACTGAAAGATCAGGTACACATCATGCACTGGTACTGTAGCTTCGTTTAACTTTGGTTTGTTCACACCATTGTACCGCTAAAGTCAGAGCTCACCATTTGGACTCTTCATATTAGATGCCATGCCATGAACTTTGAAAGATCAACATGTTATCGAAGTTTCCACAAATAGATTTTTGAATTCCCATATAACTACTGTCAATTTTCATAAAATAATTTTTTAAAACTAAGAGAGAGCAAATTAACCGTCGATTTAGCTCTTGCGCCAAATTGATCGGAGTAAGATGAATGGGAGAAAGAAGGAAATGAGAAATAATAAAACACTCAGCATTCCATAGGCTCTTGGAGCCATAAACAAACACCCCATGCCAAAGAGTCGATTTCAAGAAAAAGTAAAACATAACTTAAATTCCTGTTGGATACTATAACAAATTTCATATTACCATTGTATAAGAATGCATTACTTTATTATCCATCAAAACCATTTCCTTAGTGTGATTTCAAAATTGTTTTTTTATTTTGGTAACGTTGGATAAATATCGCAGAATAGAAAATATATGAAAACGTTGAAGACAAAATGTTATTGGAAAATGAGATAGAGACAAAAACCCTAAAATTATCTCGTCACATGACAACTATCTCTCCAAAAAAAAAATGGATGCTTGAAATATTTTTTCTAAGACATAAATTTGAAATATTTTTTTAAAAACATCTCTTTAAACATTTTATATTTTAATTCAGTTTTTCTCAATTTTCAATTTTTTATTAAATTATAACTTAATTTTCTTAATCTTTTCATAAATCATTATTTTTTGTACACCACTATCCATCTGTACTGTCATCTCCGTCTTTTTGTCCAGTGACGGCTACCAAATAATTGAAGAATTTTGAGAATAAGTTCATCAAAATGATGATATTAAGCTCCCACTTCCATTCTTCTAATTTAAGAATAAGTTCATCAAAGTGATGATATTGCGATGTCATTTGTCGCCGAATTCATAAATTAAATGATGAGTATCGAGAAAAGATAAGTGACATACATGCATATAAGAAATCTGGTTGAGCACAACACAGAAAGAAGCAGCATAGAAATATATACACTTAAAGAATGATATTTTAATTTTCATTAAGATTAGTATGTGTATGTTTGGATTTGAGTTTGGAGGGTTAGAATTGATCCCAAAAATGATTCTAGGAATTTTTTTTATCTTGTTTGGTTGCTGAATAAGAGAGTAAGTTAGTAAGAAGTGAAAATTTCTTCCAATTATCAAATATAAATTACTTTATATTAAATTAATTTTAACAAAATCAATTTTGTCAGAATAAACTCTATAAATGCATGACCATAGACACACTATATGACTGTCAACTTTTCATTATTGCACCCCGGAGTTCAACGTGATGAGTACATGAATTATGTCAGGTTTTATGTGGATGAGTGGCTAACAAACTTTGACAGACAAATTCAACAATGATTCTTAGGGATTGGGTAGTTGTTATAACGCGGTGTGCATAGAAATTGAGGGATTATTGACCAAGAAAATTGCACAAATGGTTGCCCGAAGCCACCAAGAACTATTCTTAAATCGAGATGTGTTATTTGAGCCTGTTGATTCATGGACACGAGATACCCTAGACAGAGAGCGAAGAAAAAAAAAAAAACAAAGAAAGAGAAAAAAATTGAAAAGAAATATGGAAGAGTAAAAATATAATAAAGGCGACGTTGAGTGTCTATAAAGATAAGAGGTGTGTACTAACCAAAAAAAAAAAAAAAAAGATAAGAGGTGTGTAGAAAATATTTCTGCTGTCAATGTGCCCCATTCTTGCTTTGTTATTCCTTTTCCAAATAAATGTGTGCACTTTCTATTTACTCTTTTTTTTAATAATATATTTTTCATACACATAAATTTTGAGATTAAATTAGTACCTTATACTTAAGGGATAATTCTTTTGAATTAGATCAACACCTCATTGTTTATCTACTCTCTTTTATAAGTACTAGTCATTTGAACCGTGTGATACACGAGATGATAATAAAAAATAATTTATTGACCGTCATTGAAAAGAAATAATAATTTCTTTAAATACATCTTACAGAAAATTAAGTTTATAAACTTATTTTGAAAATAAATTAACAATTAAATAATTAAATATATAAACAAAATATAAATGAGTATAGATCTGAAATGAATCATCCTATTTTATATCTTATTTTGAATATCATATCCATAAGGTTGAGAAAATCTCAAAAAATGACCTTAAACTAACAATAAAAAATATTTTGCACGTTTCGATGGTTGAAATTAATGAATAATGAAATAAAATAAGTGAATATAATTACAATATCATATACCATTAGTATGGATGACAATGGGCATCGATGAAAGAGGGGATGTGTCTTTCACACCTTGTCATTGTTTAAAATTTTGTCTCTTGATCTCATCTTGATCCCTATCACGGGTCCATTCCCTATTTTTCATAAGGATTTGAATTGAGCAAGATATTTGCAGATTTATTAAAATAATTCAAAAAAATTTAAAAAATATTTTTATATTCGAAACATAAATATGCATAATACACATTTCTTTTTAGAATATTTGTTTACTTTTAGACAATTTCATATTTTAAAATATCTCTTAATTTCATATTTCAATAAAGTACTATTTTTTTCTTCGAATACTACCTCTAGTTAATTTCAAATTTTCAAACATTCCATTAATTAATATATATGGATACATTAGTACATTTATTATATTTTACTTAATTATCAATATCATTTATTATCTTTCTTAATATCCATATTTATCCAAAATTGATAGATATTTTTGAAAATAATAGAATAACAAATGCTCCTTATGCAATATAATCCAAACTTTTTCCCAAATTGTTGATAATAGATCGTTGGCTCTAACCTCTATATTCACGAGCGACCTCTCCATTCGATGAAGCCACCCTTAAACGCTAAGAACGTTGCTATCTAGCCGAACCTGCAAGCTAGAAAACCCAACCATGGCACGATTATATGGACAATTGTTGAACAAGTGCCAAACCTCTTCCTCATTGTGGCCACAGAGGTAACACCAGTTGCCCACTTGGACGTTTTTAGATAATAGTTTGCTTCTTGTTGGTAATATGTTCTGCCTAATCTCCATGTAAAAATCCTGGTTTTGTAATGTTCTTTAAGGAAGAAAGAAACACAAATGTGTTAGATGATTGTATCAGCTCAACTACGCTCGCCTTCGTATCAATCAAACATTCTATACACGACTTTAATGTTTACAATAAAGCTTGTGATTGATGTCTTTGCCATTTTGCCAATTGAAGGAAGCCACATATAACTACGTGGAACGTTCCCATGGCCTGTCCTGATTCATTCTTTGAATGTTCTTTGAAGTTTTTTTTCCATTTGAATGATTTGGGTTATTTACTTAAAAAAAAAAATCAAATTGACATGGCTATCCGTCAGGACTTAGTGGTTTTGTTTTCTTCCTCCCAATGGATCTATGTTTTTTCTTTTCTCTTTTTTTTTTTGGGTCGAAGGATTTTTCATTTGTCTGAGACCTGCGTATATGATGGATTTTAGTTTGAGTAAACATGGCCAAATTTGAGCCTTTAACTCTCAAGCCCACAAGCCAAGCAATAAACAAAGGTATGACATGGCAGAAAAACATACTTGATGATTCAATCGCAAGGCTATGTTTGACAAAAAAAAAAAATATCGCAATGCTTTGGGTGTGTGTATTTCATATTTTTAAAAAAACGATTATAGAACTTAATTTTTGTATATAACTGAAAAACTGAAATTAATATTTTTAGAAACTATTATTTTTAGCTTCTATTAAAAAATTGAAGATCTATCTTTTTGAGATTTTGATTATTTCTTAAAAATTATGTAAATATATGAAAAGTAATATTTTTGAATGAAAAAAGTTGTTTTCACCCTAAAACACCTCATCCAAACGACCCCTAAATTACATTTTGCACTTCAGAATTTGTAGATTATACAAATAATAAAATATTATTACGACACGTTTTGATGTTTATTAATACATTTAAGCAGTGTTCGAAATAATTGAATTTAAAAATATATCAAAAATATAATTGAAAGTGAAAATTGATTTTAATTAAATTAATTTTATTTAAATTGAACTTATTTGATTAATAAATCATTTCTTATATTTAAAACCTATCAAATAGTATTTGGAATAATTAAAATTTTGAATTGATTTGGTTTAAATTGAATTTAAAATTAAGTTCGGTCTCATGCATAAAATCTCTCTTTCCAATGTATTACTTTTCTTTTTTAAACTCTTAACCAGTGTTTGGTTAGAAAAGCCCTTTGAATGTTTGTTAATTTAAAAATTTAAAACCCAAGAAAATGACTTTCTTTTACCCAGTTTTATTTTTTTCATTTTTCCACGTACTTTCAAAACTTCTCACATCCCCTAAACTCCTTTTACAACAAATATCTGGCACATTATTACTTTCATTTTCTAATAAGTATTCATTATCACTTATATATATATATTAAAAAAATAATTAGATGAATTTAAAATTAAATAAGTTTAAGTGTATTTTATAATACTACTCTTATTACTAACATCAATATTCTCTCTTATATTTAATATAACTACTAACTCTCTCTTTCATAAAGGTATCAAGGGCAAAAATAATTAATGTTATCTAGAATTCTTAAAAGGATAAATAATAATAGAAAAATAAAAATTTATTAAAATTCTTATTAGAGAACTGAGATAGTATTAAATTAAGTGAAATGATTTATCTTCCTAACTACTTCTCCTGAACATCTTCAACACATTAATTGTATGTGCTTTTTTCTTCCTCATTTAGTAATTAAGAGAATGTTTAGAAGGATTTGTATGAGGATACATCATTTCTCTTTTTTAGTTTTCCAAGGTCTCTCACTATTAATAATAATGACTAATTCATTTGTTAACCAAGTGGCCTCAATGAACTCAAGAGGGGGGGTGAATTGAGTTCTAAATATTTTTCTTGGATATTACACCATAATGACTTTTTCAACAAGTTTTAAAAGATAGACTTTAAAAACTTATTTTAATGGATACAAATACAAGATATGTAAGAGTGTAATTATGTGTATGAATAATATTAACAAGATACTGAACAGTAAATTTGCAATAAATGTAAAGAGATAGGGGAAGGAAGATTGCAAACTTGGTTTATACTGGTTCGGTCACCTCTTGTGGCCTACATCCAGTTCTCTCAAACAACCCGCTGAGAGTTCCACTAACTTCAATTCCTTTACAATCAAAGACCACTCCTACACCTTGGGATTCCTCACCCTTGTGTTTGAGTCTCTAAGAACCAAGAGATGCCACACTCTTGTTCTTGCAAGAGATGCCCCACCCTTGTACACAAACTTTTAAAAAGTATTACAAGAAATCACTCTCTGAATAGAGTAGATGTTACAAATTGAGGTCCTATAAAGTTTCTCAAGATTAAGACAATTTGGCCAAGTGTTGATCACAAAGATTGATGATTGAGAATGATTGTACAAAAATGATCTTTGTAATATGTTTTTCTGTGTTTTTCAAGTGTTAAACAATGGTATATATATAGAACAAATCATGTGACCCGTTAAGAATTAATATCAAGAGATGTGTCTCTTCAAACACACCTATTTGCGAATTTCAGACCATGGTAATCGATTACACAACATTGTAATCGATTACATAGTTCAAATTTTCAAAAACAAGCAACGGTCACTCGCTGGTAATCGATTACATTATCATTGTAATCGATTACATGCATGTACATTCAGGTTCTGGACTCAAGAACAGACTTGTAATCAATTACACTATATTGTAATTGATTACACCAATTCCAGAACTTGAAAAGTGAAAGTTTTAACACTCTTTAAAATCTTTCTTTCATTCTAACACTTAATCATTATGCAATCAATTTCCTTTAAAATAAAGCCAATGTTTTTCACAAGTTTAATCAAAATCTCATTTAAAGTCAATTGGATTTTTCCAAAACAGGTTTTTGTTGTATTCGAATTTATTTTAAGGATTAAAACTTGCTTGACTTGAAAATGGCCAAATAGTCCTATTTAAATGAAGACCTTTTAACAAAATTAGTCTAAGTCCTAAATATCCCAACCATAGGCTTGATCAAATGCTTGTACATCTTCTTGCTTCTATTCTTTTGTCATTTGCTTGTTCATTGGCATCATCAAAAACCTACAAATTAGCATTCACACCATTTCATGAGAGATCTCCCCTAAGGAGGTAAACCTCTAGTTACAAAACCCTTTTTATAATCACTTTTAAGAATCAAATCACTGACTAAATATTTAAATAGTCTAGCTAATTATATCACTTCTCTTAAACCAAACAAAGGGCAAAAGAGCATAATCTTCAATCTTGGATTTGGGGTTTGTCTTCCATGAAGTGGAGAAGTGGTTGGTGGTGGCCAATGGAGGGTTAGCGGCCGTTTGCAAGAAGTAGATACTTTAGCAAAGAGAAATGCTAGGAAATACAAAAAATTAATTTCCAAAATGACGTAAAATATGTACAATATAATGAGTTGAATTTTTATGCACCAAGTTCATTTTTTAGTATTAATTTTCAATAGAGAAGTGAAAATTAATTGTATTTATTAATATAATATTACATGAGTGGATGACAGTATATTAAATTTAAATTAAAATTAACATTGATTTGCGTTTTATCCTTCATCTCTTTTTTTCTCTCTTGATTTTCCTTATTTTTTTGTGCTTTCTCATGAATTGTCATAAGCCATTCGCTACAATTTATAAGGTAATGTTTGGTAAATGTCTATGGACAGTGGAGACAAAGACAGTAGATACGGTAAAAACGGAGACATAAAAAATATTGTCTCTGTATCGTGCTTGGTTGTGGAGTACAAGACATGATAATTGTCTCCGTATTTTATGTGGTAGCACAAGAACAGTATCTCAAATACATGATAAAAGACATATGTATCCCTACTGGATTGTCATTGACCGGCATTGGCTGCCACTGGCTGGCCAGTAGCTTAACCGCCGCCGAAGGTTGCTACCTAAGGAGTATTATTGGAAAACAAATATTAATTTTCTATCTCCATATTTTGTTCCCATGTTTTGGAAGACCAGAAATATATAAAATTTTTGTCTCGGAGACAGAAAATTGCTATACATTGTCTCCACTACCAAACATTTCTATCCTCATTGTTCCTATATTTCCTATCCCAAGGTAGTAAACAAAAGCAACCTAAGAGTTGTACTTGTATCGAGGAGCAATGTTGCTTTCCAAAGAGTAAAAATCCTTTTAGTCATTGAAATTATATACGTGTTTCACTTTAATATTTGGAATTAAGAATTTATCAATTTTATTGATGCTTTTAGAGATTATCAATTTAATCATTAAAATTGTAAAAATCTATTTAAGTTAATCCCAAGGATAATGTTCACAAGGAATAACATGAATCCTCAAAAGAATTAATTTGATTTTTTTACTTTTTTTACAGTTTTATGAATTAAATTAATAATTCCTTGATTTTAAGGATTAGAGGAAGCAATCACATAATTTCAAAAATCAAAATTAACTTTTACTTTTTAACAAATCATGTTAAAAATATTGTTATTTCCAATAGATGAGTTATTGCAATTTGCATGAATTGAATCACAAAATCGATGACCATCCAGTTTTTTTTTTTTGGTTGACTCAACTCTTTATATCCAATAAATGGTTGAAATTAAAGTTTTTACATTCTTGATATTTATTGTCTTATTAAGAGATGAGGAATACTAAGTTGGGCATAAGTGGTCATTCGAAAAAAAGAAAGTGCAGCTCATAACATTTGCTTTGTGCGTGATTGGGTTTAAAAGGCTTGCATTGATTCGGATTTGAGATGGGCCACAAAAGGGGGAAGTTTTAACGTTTTTTGAGTCTTGTCATCATTTGGAGGGATTTTTCTGTGTTGCCGGCTTGCCGTGGACTTACAGAGCATAGGAATTTTTTTTTTCACGAATATTTTGTGTAATAATTAAATAATTTGAGACTACAATTTACATTTGTGAGAACCGTTAAAAAAAAAATGTGTTACAATATGGAATCAGAGTTCAAATTGAGTTAATAAGCACATAATCTAATAGAATAATTTTCTAATATAATAACAACAAACGCGAGGAGAATATAATTTCATATTCTAATTAGCTTTCTATTCGTTGTAAACATTGTAACTGATTGTTTTGGTTATGTTGCATGTGATCATCCCCAATAATAAACGAAGCCTGCACATTCAATAGAGGCGCATATGAATATATGGTCATGTGGTTACCAGCTGCCAACTAAGAAATTTTGGATTTTATTATATCTATCTGGGCTTGCCTGGTTGGTTAATATACTCTGTATACAGTGTGGGAAATTTAATTGTCTTTGCTTCTATTCTACCTACCTCTATCCAATTCAGCAAGAAAAGTGTAGAAGTTTATGCAATGATCTTATATGATCAAACATTGATTTTTCAAGATGATGATGCAAAAGAAGTCGATCATTTCCACTTTTCTCGAGTGAACGTTCTAAATTTTCAATATCTGAGAAACATTAACGCAGTCAAATTCATTTTCCGTTACTGGACATGTTAAAGTATAGTCTGTGAAAATAATAATTTGACTTAATTTGACATGCAACTCGCAGTGACGTTTCGATTGTTATAAAAAAACATAGACGCCTCTGTTAAAAGAAGAGTTTAATTGTTGACCGTGCTAAAACATATTTATATGGTCGGTCAATAAATAATTAACAAGTCATCAATTGCGTGTAATTTCTTATGATTTGAATTAGAGCTAGTTATAAAATTAATTATATCATAATTTTATATTAATTAACTGTGTAAATATGTTTTATATTATTAGTGTGTGACAATTAGCTCATAAAAAAAAATGTTTGGTGATGATGTACTTCATTTCATATATTATATCAATTAATTATACTTCATTCTGAACAAATCCTATCGTCATGCGTACCTAACAAATTAATGTGGAGTATATTTTTGAAGGAGGAATAAACTGTGGAGTTCCTTTATCTCGTAGTATAAGATTTTTATTATGTAGGTGGATGGTTGATTGGTGTTGCAAGCTGAAGAAGTGAAGATATTTTAGGAGCTGGTGATGTTGGGGAAATGGATGATGAGATGAGAGGGCACAGAACAGGAGTGAAAACGAAAGGTGGAGGGTTGGGGTTGCGATGTTGGGCTGTCTGGTAATAATTGTAAGTTGGAGAGAGGAGTGGGCAGTGGGTGGCAGCACATGGCCGCACTGGTCCACCAATCCAATCCAACCCACATCGTCCCCCCTCTTTCTTTTCACAAGCCACCGAAAATGCATCTGCTAGTCACTCTCAAAAAATTATTTAATTTCAATAATATATATATAAATTTTTTAATATATTGAAATTAGTTAATTTTTTGATAATAATTATTAATAAGAAATAGAGGTAATATGTTACAAACACAAAATTCCTACACCATTTTTTTCTTTTTCTAAAAAATAGGGCTATCAAAATATACTATAATTCATGAGCCAGTTCAGCTTAACCCCTAAAATGATGGATTGAGTTGCTAAAAATTGAGCTCACATAAAAGTGAGTTGATTTGGCCTAGCTTGTATAATTGGCACGCTGGGTTCAAGCCTAATTGGAGGTGGACCGAATACGAGTTGTGACATGCATATTGTATTTGGATCGAATGTTAACTTAATTCCGTACGTAGTTGTTTATGTTTCTAAATTATATTGTCAAAAATCACATTTCTGCGAATGTTATTCCCAAGAATACCTTTCATTCTTAAGTATTTTTGAAAATTTATTTGTTTAGTATTAAACATTGATAGATTATTTATTGGGATTATAGGGAATAAATTATAAATTTGTTTATTTAATACTACAGTCTCGTTTGAATAAATAATTTATTTAAACTTTTATATATAAGTGATTTTTGAAAAGTAATTTATAAATAAATTATTTTATATTCAAATATATAATAATAAAAATAATTACTTTTAGTATTTTAAAAGTATTTCTTAAAAAGTTAGATATTTTAATTTCTTAAAAAATAATAGTAATAATTTTAAGAGAAATAATAAATTATTTAGCTAAATAGGATAAAAAATAAAAATATAATTTTTAACTTTTAAAAAATTAGAAAAATTAAAAAATTATATTACCCAAACAGATCCAACCTCTGGGATCAAATAAGTGTCAAGTTTTAATTAGGTATATGGTTAGGAAAATAATCAAAAACATCTTGACTTTAGATAAATATATCTGATTGTACAAAATTTCCTTTATTATTGAATTAAATTCAATAATGTCATAAAAATAAGAATATTTTAATATTTTTATTTGATAATTATTATTTCAAAGTCGCGAGAATCTTTTATTGTCAATCTCTATCATAGGAATGAAATATATTCAAAGTGTGAGAATATCCGTTAATTGTCAATAATAAATTTGTTAATTTTGAAACAATTGCCCTCTTAACGTCATATGGTTTTTTTTTTTTGCGTTTTATATGTATATGCATTTTTTAAAAATATTATTTTCGTGTTTTTAGAATTTTCAAGTTTTGTTTAATTAGTTTAAAATTTTTCATTTTTTCATTTTTTTTAGCCAACCAATTCAATTTTTTGTCTAACGTAATTGCTCTCTACTAATTTGGTAAATTAAATGAGATTTGAATTTCTTAACATTGAAACTGTATCAACTTTAATCGGATTTATTTTATCTAAAAACAAATTTGATCAGATTTAGTAGAAAATTACTTGATTCTGTTTTGGTAAACGAAAATAATTTGATTTTAACCTTTCACAGAAATTAAATCAAATGAATTCCATTTTTAATTATTCTAGACGCAATTTAAAAGATTCTAAACATATTAATTCCTTTATAAATAAATCTAAATACAGCCTTATAAAATGACTCCAAATATAAGATTTAACTTATAAATTAAATCAATTAAAGTCAATTACAATGAAACCAAATTAATTATGATTTTGAATAATTTCAAATAAAATGGTAGCAAATTTGGTAAATATAACTAATAATAATAATAATAAATATAAAATCCTCTTACTAATATAAAATTTCTTATACGTAAATCTATCAATAATATAAGCGATTTTCTTTTTAATTATAGATTATAGATCCGTATTACTACTATTTTTCACAAACAATAAAAAAATGTTTCCTAAAATCAATGTAGATAGATAAGACAATAATAAAAAAGATAAAAAAAAATTGAAGAATTATCGGGGATTTTTTTTTGAAAAAAGGGATTGAGTAATGTGGGCAGTGGGTGGGGTCGGGGGAAAGGGTGGATGGTTCTGATAATAGAGAAAAAGAAAGGAAAAGGGCAAGGCTGGCGCCAAACGGGAAAACAAATTAAGAGATAGAAAGAGAAAGTGCGGATTTCAAAACCCTTATCAAATCCCCTTTTTATTTTCCTTCCCTCATTCCCATTCCCATTCCCATTCCATTCATTTCCCCACGCACACAGGACACGAAACGAAACAGTTTCATTTCTTGCCGATCCGTTCATTGCATTCCCACACACTGAGTGAGAGTGAGTCAGAAAGAAAGATGAGGGAGATAATAAGCATACACATCGGTCAAGCCGGGATCCAAGTGGGCAACTCATGCTGGGAGCTTTACTGCCTCGAGCACGGCATTCAGCCCGATGGCATGATGCCTGGGTCAGCATCTCTCTTTCTCTCCCTCTCTCTTTTTCAGTTTCAATCTCATTTTCATTCTCAACGTCCATTGGATCTGTTGTCTATTCTATTCTGTTGTAACCCTAACACTGCAACTGAAACAGCGACGATTCCTTTGGGGTAGCGCACGATGCGTTCAACACCTTCTTCAGCGAGACTGGCTCGGGGAAGCACGTGCCGCGTGCGGTCTTCGTGGATCTGGAGCCCACCGTCATCGACGAGGTCAGGGCCGGCACCTACCGCCAGCTCTTCCACCCGGAGCAGCTCATCTCCGGCAAGGAGGACGCCGCCAACAACTTCGCCCGCGGCCACTACACCGTCGGCAAGGAGATCGTCGATCTCTGCCTCGATCGAGTCAGAAAGCTCGCCGATAACTGTACCGGCCTGCAGGGCTTCCTCGTCTTCAACGCCGTCGGTGGCGGTACCGGCTCCGGCCTGGGATCCCTCTTGCTCGAGCGCCTCTCCGTCGATTACGGCAAGAAGTCAAAGCTTGGCTTCACCATCTACCCTTCTCCTCAGGTATAGCTCGAGAATCGCCCTGCATTAGGGTTTTATAACGTTATCAGACTCCAGATTTTAGATAAACTCGTTTTTGCGTGGTAAGATCGAAAACTCTTTTACACTCGTGAGAGATGGGGTAAATTGATTTGTCTGGTAGCATCTTAAAGTCACAGGAGTTTAAGAGTTAACTCGAGATTGTAATAATCATGTGGTTTTCTTTACCTAGCCAACACTCAACCCTAAATTGTTTTGAGCAATTCCGTCAAGACGGAAAAAGATCACCCTTTTGATTGCCCTTTTTGATTTCAGGTTTCCACGGCTGTTGTGGAGCCGTACAACAGTGTTCTCTCCACTCATTCCCTCCTTGAGCACACCGATGTGGCTGTGCTCTTGGACAATGAGGCAATCTATGACATTTGCAGGAGGTCTCTTGATATTGAGAGGCCAACCTACACCAACTTGAACAGGTTGATATCTCAGATCATATCGTCCTTGACAACTTCCCTGAGGTTTGATGGGGCTATCAATGTGGATATTACTGAGTTCCAGACCAACCTTGTGCCTTACCCTCGTATCCATTTCATGTTATCTTCGTATGCTCCTGTTATCTCGGCTGCCAAGGCCTACCATGAGCAGCTCTCGGTGCCCGAGATAACAAATGCCGTGTTTGAGCCCTCTAGTATGATGGCCAAGTGCGATCCTAGGCATGGCAAGTACATGGCTTGCTGCTTGATGTACCGCGGAGATGTTGTTCCAAAGGATGTCAATGCTGCAGTTGCCACCATCAAAACAAAGAGGACTGTTCAGTTTGTTGACTGGTGAGCATTGTTTAGTTTCGTTTGTTTTTAACAACTAGCAAGTGCACTTATCATGATTTTTACTGGTGGTAGCATGACTAGAGAGATTCTTTGTACTTTGTGGGCAATGCATCTATCTAATTGTAACATAGCATGTCTGTGAAATATAGCTATCTAAATGTGCATTCATGTGAATCTTTGGTGGACGTTGGCAGGCTAGAACATTAATCTCTATGTTGTCTTTTTCTTATTATAGGTGCCCAACTGGCTTCAAATGTGGTATCAACTATCAGCCCCCTACAGTTGTACCTGGCGGTGACCTTGCTAAGGTGCAGCGTGCTGTTTGTATGATCAGCAACAACACTGCAGTTGCTGAGGTGTTCTCTCGTATTGACCACAAATTTGATCTCATGTATGCCAAAAGGGCCTTTGTCCACTGGTATGTCGGTGAAGGCATGGAAGAAGGGGAGTTCTCTGAAGCTCGTGAAGATCTTGCTGCTCTTGAGAAAGATTATGAAGAAGTTGGTGCTGAGGGAGCCGAAGATGAAGAGGAAGGAGAAGATTATTGATGTTATACTGAGAGGCATTTTCCGGATAATTGTTTCAAGTAAAAGGGGCATATGCATCGTTACATTGCCCCTGTACCCGTATTTTTCCTTTTAATCCTGTGTGACATAGTTCTCTATCATTCAAACTGTGCAATTGTCAAACATTATTATGCTTCTATATGTTGGTTTAGGGTAAGTTGTTTGTTGCGTCAATTATGAATTCAGAATTGTGCATCTCATAATTTGATTTTGTTTTAATCACGCTTGCAATTTCTTCTAGACCTACATTTTGATTTTCACAATGTTAAACATGCGAGGCGTGTTCACCATGCATTTTTTATAACTCGTGAAATTCTAGTAATCAAGGTGGCTACAATCCGCTCTTCATGCATCCATTTTTGGATTAGTTTAAAATTTTAACTTAATTTTTTGGGGTTGCTGTGTCATTTTGTCATTCTATCTTTGATTGGATGAAGTTTGATATCAAGTGATTGCTACTGATAGTCTGTGAAAACAGCATTGATACATAACAAAAAGTGAGTATGTAATTGAGGAACCGAATGTAAATTTGGTCCCCAAAAATATGCAAATGTTGGTTGCAGACTCTAAATTTATTTATTTATTTATTTATGTTTTTTTTGTTTGGTTGTACTCCAAATGCTTCTAAAATTGCTTGGATAGTATCATTGTTAGTTGTCATGTTTGAATCACGTGTCTCTATTAGCCCGTTCAACATTCAATATAAGCAATTTGATGATAGCAACTAAAACCAAGTCCTCTTAAAAATGTTCGGACTAAAATCAAATAATTCTTTCAAGGGATTAAAATCAAAATTTGTTTATTATTGAGGAACAAACAAATATTTAAGCCCTTATGTGATGAATAGTTTTACACCCTCAGAGAAATTGAAACTAAAGACTATACCAAGTGCAACCAAGTATTTCCAATTACAAAAGCAAGATTTCTCAGAACAATTACTCGTCGTGTATACTTCGGGGGAGCAATTGGAAGATGGACATCAAGTAAAGCAGACCAAGTGGGAGAGAGGGTAAGTTCCATCATATTCATAGTCATGTGCATTCTCCACATAGCACTCATTCATGGCATAGATCGAGGCTGATAATTGCCTTTCTACATCGAACCCCTCTCTTGGTGGTAGTATTGGCAACTCATTAATCCTTTGTTGGGCTAATGGCCATGAGTAATCAAACTGATACATATTTGGTTCAACAAGACCCATTGAGCAGTTTATCATATTCATATCTGGCCTATACACATTATCAGAGACTTGATTCTGAACCCAAAACAAAGGCTTACCTTCATCACTACTCCATGCAGGGCTGTCTTCCATGACCATGAAGTTGTTATTAATGGCACAGCCTTGTGGACTAATAGCACCTTGGTCAGTAGGACTCATCATAGTGAATTTGTTCTGAATTTGAATTTGATTTGACATGGCTTTACGATCAATCAGGCTTCTGAGTTTGAGAGATATAGGAGAATTGGCAGCAATGGCATGAGTAGAGAAGTTGGTTTTAGTGTTTGAACCTCTAAGGAGGCAAGCGGCTTCATCATAGGCTCGAGCAGCTTCCTCAGCAGTTTGATAGGTTCCAAGCCACAGCCTAATCTTCTTTGACGTGTCTTTGATCTCTGCTGCCCATTTCCCAGAAGCTCTTTGTCTCACCCCAATAAATTTGGACTTGCCCTTGATCTTTAGTTTCTCCCTCAATTTTTCCTTTTTGGCTTCTTGGTCTTGATGCTCCATACCCATTATCACAAAATGCATGTTAAACCAGAACCCCAAAAACACATATATATGGAGCTAAGAAAAAATGATCACAAGTGAAATTTTGGTCTGAGAGTAGTGGAATCCTCGTTTTCAGCTTCTTGTCTTCTTCAACTAACATCTGATTCTATAGTGGTTGTCCTCACCTTATGCTTCAACTCTCATCAAAGTGGCTTAACTTGGTCAACCAAATTGAAACAAAGCATGATTCGTGATGACCACTTAGATAAAATTTCATTATGATTTTAGAGTTGAGCCTTAGTTTTCGTAGATAGCACCCGGTACATGTAAACTATTTTAAAGAAATAATAGTAGAGATACAATTGTAAATTATTTATTTCAACCTTGAAATCACGCCACTTGTATATTATAGCTGTAGAGTGTGTCGTGACTCATGTGGCATGCTATTTCAAAGTCTGTCTCAGTGTCCGAAACTGTTAGGTAATTACCTTATCTTTATTTGTTGTTTTCTCCAAGCACAATAACATCTCATCATTCAATAAAAATATATCCGCCACGTAAAAGGGAATAGGCATTTGAAGTGGAACATCCATGGAACAGAACCTTATGGGCATTTTTTTCATTAGGGGGCTAAAAATAGGGCATAAATTTTTATGGTTCTGTGTGTAAAATTTGAAACTCACACAAGCTCTTCAAATTTAAACTGAATGCCAAAAGATATTTAATTGAACTCGAGTCATTTTGAACAATTGAAACTTCTGGAATCATAATGACAAACAGAAACGTTTTTAAGGATTTCTCTTAAAAAATATAATAATTAACAAATAAACATTCTTTTTTTTTTTAAAAAAACAACTTCGGGTTCTTTTTTTTGGGTGACAAATTATATAAATAATTTAAGTTTCAGCAACTTATGTAAAAATTCATGCAGAGTAAATGGCCCACTTTGCAATGAGTAAAAACTCTTCGGGACTGGCAATTTCTGTTCAGGAATTATGAAGGCTATCGACAATTTATGTAAAAATATTTCGATCAACAAAAAATTAAATTGAAAAGGACAATCTATACGTATGGGGGTTATAAATTTGGAACACGTGTATTTCTAACAGTATATAAATACTTTTTTTTATTAGTATAGTATATAAATACATTGTATCCTATGGAAAATATTAGATGTGCAGTATTTGTACCATACCTCTTGCTATAATGAATTCGCATAGTTAGTGACTGTAGGATAGGTCAGTTATTCTCGTCACTTTGACTTGTCTAATTGTTGCCTGTAAATTTTAACTACATATATCCGTTAGAAACATAGCACTAATACAATGCTTTTGCCGCATTTCAAAGTCAACATATTGAAAAACCACTAAAGACTGTCAATCGCTTATATCTTGTAAATGACATAAAGCTAGCAAATACTCTTCAAACAAAGCTATTGACGGATATTACATGTTTTGAAAGGAAGACAACGACGTAGGTCTAGCTAATTTAGTAAAGGCCTAATCCAATTACCGATTTGTGTTCAGTTATTTCCTTATGATATAGATGTACCTAATTACAAACCCAAAACGGGATTCTTATTTCTTACAAAAATTACGCCAACAGATAATTGCAAGAAAACGTATTTTCCTGTAACTAATTTGTTCGATCTTAATTTAGACCAAGACATGTTTTTTGTTAGACCAACAACTTCAAGTTTTTCCCCTCCTCCAATTTGGCTTTCCCAAACATCGTATTTAAATGGCAAAGTAATTCGGACACAATGGGTGTACGAATTATTACACTTGGATAAATAACAGTCTGCAACCTCACTGAATACATAACAGTATTTCATATGATACATTTCATACTTCTGATAGGTAAAAAAAAATAAAATTCAAACGGCCAAAACTGCAAGAATTGCCTCCCAGACAACCCTATTTCTCACGCAAAGTGGTAAGAAAAAAATCAAAGTGAGGAATAGAACAAGAAGCTTCCACGCCACAACTGCCTAACCTCCCTTGGACTCAATCGCACTATAAACACTTGTAATATACACATTGTACAGAAAGTTCCCTTTCCAGTCACAATTGACTCTGCATTCTCAAAACTGAAGCGATGTTGCTATAAAACACCAATGCAATAATGAATGATGGGTCGCAAAGAATGGGTAAACAAATATAGACCACCAAACTGAAAAAAAAAAAATAAAAAAGCATGTTCCCCAAAATGCGCAAGACACCAACTGCGAACCCAGATGCTATGAAGGAAGGACGCATTTTAAAGCAGCAAAACTATGAAGAAAGGATGGATTGTAATGCAAGCTGTTGCTGTGGCTGCAAAGACGACCAAGTAGAAGCAAGGGTGGAGGGTGGCAAAGTTTGCTGAAGCTGTCTGAGCAAATTAATCATACGGCCAGCTGTTTGTTCTGTTGCAAGGTCCTTTCCAGCACATAAAACCTATTCCACATAAAATAAAATAGAAACCATTAAATAGATAAACAATTTAAAACAAATCCAATACGTATTACCAAAAGCCATGCATTTATCATGTCCTATCTGACCTTTTTTCCCCTCTTCAATAAAAGGGCCTATCTGGTTTTGAAGGAATGTTTTCTTTATCATTACATGCTTTCAACATTAGTGACAAAAATGCCATACAAAAATGCCACCTTGTTTTGATCTGTTTAATGTTTTCAAGACTTTATAAAGGAAACAAGAAAACAGTTTATATGCAAATGTGCCATGTAGGGTGTTTTTCCAACACTTCTGGTCTCAACTTTGCAAACCACTCCAATATTTATTGGGATATTTTGAACCTTGGACATACAAGGGAACATAAAGTTTAGTGCCGTAACGCTTGCAATGTTAGAAATAAATAATTGGGCAGTTCTATACTAATTGTTAGAAATAAATAATATAACACTAATGCTTGCAATCTCTCTTATTTAGGCCTTAGGTAAGCAATCTTATCCACCTTCCCTTTGTACAGCTTTCTTTCCATCATAAATGTTCTTCTCAGAAAACCAAAAGCCTGTTTGGTTTGAGTTTTCATTTTCAATTTTCCAGATTTTATAAAAAAAATACTGAAAATTCTGAAAACTACAAATTTCAATTTTCAGTTTTCATTAAGAGTTTTTAGTTTTTCCTTCACAAAATCCTGAAAACTAGAAAACTGAAATGAAAACTCAAACCAAACAAGCTCCAAATTTTTATTCACCTCCCCCCTTCTCAAATAAATAAATAATAAAGCAAAAGCCGGCACAGATTGTAGAGGCGCAAATTCGTGATGAAAACTAACCTCCGCAAACACTGAAACTATTTTAGGAAGGTATTGGTTGTTTGGACCCAAAAGCTCACTGTCAGACCTGTAGGAAAACAAAGACTACAATTAGAACAACAAAAAAAAAATAAAAGAAAGAAAGAAAAGAAAATGCAGGAGCATATCAGGAAACTGAAAAAGAAAAGTCAAGCCCCAACCTTTCCACCATGGAACACAGTTGATCGTGAACAACTTTGGCCTCAATCAAATCACCTTTTATTGGCAAACAGTTTAACCATGCAGGAACCACCTGCAAACAAAACAGGAGATTGAATAATAATATTAATAATAATAACCAAACATGTTATCTCAAAAAAAAAAAAAAACCACCATAAAGAATAGATCATGATAGGGCAAGACATAATTGAGAAGCAAAACCATAAAAGCGGTCATTATCAGGGAAAGAATGTAAAGACCTGGGCAGAATCAATACTATCTCTATGAAATTGGCAAATTTTTCCCAAAGCAGAAACGGCATTGTCATATGCCATTACATTATCTGAATGAAGAGCATTAGGATGCCGGATCACAGCATCTAACCTTGAAAGAGCCTCTGCAATAAGCCACTATCATGTTACTCAATGCAATAGAGATTTTCTAATTTTAATTACTTAATCAAACAGTACCTCCAACTAGAGGCTTGAACACAGATCCACCAAACTCTGCACAAACACCAAGGCCATACACAGCAGCCTACATAAAGGGGGAAAAAACACAATAAATAAACAGCATAAACAGAAAAAATGGTACTCAAAATGTCAACCAACAGAAAATGTCCAACGCTGACCTGTCGGACATCAGGAGTCTCATCATTACAAGCCTCCAACAAGAATGGGAGATATGTATCATAATACCTACTCAATTGGCACATAGAACAATTAAATCGATAAAACATCTTATTAATAATCAAGACACATTAAAGTGGAATACTCATATTAAAAAACAGCACCTACTTTAGAGCCGCTTCACGGCACTGCTCCGCAACGTCATCAAAAATGCAAATTGCAATCCTCCTCTCTTCAGGTGTCTTGTCCCTTCCCTACATCCAAAACATTCAAATTGCCCAATGACATAAGTCACTAGCACTGCTTCCATTGTAGTGCACAAGGTTTATCTCTCTAAATCTTGATTTAATGTGAACACAACCACCGGCCAATTTACAATCTCAGAGCAAAATTGAAGATTCATCATAAACTTTAATCAATATGAATTGAACAGGGCAATATTCGCAACTCAAAAATTCCCTAGTTCAGAGATTCATGACATCAAACAGATTCTACAGTTTAGAATTTTCTTTATAATTACTAGCCAAAGCTAAGAAAACAGCAAAATATATACATTATTAAAAGGTACTTTTAAGTATAACCAAATAGTCAACCCATAAGGTACAAAAAATAAGGCCAGGCAAAGAAAACAAATGGAGTTAAATATCAATAGAAAAACTAATTACATAATAGAGTTGATGGCTTTCAAGAGGAACATACCCACATAGGTGTCAAATATGATGACAGTTCATCAAAGAATGGCAAGAAGGAGGCTTTGAAGGTTTTGATCAAAGTTCCCAATATCTCACCAACCTGGGACAATGTATAAACACTTTAAAAGGATGACCAGGAAACTGATCTACATGAATTTAACACAAAGACAGTAGCCCAGTAATTATGATAATTTAACGTTTTTTGAACTAAATTAAACAACTAACTTGGTCAAAAACTTCTTCTTCTTGTTCATTTTCCTCTTTAATCAGCTCACCCTCTTCAGCGTCAAAATCCTCAGCTTTGGCCCTCTCTGCCCTCTCTCTTTTTCTACTTGAACTAGCTGTGATGACCTGTTTTATCTGGTCAACAATAGACCTGACCTGGCTTTCATCCAAAAGCATCCCAGAAATCTGAAAGAGCAACAAAAGGATCAGAAAACATCTCAAATGGATTTATACCAAATACACTGAAAGGTAACAGAGAGAAAGAGAGAGAGACACAAACAAAGGAACAAATTGTTACTAATCACTGAAGCTTCCCATAAAACAATAAGCCACTCATGCACAATAATCAGCGCAAGTATTCACACTTGAAATTGAAGGAAAATGAATGCAATAAAATGGACAAAAGATATGGAGTTTACACAGGAATTATATTTCCTGATAATAACAACAGTTGCATTTGATATGAACATAAAAAAGATGCCCAAAGTGAGTTTTTTTTTTCAAAAAAAAAAGTCACATCACATTCTTACATGAATATTTCACTATATAAAACAAAACTACCAAAACCAAAACTAGTATAAAATGGACCTGATATCGCACATTAATGAGACATGCAATTGTTTAGTGCAATTGACCAAACTTGTAAAACCAAATAACAATTTAAATCCTCTAACAAACAAATCATAAAACAGGAAGCAAACAAAATCTAAGTGTTGTATTTAGTTGCAAATGAAACCTTGCATGGATAGCATCCCTTATAACATTAGCTAATATCTGTGAGCCTTTTCATAAAATTTCATTTCCAAAAATGATAAGTATCAAACTTCAAATGCAACATCACCCATGCCAAGGTATATTCAACTGCCCTAATTATGTGTAATACGTGTGAAATGTATTTTTGATAAAAATAGCAAACTGCAAAATAAATAATTGTCAATTCATTATAACCTGTAAGCATTCATTCAATGAATCCAGCATACTAGCACAAATCTCTGTATCTGGTTCCTGCAAAAAAACAGGAGGAGGAGTTCAGCATAACAAATGCCAATGTGGAACCGTGCACCCTCAAGCAAAGTCCACCAACATACCACTCACATCAACCTTAATTATCAAACCCATGCCTGGACAGGGTCTCCGGAACTAAAGAAAACAGACATGCTGGACTCACACAGGACTACCTCACCTAATATGAATATTTATAACTTACCAAGACAATCACAGATCAAAAGAAGAAATTATTCACGCTGTAAAAACCAAACCATAGAAATTCCGTAACAACTAAGAATGGATAAACTTGAATAACAGACACCTTATGTAATGCTTCCACCAGAGCCGGGATTATATTGTCACTCAAAAACTTCAAATAGCTTACGTCCCGACCTTGAGATTGCCCTTTCTCTATAGCTAACTTTGCAGATCGTAATAGCTCCGGCATTGCTAAAATGATATTGGAAATCATAGCCATTAAAAAACAGCATGCATAAAATTTAATGTGCAATAGAAAATCATTGACTAAAAAAATTGCAAAGGAACAAACATTCTTATACCTGAAACAGCAGCTTTTCTAACCTCCTCATGGAAGTAAAATTTAAGGAGGGGAACCAAAGTTCCTGCAACCTGCATCACAAACAAATTAATAATCAGAAAAAAAAGGATGTAAATTGTGAAGTAACACTTATGAACATCTTATAGTGCTCTAAGTCAAACCTGATCAATCCATGGAAAGAATCCTTCCTTCAGCTCATCAGCATAACAACAAAGCATGTTACAGGCTGTGGCTTTTTCCTCCAGAACACTAGTTTTGATTCCAATTCTTTTGTCCCCAAGAGTGATAGTCTCCATACTACAATGAAAAAACAAAACTTAGTGGGTTTATCATGCCTAAGAGAAATGTATGAATGCGAGTGTCGGATTCACCAGTCAAATGAAACTGTTATTAGCATTTAAAGTGACTGCAATATATGAATGTGCGTCAGGATTTTATGTGTGTAAGCACACAGCATGAAATGCATGGACATTTCAGGTTTAACCAAAAAAAAAAAAAAGGAGAGAGAAAAGAGTAGCTAAATCAGGATTTGCAAAGCTACAAAATGTGTAAGTCCTAAATCCTGAACTAATAGTGAACACTGAACATAAAGGGAAAAATGACGAGCAACATGCACAGCAAAAGGAATAATAATACATTGTGAACTAATAATTTGTTATTTTTATGAATAGGAAGAGAAGGACTAAATTCAACACCTTTCATCATCAGAATCCTCAATATCGTTGTCTGAATCTGCTGATGTAATGGTTACATCAGGCTTAAGTGAGGCAGACTGAAGCAATGGTGGCATGACAAATTCCATATAAGGAAGAAAATCTTGCCCCAGACACTTGCAAAGCCTAGCCCATGCCTGTAAAAAGTTGAAAGTGGTTGTGACTGAACATAATATAATTGTCACTTTATGTATGTACTAGAAATAAATTAAAATGTATACCTGCAGCATGTAACTTGTCGTCGGATCATCTGCCTCCATTTGAGATATTTGCAATGACATAAGAACTTCCATGACCTAGTAAAGAACCATCATATATAGGATAATGAATACACAAGAGACCAAGCAGACAATATACAGAGAAATTTTTAACATGATAAAAAACAAAAGACAAGGTGCAGGGTTCACTTCACAAAGCAGTTAATTTCCTGTTTCCCATTCTGGATGAGCATTGCTATTTCAACACCCAAAAGTGGGTGTCTAAGTGAGACACTGACTTCATTACCATTGGATCTGATGGATGGTGATCCCCACTATTTTCATCCATCCATCAGATCCAATGGTAATGAAGTCAGTGTCTCATTTAGACACCCACTTTTGGGTGTTAAAATAGCATTAATGATTTTGGACCAACTATTTTTCGAATTGAAGGAAAAGTGGCTTAAAAAACGAATAAACAAACCATCCATTCTTATATCAATTTCGAAGAGTGGGAAAAATATATATGGAAAGGAAGAAACAATAACAACCTACCTGCTTAGCATCAGCCCTAAACTTCTCCTTCCCAACAGCCATTCCAACCAAACTTATACACTCCATGGACTTAGCACGAAGCATGCGGTTAGACTTGTCAGTAGCATTAACCAATATAGCCTTCAAGTACGGCATGACAGCATCATAATATTTTTGGAAGTGTTCCTAAGGCAGACAACATTATTGAATAAGTAATCTACAGGAAAATAAATTAACCAAATTTAAAATGTTGACCAATGCCGTTTGTGTAAAACACCTGAGATGAATCAGCAACTGATGCCAAAGCAGTTAAGGCACCTTCTTGCACCATTTGCTTACCATTCTGAAACACCGAAAAAAAAAATCCAAAATTAAGTGGAGGACAAAAAAAATCATGTGATCATTGAGAAAAAGGAAAACCATAGCATTATTATTGGGAAAAATATTATATAAACATACCTGAAGAATTACAAGCAATTTGCCAACTATTCCATCCAAGTATGGCGTTAAAATATCAGGCGTGCAGTTCTCACTGAAGTTCAGCACTGCTGAAGCAGCATGTGCCTGTGTGCACAATATTACAAAAAAGTTTATACTAGAAAGCTCATCGAATTAAAATAAGGCGACTTCAGAAATGACACTCTTGCACACCTGACTGTAACAAAAATTATCAATTTATAGGACGAAAATTGCCATCAAGATATGAATCTAACAGGAGATTAGAAGTGCAATGTTCAAGGTGTGCACTCTGACAATCTTTTCTCTTTGGACTTAGTAGTTCCTCAACCAACTATAACATATAACCCGATATCATTATTCATGCTCACCAAAAACTCAATGTTGCAAACAAAAGCTGTATAATGCAACATCTCATATTTGCATGAAGTTGCATAGCAATGAGCAAAGCTCAAATCTCACCAGGGATTTTACAACATTATCATTTCAAACTTCCATTTAATTATTGTCATGAGATCCATAGTTACTCAATCAAGATTAATTAGAACTGTGCTGACCTGTACACGAGGATTCTGAAAATCATCCATGGCAGCAGCTAATGCTGGCATAACTCCTTGATGGTATTGAATTTGCAAATCGGGACCCAAATCAGTAGACAGTTGGCCGATCGCATTAATAGCTGCCCACCTCACCCGAGGGTGTTGATCAGTAAAGGAGTTTAATACCATAGCCACCACTTGCTCCAAATTCTTTATCATGACCTGCAGCAATAGAAAGGCAACAGAAAATCAAAAACCACATTCTACGCATAAAAGAACAACTTAACGACCTTCACATGTTCCAAGCAATACACAAGAAGCAGTCATATACAAACATACAAATAACAACCTAACAAGAAAAGTCAACAACACCAACAGCAGTACATTGCAGTATAAGTTCCGTATAAAAAGTTTGCGTGTTTCACTACCTTTGAACAACCCTCTGCAATTTGAGCAAGTGCAATCAACGCAGCATGTCGCTTTTGCCACTCAGGAGCAGCCAAATAAGCAGGCAACTGTTCCGAAGCGACAGGAACAATTGTATTCCCACCCAAAGATATCGAGAGCCTATCCAAGCACTCTTGTCCCACACTATAATTACTAGTTTCGCCAGCATCTTCATCCTCAGTCTCCGCACTATGCCAAGCAGAATCATCCTCAATATCCAAAAGCATCTTCATCAGAATAGCAAACAACCTGCTAATGAACTGCGGCAGCTTCCTCATCATCCCCGGTGCTCTCTCCCTCGCCTCCGCCAGCGTTATCACGAACTCAATCGCCAAGTGCCTCGTCCCTTCCTCCAGCGACTCCGCCTCCGCAATCTGAAGCATGGCCCCAACCACATCCACCAGCTGCCGCCGCAGGAACCTCGGCTCCGTCCCTGCGAGCTCGATGAGAAGCTCAAGCGCCTCCTGCGCGGTGGCCTCCTGGCCGGAATTCAGCGCCTCCGTCAGAGTCCTCATCATCGCCGGCAGCAAATCCTGGAACCTGTCACGATCGGCGGAACCGGACAAACACTGAATGAAATTGATCACAGCGTTCAAAGCAGCAATCCTCACATCGGGATTCACCGTCGAAGAGGTCAAGCACTGAAGGAAAATTCCGTGGAGGTTTTTGATGTGAGGTGTGAGCGATTCTCCGATGTACTGCGACAACTGCGCGAAGATCAAGAACGCAGATTCCTGAAGCTTCGGGGAATCGGACGAAACGCACTGGAACATGAAAGGTAGAAGCTCCGGCCATGCGTTATCGGGGAGGATCCCGGAGGCGAGCTCGGAGATGGTGTCGCAGAGCTTCTTGGAGATGGATTTGACGTTTTCGGTTTGGATGGAGGAGAGGAGGAGGGACTTGAGAGAAGACTGTGTGTGAGGGGAGAGGCGAGGCCAGAGGTAGGAGTCGTCGCGGGTGAGCTGCTTGCGGAGGAGGATGGCGGACATGGCTCGGGCCTCCTGGTGCGGGGAGGAGGAGAGGAGGTGAGCGAGCTTCAGGGAGAGTGTGTCGGGATCGGTCTGCTTGCAGAGGTTGAAGAGCGCCTCCGCGTGGGAGCGCTGCTCGTTCGAGGAAGACATCAGGTGCGAGATTAGCGTCTCGAATGGCGACGGATCGGGGCCGAGCACGGCGGCGAGTTCGGATTGCTGCACCTGAGTTGACTCGTGATCCATTGTTAGCACCGGCTACGGAATAAGAAAGAATAAGAGAGAGCAGAAGAAGAAGTCGTTGATAATTGATGATGATGACGACGATGGAGTTGGATTAGGGTTTGGGGGGATGGGATGCCTTCTTTCCTTTTCTTCCTTTTTTTCTTTTTTTCATCGGCTTTCTCGTTTTTTAATTCAATTTACGCATATGTGATCGAATTCATTAATCATGTGCCATCTTTCAGTCGGCCTTTTTTTTTTTCGTTATTAAATTTTTAAAAAGTTGGATGTGGTTCTTTGTTTTTTTTGGTGTTATAAAAAGTTTGAGAATTTAAGGAGACTGACGAGATACTGCAGTGCAGCATCCTAGCCTAGCCTAGCCTATGATATATGCTATCCGAGGAGTATTATCTACTATGTGATAGCCCTAAATCAGTTCAACATTATGTGACAACATCAGCAAGTATCTATTGTCCATTAATCCAGTCCCATTGTCTTAGTACATGAATGATGATGTCTGATTAACAGATTAGTCTCACTCTTGATTCACCTAGACATACCAATACAATAATAAAGTAAGGAAAATTATGGTATTCAATTACTTTTATAATTTATAAAAACGTTCTTTAAACATGTTTTTCGATTTGTTAAATAATAATTTTTCAAACGTGTTAAGTGATTGCGATAATGAGTAAGTTCTGAGTCCTACTATTTTCTCGTGAGAAAGGTGTGAGAATTTATTTTAAAAATTTGTAACGTAGCTTAGAGTCAAGTTGAGATATATTTAAGAGGACACTATGGACAATAATAGTTCGTATAACACTCGAGAAAACAAAATTGAGTAGCACTATTGGCATCCATGAAAACTATTGGTGACAAAACGGATTTATCCTACCGAGTTGGTCTTAGGTGGCACTTGTAAAAATTTTGAAAAATATTAAATGTTTCTAAATCATAGGTTTAATAATCTTCCAAGTATTTTAAGGAAAATGATAAATGAATAAAGGTAATATCAAATACTGGTGACCATATATAAGAACCATTTACACTTTAAAAGATTAATCATTGCCTTCAATAATAAATATCCTAAATTCATTAAAAAAAACAAATTCAATGTACAATTTTCCTTAAATAAATAGATGGTTTATTATATTAATGTTCTAACAGAACTTTCCATTTCCCCAAAACAATTCTAAGTATACAACTTGTTTCCTTTACCCTAGAACTAGAATGATTTGTTCAACGAAACGGTGAATCTCAATGATTGAAAAATATATAATAATTGAGGTTTTGGTTGGCAAGGTCTTTTCAAACCAAATTATGTCTGCCCCATAAAATGTTACAAAATATTTGGGATTTTTTTTTGGTTAAAAAGATTTAATGATTTGGACCGACAGGTTTGGGATTTCCCTTTTTTTCATTGTTTTCGGGTCATTAGATGGGATTGCTGTTTGGTCAACAACAAACACTTTTTTGAGCCCAATAATTAAAAATCTTCCTCGAGATTGTCGCGTACAGATTGTACAATTAAAAGGATTGAACATACATGCTGGACGGCCCAATTTGAAAATTTACAAATAACGAGGAAAGCAAAGAAGATAGGCAATGTGTTCGGAGTTCGAAGAAAATAGGGGACAGCAGCTGAAGGCTGTAGCACGGAAAGAGGAGGAGGAGGAAGAAGAAGAGGGGGGGGGGGGGGGGAGGAGAAGTTCAAATTTTCCCGGTCCCTTAACACGGTAAAATCTACTCTCATGTTCTTCGATAAATGAATGCCTAAATAACTCAATGAATAAATAACAGTATTTCCTATGATACATTTCATACTTCTGATAAGAAAAAACCAATACAAACGACCAAAACTGCAAGAATTGCCTCCCAGACAACCCTATATTCTCACGCAATGTGGTAAGGAAAATTCAAAGAGAGGAATGGAACGAGAAGCTTCCACGCCACAATTGCCTAACCTCCTTTGGACTCAATCGGACTTATTAACACTCATAATGTACACATCGTACAGAAAGTTCCCCTTCCAATCACATTTGACTCTGCATTCTCAAAACTGAAGCCATGTTGCTATAAAACACCAATGCAAGGATGAATGAAGGAAATCATCTTATGGCAAAGAATGGGTAAATAAATATAGAAACCACCAAACTGGGGGGGGGGGAAGAAGCATGTTTCCCAAAATGCGCAAGACACCAACTGCGACCCCAGATGCTATGAAGAAAGGATGCATTTTAAAGCAGCAAAACTATGAAGAAAGGATGGATTGTAACGCAAGCTGTTGCTGTGGCTGCAAAGACGACCAAGTAGAAGCATGTTTCCCAAAATGCGCAAGACACCAACTGCGAACCCAGATGCTATGAAGAAAGGATGCATTGTAAAGCAGCAAAACTATGAAGATAGGATGGATTGTAATGCAAGCTGTTGCTGTGGCTGCAAAGACGACCAAGTAGAAGCAAGTGTAGAGGGTGGTAAAGTTTGCTGAAGCTGTCTGAGCAAATTAATCATACGGCCAGCTGTTTGTTCTGTTGCAAGGTCCTTTCCAGCACATAAAACCTATTCCACATAAAATAAAATAGATACCATTAAATAGATAAACAATTTAAAGCAAATCCAATATGTATTACCAAAAGCCATGCATTTATCATGTCCTGTCTGACCCTTTTTTTTCAAATGAAAGGGGCCTATTTGGTTTTTAAAGAAATGTTTTCTTTATCATTCCATGTTTTCAACATTAATTACAAAAATTCTACCTTGTTTTGATCTGTTTAATGTTTTCACGACTTTATAAAAGAAACAATGAAAACACTTTATATGCAAGTGTGCCATGTAGGATCTTTTTCCCACACCTCTGGTCTCTAAACTTTGCAAACCACTCCAATATTTATTGGGATATTTTGAACCTTGGACATACAAGGGAACACAAAGTTTAATGCTCTATGTTATGCTAAGATTGACGTGAAGAGATTGGGCAGTTCTATACTAATTGTTAGAAATAAATAATATAACACTAATGCTTGCAATCTGTTTTATTTAGGCCTCAGGGGAGAAATTTTATTCACCTCCCCCCCCCTCCTCAAATAAATAAAAAGGCAAAAGCAGACACAAATTGTAGAGTGGCAAATTCATGATGAAACCTTACCTCAGCAAATACTGAAACTATTTTAGGAAGGTGTTGGTTGTTTGGACCCAAAAGCTGAGTGTCCGACCTGCAGGTAAACAAAGATTACAATTAGAACAACAAGAACACAAAAGAAAAAGCAGGAGCATATCAGGAAACTGAAAAAGAAAAGCCAAGCCCCAACCTTTCCACCATGGAACACAGTTGATCGTGAACAACTTTGGCCTCAATCAAATCACCTTTTATTGGCAAACAGTTTAGCCATGCAGGAACCACCTGCAAACACACAAGGAGATTGCAAAAAAAAAAAAATTTACCATAAAGAATAGAACATGATAGGGCAAGACATAATCAAGAAGCAAAACCATAAAAGCGGTCATTAACAGGGAAAGTATGTAAAGACCTGGGCAGAATCAATACTATCTCTATGAAATTGGCAAATTTTTCCCAGAGCAGAAACAGCATTGTCATATGCCATTACATTGTCTGAATCAAGAGCATTAGGATGCCGGATCACAGCATCTAACCTCGAAAGAGCCTCTGCAATAAGTCACTACCATGTTATTCAATGCAGTACAGATTTTCTAATTTTAATTACCGAATCAAACATTACCTCCAACTAGAGGCTTGAACACAGATCCACCAAACTCTGCACAAACACCAAGGCCATACACAGCAGCCTACAGATAGGGGGAAAAAAACACATTAAACAAACAGCAGAAACAGAAAAAATGGTATTCAAAATGTCAACCAACGGAAAATGTCCAACGCTGACCTGTCGGACATCAGGAGTCTCATCATTACAAGCATCCAATAAGAATGGGAGATATGTATCATAATACCTGCTCAATTGGCACATAGAACAATTAAATCGACAAAACATCTTAATAATAATCAAGACACATTAAAGTGGAATTCTCATATTAAAAAACAGCACTTACTTTAGAGCCGCTTCACGGCACTGCTCCGCAACATCATCAAAAATGCAAATTGCAATCCTCCTTTCTTCAGGTGTCTTATCCCTTCCCTATATCCAAAACATTCAAGTTGCAGAATGAAATAAGACAGAAGTTACTAGCACTGCTTCCATTGTAGTGCACAAGATTTCTAAATCTTGATTTAATGTGAACACAACCACCGGCCAATTTACAATCTCAGAGCAAAATTGAAGATTCATCATAAACTTTAATCAATATGAATTAAACAGGGCAATATTCCCAACCTGAAAATTTCCCTAGTTCAGAGATTTGTGACATCAAACAGATTCTAAAGTTTAGAATTATCTTTATAATTAATAGCCAAAGCTAAGAAAACAGCAAAATATATAGATTATTAAAGGTACTTTTAAGTATGACCAAATAGTCAACCCATAAGGTATAAAAAATAAGGCCAGGCAAAGAAATAAATGGAGTTAACTATCAATAGAAAAACTAATTACATAATAGAGTTGATGGCTTTCAAGAGGAACATACCCACATAGGTGTCAAATATGATGACAGTTCATCAAAGAATGGCAAGAAAGAGGCTTTGAAGGTTTTGATCAAAGTTCCCAATATCTCACCAACCTGGGACAAGGTATAAATATTTTAAAAGGTTGACCAGCAAACTCATCTGAATGAATTTAACACAAAGATAATAGCCCAATAATTACGATAATTTAACGTTTTTTAATTAAATTAAACAGCTAACTTGGTCAAAAACTTCTTCCTCTTGTTCATTTTCCTCTTTAATCAGCTCGCCTTCTTCAGCATCAAAATCTTCAGCTTTGGCCCTCTCTGCCCTCTCTCCTTTTCTACTTGAACTAGCAATGATGACCTGTTTTATCTCGTCAACAATAGACCTGACCCGGCTTTCATCCAAAAGCATCCCAGAAATCTGAAAGAGCAACAAAAAGATCAGAAAACATCTCAAATGGATTTATACCAAATGCACTAAAAGGTAACAGAGAGAAAGAGAGGGAGAGACACAAACAAAGGAACAAATAGTTACTTATCACTGAAGCATACCAGAAAACAATTAGCCACTTATGCACAATAATCAGCAAAAGTATTCACACTTGAAACTGAAGGAAAACAAATGCAATAAAATGGACAAAAGAGAATTATATTTCCTGATAATAAAAACAGTTGCATTTAAAATATGCCCAGAGCGAAATTTAAAAAAAAAATAAATCGCATAACATTCTTGAGTGAATATCTCGCTCTCTATAAAACAAAGCTACAAAAACCATAACAAGTACAAAGTGGACCTGATATCGCACATTAACAAGACACGCACTTGTTAAGTGCAATTAGCCAAACTTGTAAGAATAAATAACAATTTAAATCCTCTAACAAACCAATCATAAAACAGGAAGCAAACAAAATCTAAGTGTTGTCCTTAGCTGGAAATGAAACCTTGCATGGATAGCATCCCTTATAACATTAGCTAATATCTATGAGGCTTTTCATAAAATTTCATTTCCAAATAAGAATGATAAGTATCAAACATCATATATAACATCACCCATGCCAAAGTATATTCAACCACCCTAATTGTGTGTAATACATGTGAAATGTATTTTTCATAAAAATGGCAAACTACAAAATAAATAATTCTCATTTCATTATGCAAACCTGTAAGCATTCATTCAATGAATCCAGCATACTAGCACAAATCTCGGTATCTGGTTCCTGCAAAAAACAGAAGCAGGAGGTGTTCAGCACAACAAATGCCAATATGTAACCCTTCACACTCAGGCAAAGTCCACCAAGATACCACTCACATCAACCTTAATTATCAAACCCATGCCTGGACAGGGTCTCCGGAACTAATGAAAACGCACATGCTGAACTCACACAGGACTACCTCAGCTAATATGAATATTTAGAACTTACCAAGACAATCTCAGATCAAAAGAAAAAATCATTCACGCTGTAAAAACCAAATCATAGAAAATCCGTACTAACTATGAATGGATAAACTTGAATAACAGATACCTTATGTAATGCTTCCACCAGAGCTGGGATTATAGTGTCACTCAAAAACTTCAAATAGCTTACGTCCCGTCCTTGAGATTGCCCTTTCTCTATAGCTAACTTTGCAGATCGTAATAGCTCCGGCATTGCTAAAATGATATTGGAAATCATAGCCATTAAAAAAAAAGCGGGTATAAAATTTAATGTGCAATAGAAAATCAGACTGAAAAAAAAAATGCAAAGGAACAAACATTTTTATACCTGAAACAGCTGCCTTTCTAACCTCCTCATGGAAGTAAAATTTAAGGAGGGGAACTAAAGTTCCTGCAACCTGCAGCACAAACAAATTAATAATCAGAAGAAAAAAATGATGTAAATTGTAAAGTAACACTTATGAACATCTTATAGCAGTCTAAGTCAAACCTGATCAATCCACGGAAAGAATCCTTCCTTCAGCTCATCAGCATAACAACAAAGCATGTTACAGGCTGTGGCTTTTTCCTCCAGAACACTAGTTTTGATTCCAATTCTTTTGTCCCCAAGAGTGATAGTCTCCATACTACAATGAATAAACAAAACTTGGTGGGTTTATCATGCCTAACAGAAATGTATGAATGTGTGTGTCAGATTCACTAGTCAAATGAAATTGTTATTAGCATTTGAAGTGACCGCAATATGCGAATGTGCGTCAGGATTTTATGTGCATAAGCACACCATGAAATGAATGGACATTTTGGGTTTTGAAAAGAAAAAAAACAGACACAGAAAAGAGTTGCTGAATCAGGATTTGCAAAGCTGCAAAATGTATAAGTCCTAAATCCTGAACTATTAGTGAACACTGAACATAAAGGGAAAAATGACAAGCAATATGCACAGCAAAAGGAATAATTAATACACTGCAAACTAATAATTTGTTATTTGTATGAAGTAATAGGAAGAGAAGGACTAAATTCAACACCTTTCATCATCAGAATCCTCAATATCGTTGTCTGAATCTGCTGATGTAATGGTTACATCAGGCTTAAGTGAAGCAGACTGAAGCAACGGTGGCATGACAAATTCCATATAAGGAAGAAAATCTTGCCCCAGACACTTGCAAAGCCTAGCCCATGCCTGTAACAAATGAAAATTGTTGCGACTGAACATAATCTGATTGTCACTTTTATGTATGCACTAGAAATAAATTAAATTGTATACCTGCAGCATGTAACTTGTGGTCGGATCATCTGCCTCCATTTGAGATACTTGCAATGACATAAGAACTTCCATGACCTAGTAAAGAACCATCATATATAGGATAAGAAATACACGAGACCTAGCAGACAATATAGAGAGAAATGTTTTACAAAAAAAAAAAAAAAAAGACAAGGTGCAGGGTTCACTTCACAAAGCAGTCAATTTCCTATTTCCCGTTTTGGACCAACTGTTTTTACAAGTGAATGTAAAGTGGCTTAAAAAAGGAATAAACAAACCATCCATTCTTATATCAATTTCAAAGAGTTAAAAATATATAGATGAAAATGAAGAAACAATAACAACCTACCTGCTTAGCATCAGCCCTAAACTTCTCCTTCCCAACAGCCATTCCAACCAAACTTATACACTCCATGGACTTAGCACGAAGCATGCGGTTAGGCTTGTCAGTAGCATTAACCAATATAGTCTTCAAGTACGGCATGACAACATCATAATATTTTTGGAAGTGTTCCTAAGGAAGACAACAATATTAAATAAGTAATCTGCAAGAAAATAAATTAATAAAATTATACATGTTGATCAATGCAGTTTGTACAAAACACCTGAGATGAATCAGCAACCGATGCCAAAGCAGTTAAGGCACCCTCTTGCACCATTTGCTTACCATTCTGAAACACCAAAAACAAAATCCAAAATCATGTGGCGGAGAAAAAGAAACAATCATCTGATGATTGAGAAAAAAGAAAACAATAACATTACCACTGGGAAAAATATTATATAAACATACCTGAAGAATTACAAGTAATTTGCCAACTATTCCATCCAAGTATGGCGTTAAAATATCAGGTGTGCAGTTCTCACTGAAGTTCAGCACTGCTGAAGCAGCATGTGCCTGTGACCACAATATTACAAAAATGTTTATACTAGAAAGCTCATTAAATTAAAATAACCTGACTTCAGAAATGACACTCTTACACACACTTGCTCACCTGACTGACTATAACAAAAATTATCAATTTAGAGGATGAAAATTGCCATCAAGATATAAATCTAACAGGATATTAGAAGTGCAATGTTCAAGGTGTGCACTCTGACAATCTTTTATCTTTTGACTTAGTAGTTCCTCAACCAACTACAACATATAACCCAATATCATTATTCATGCTCACCAAAAACTCAATGTTGCAAACAAAAGCTGTATAATGCAACATTTCATATTTGTATGAAGTTGCATAGCAATAAGCAAGGCTCAAAGCTCACCATGAAAATTACAACATTTTCATTTCAAACTTCCATTTAATTATTGTCATGAGATCCATAGTTACTGAATCAAGATTAGTTAGAACTGTGCCGACCTGTACACGAGGATTCTGAAAATCGTCCATGGCAGCAGCTAGTGCTGGCAAAACTCCTTGATGGTATTGAATTTGCAAATCCGGACCCAAATCAGTAGACAGTTGGCCGATCGCATTAATAGCTGCCCACCTCACACGAGGGTGTGGATCAGTAAAGGAGTTTAATACCATAGCCACCACTTGCTCCAAATTCTTTATCATGACCTGCAGCAATAGAAAGGCAACAGAAAATCAAAAACCACATTCTACGCATAAAAGAACAACTTAACGACCTTCACATGTTCCAAGCAATACACAAGAAGCAGTCATATACAAACATACAAATAACAACCTAACAAGAAAAGTCAACAACACCAACAGCAGTACATTGCAGTATAAGTTCCGTATAAAAATTAAAAAGTTTGCGTGTTTCACTACCTTTGAACAACCCTCTGCAATTTGAGCAAGTGCAATCAACGCAGCATGTCGCTTTTGCCACTCAGGAGCAGCCAAATAAGCAGGCAACTGTTCCGAAGCGACAGGAACAATTGTATTCCCACCCAAAGATATCGAGAGCCTATCCAAGCACTCTTGTCCCACACTATAATTACTAGTTTCGCCAGCATCTTCATCCTCAGTCTCCGCACTATGCCAAGCAGAATCATCCTCAATATCCAAAAGCATCTTCATCAGAATAGCAAACAACCTGCTAATGAACTGCGGCAGCTTCCTCATCATCCCCGGTGCTCTCTCCCTCGCCTCCGCCAGCGTTATCACGAACTCAATCGCCAAGTGCCTCGTCCCTTCCTCCAGCGACTCCGCCTCCGCAATCTGAAGCATGGCCCCAACCACATCCACCAGCTGCCGCCGCAGGAACCTCGGCTCCGTCCCTGCGAGCTCGATGAGAAGCTCAAGCGCCTCCTGCGCGGTGGCCTCCTGGCCGGAATTCAGCGCCTCCGTCAGAGTCCTCATCATCGCCGGCAGCAAATCCTGGAACCTGTCACGATCGGCGGAACCGGACAAACACTGAATGAAATTGATCACAGCGTTCAAAGCAGCAATCCTCACATCGGGATTCACCGTCGAAGAGGTCAAGCACTGAAGGAAAATTCCGTGGAGGTTTTTGATGTGAGGTGTGAGCGATTCTCCGATGTACTGCGACAACTGCGCGAAGATCAAGAACGCAGATTCCTGAAGCTTCGGGGAATCGGACGAAACGCACTGGAACATGAAAGGTAGAAGCTCCGGCCATGCGTTATCGGGGAGGATCCCGGAGGCGAGCTCGGAGATGGTGTCGCAGAGCTTCTTGGAGATGGATTTGACGTTTTCGGTTTGGATGGAGGAGAGGAGGAGGGACTTGAGAGAAGACTGTGTGTGAGGGGAGAGGCGAGGCCAGAGGTAGGAGTCGTCGCGGGTGAGCTGCTTGCGGAGGAGGATGGCGGACATGGCTCGGGCCTCCTGGTGCGGGGAGGAGGAGAGGAGGTGAGCGAGCTTCAGGGAGAGTGTGTCGGGATCGGTCTGCTTGCAGAGGTTGAAGAGCGCCTCCGCGTGGGAGCGCTGCTCGTTCGAGGAAGACATCAGGTGCGAGATTAGCGTCTCGAATGGCGACGGATCGGGGCCGAGCACGGCGGCGAGTTCGGATTGCTGCACCTGAGTTGACTCGTGATCCATTATTGGCACCGGCGGCAGAAGACAAAGAGAGTAAGAAGAATAAGATGATTGATGATGATGATGATGGAGTTGGATTTAGGGCTTGGGGGGATGATGGGATAAAGAAATGAGAGCGACTCTCTCTCTCTCTCTCCGCCTGTGCTTCGCTTATGTGTGTGTGTGTGTGTGTGTGAGCGGGTTACTGAGTCGTGTGTGGGTTTATATGGTAGCGGGTTTTGGTGCGAGGGAGAGGGAGAGGGGCATGCCTTGGTTCTCTTTCCCTGTTGTGTTGTGGTTTTTTGGTCAGAGAGAGTAAAAAAATGAATGAATGAATGATCAAGAGAGGTTTTCAGTTTTAGGGTTGGTTTGGAGTTGGGCTAACTAGGGTAAACCCGATGCCAACTTTTGGGATAATGGAATGGAACATTAGCTGTGATGCCTGTTCGCGCTTGTGCTTCTGTATTTCTAGGTCACCACTCATCATTAGTCTACCCCTTCTTTCCATTTTTTTTTCCCTTTTATAATGGTTATTATTCACAAATACTTAATTAAAAAATTTATAAAATATAAGAACCTAATTAAAAAATTTTAAACTATAAGAATATAATTAAAAATTGAATGAAATTACAGAAATATATAAAGTAATTAAATCTTATTTTTTATTCAATGTTTTACATAGAAAACAACCTAATACTTTTTCCCTATGTTGTAGAGTAAGTATCTCACTCTAACCATTCACTCAATCACCCCCTCTCTAAGGTAGCGTTTGGTTAGTGATACAGGAACAAAATGCGGAGACACAAATTTATTTGGTTGTGGGGATAGGAACAGGAGACAGAAAAATTTTTTGTCCCCATAATAGAAAAACACAATTTCTATATCTCTATAAAGTGGGGACAAGATACAGAGACGAAAATTTAATATTTTTCTTGCAATAATATCCTGATACATATTTAATATTTATGTCTTTGACTTCACTGTCTCTATTGTCTCTATATTTCTATCCATGTTCCGTTATCAAACGCTACCAAAATCAAGGTTGTGTTGCTCCTCCTTGCACCCCCATTTCCGAGAAGGAGATCGTGACCAATTTTGGTGGCCATGGTGCTCAAGTAAAAGGTGCTCTCATTTTTTTACTTTTTTTTTTATTTTTGTTTTATAATGGTTGGTTCTGTTGTCCTAGTTGCTACCAGAGCCGGAAATTGGGTCTTTCTACTTTTTTTATTTTTTGTAATTAATCTAAATTTCATTCACCCCTTGAATGTTTGATTTTGTGCTTTCAGTTAGCTGTAGCTTTATCCCTATTGTATATCTGTGTGATTTTGATTTTCCTAAGCTGAATGAAGCAAGTCAAGATGAATGAGGAGGAAGTGGTAACCAGACAATCAAAGTAAGGACATGCGAATCTACGAAAAACATGTATAATGGATTATGAAGGGAAACAATGAAGAAAATTGTCGTAGCTTTCTATCTCCAGTCATAATTGAAAAATATGCTTTAGGTTCATGTAGCATTACGTATGTGTTTTTGAAGCTTATGAATAGGCTTTTTCCACCTTCAAATGTTAGCATGGATTATTGTTGTAGTTGGTTAGTTGTTCCAAATTGATTGGTAGTCTCTCTGAGGAATATTTAACAAGTAATACCTAAATTGGAAAAGCAAGTGCTAATGCAGTCCCATACTCGGTGGATAGTTTATTATGAGGCCCATGTGAGGTGCTTACAAATATAATTTGATTATCTAATTTTGAAAATTTTATATATACCAAACTATATATATATATATATAAAAATATAATTTTCATTATTTAATAACAAATATGATTGAATTATTTTATGGGTAAAATGTATTTTACCCCTAAACTTTAAATCTTATGCAGTTGACACCTTAATTTATTAAAATGCATATCATGACACTCTAAACTTTTTCAAACAATGTAAAGCACTCTATAGTATATAATTTTGTCAACTAGTGAAGGTATGATTTACGTGCACTTAGCCCTCTTAATGTTTCTAATTTGTGTAATCGAACCGTTGAAGTTAGAGTAACTTCTTTAGGATCAGTTGAAGTTTTAGCTGATAGAGAGCATGAATCGTGTAGATCATACACATACACATAAAAGAATTTTAGTTGAAATCGGTGAAATAATTTATTTTAAAACATACTATGATTTTAAAGATTTTCAATATAAATTGAAAAAAAAAAGCATTGTTACCTTATGCAAGTCAGCACCTTGAGGATCGTTCATTAAAAATTCGGACTTATTAGGTATGAATGATCCCTAGTAGAAAATAAATTATATATAAATTAATACAAATTTTTATAATTGGATGAATTCAAGGGAAAAAACTATTAAAGGAATATACTACACACATCATCAATATTGTATTGGCAAATATACATTCATATATGCATGTATTACCTTAAAATTTCATTTTTCCAAATTGTAGAATAACCACGCAAACTGTCGAAAGAGTGTTGTTCATTTGCATTGTAATATTTGTAATGTGTTTATTGATAGAATTAGCAATCATTGAAATGTAGTTTACCGCAAATCATCTAGTTCTAAGACAAATTTGTTGCACTTCTTTCCATCAATGTAGTGATTCTTCATGTTCCCCCTTCTAGTCATCAATCCAATGATATCTGCAATTATGAAATAGTTAGGAGTGAATTTTTTCAAAGTATTGGTTGGCATCAAATGAATCATGAGCAATTATATATAAACTATTATTCTTATCAACCAAGTGGCCTTCCTCTTCTTTTTTCGATAGAATAACACTATTAGGGATAAATTAAAATCTATTTAACAATATTAAAAAGTCTTCTTTAATCATTCTAATCTGTATATTCTCATCAAAGAATATCCTAAACTTAGGCCCAGTAGCCTTATATTTCATTTCATTGCCATCAACAAGGAAATTAGATATAATGTAAACTTTTCCTTCAGTAACGTTATTTTCAAACATCTTTATATGCTAAGATTTAATTGGAAGCTGGATTTGATCATCCTCATGGTAAGTAAAGATATAAGATTTTAAAAAACATAGTATATAATGATATAAATTTAACTATTAATGATAACACAATATAGACCATAATAAGATTAATTTTAAAAAAAAGTACCTCCTGGTCCATCACCACCATTTATAAATAAGTTGTTTGACTTTGTTTGCAAAATTTGGAACAACCTATAACTTGATGATCTTGACCTTAAGCCTCCATACTTTATGTTGTGTGCTTACATATCTTTTACCGAATTAAACATAGATGACATTGTGTAAGGCGATCAATATAAAATGACAAAGGGCTCTAGATAGTATACTCAGATAAATCGCTTATATTGTCTTGTAAATGAGAATAGCTAGACTAAACAAGAATGATGATTAATAATCAATTCAAATTACTTATTCCAATCTTATTCCTATAAAAACTGACACACTTAATGTCTTCTCATAAAATAATATTTGAATCATATTCCTATAAAAAATGATTCATTAAAAAATCAAATTCCTATTAAATTAAATATTTAAAATGTGATTTTTTTTATTGAAAAATCGGAATCCTATTGCTATAAAAACTAATACAATTAATGTCTCTTCATGAAAAAATATTTGAATCGTATTCCTATAAAAAAAATGACTCATTTGAAATCAGATTCCTATTAAATTAAACATCTAGTATGCTATTTTTTATTAAAAATATGAATCATATTCCAATAAAAACTAATGTAATTAATATATTTTCATAGGCATGAAACCAAATTGCTTGGTTGAATGACACATCAACCATTACATTTTTTGCAAAACCCAATTTTAGTGTTATATTATGTATTTTATATATATGGTCTGATGTGATGATTAGCTTTTTTCAGCCTTAATTTATCTAAATCCTTTTAAATGCAGAATCTTAAGGTATATAACTCTCCACCACATCTTGTTCACAATTTCCATGCAGCAATTTGACCAGCAAAAAGGTGATGATAATCAACTTCCAAAAAAAGCCAAGATAATAATTTTGTATCGTCAGAACAATTTTTCAGTTAGGTTTTTAATATTTTTATTTGTTGTTTTTAAGTTACAGAGAATACCAACTGAAATAATTATAATAACTAATATAATTAATTACAATTGATTTTAATTGATGTGAATTTGATTAGTAATTTTTTGCTTATGTTATTTATTTAGATATAAAAGTTTTGCGGTTCAAGATATTTATTTAGGATAAATACTAATTATAATAATAAATATAATTGACTATACTTGATCGAATTATTCTTGATTTCTTATTAAATTAGATATAATTTATTTTAGGATTGATATTAGTTTTAAAGAATAATATTTGGAATAGGTTATTAAAAAAATAAGTTATTAATTTTTAAAAAAATAAAATGAACGTTTTTTAGTAGTTTATTTGTTTGGAGAATACATAAATTATATTAATTATACTTAGACATTAAATTTTTTTCTCATGTTATTTATGTAGAGAATATATCAAACTATTGTTTGACCCGTGTGATACAGGGGATGATAATAGAAAATAATTTATTGATCATTATAAAAAATAAATAATAATTTATTTAAATATATCTTATATAAAATTGAGTATATAAACTTATTTTTAAAATAATTTAATAGTTAAATAATTAAATAAATGAATAAAATATAAATGGGTATAGATATGAAATAAATCATTCTATTTTATATCTTACATTAAATATCATATTCATAAGGTTGAGAAGATCTCGGTAGGCACCTTTAACTAATAATAAAAAGTTCATTTTATAAATTTTTTGCATGTTTCAATAGTTAAAATTGATAAATAATGAAATAGAATAAGTGGATATATTTACAATATCATATACTATTAATAGGGATAACAATTGATATCCATGAGAGAGAATACATGCCTCCCTATCTTGTCCCCGTTTAAAATTTTACTTTCTATCCCCATCCTCATCTCTATTATGGGTCCATATTCTCTATTTTTTATATGGATTTGAATCCATATGGGGTATTTGCAAGTTTATTAAAATAATTTTGAAAAGAGAAAAATTTGAAAAGTATTTTTATATTCAAAACATAAACATGCATAATATTACTAATGCAACATAATCCAAATTAAAAATGAAAATACATACATAATACAAATTCAATAAAGATAATTGAAACAAAAAAGGAATATGTGTTAAGATTTTCTTGTATATATATATATATAAATAGATATTTAAATCCCTGCAGGTACCCACTTTGACCTTTTCTAATCATCCATAGCTATTTACATACTTTTAGTAAATTAAAATATGTAATTCAAAAATATAAAAATATACTTTCTAATTAATAAAAAATAATGAATAAATTTAATTTACATGATTTTAATTATATATAGTTTCCTTCTAAATCAGTTTAGTAAATATTCTCTAAATGAATGTTTTATCGGTTCCTCCATAACCATATACAAAATAAAAAAACTCATTTCTTAGTGGTTATTAAGTCTATTATATTATTATAAATTATCCTTTGAATTTTGTTAATTGAAGATAAATACCCTTTAAGATCATCAGATAATTGCTCTATGTCATTTTCTGGCTTTCAGCTAAGAGATGACTTTGAAATTAATTGAGTGGAGAATCATTTGAATATGATATGGACTTAAACTCTTTTAAATATATTTTATTTGAATTAAGTAACTTTTCAATTTCAATTAAAAGATAAATTCTTTAACTATTAACTTAGGAGAGAAAGATATATAAAAAATAATAATTTTTATATGACAATATAAAACTCCCAACTTATTCTAAAATATGTAATCTTTGTTATTAAAATTTGGAAATATAATATTAAAATCACTGATAACAAATTTAAATTACAATTTAAAGTATACTTTAATTCCTTAATATTCTTATTCGATCATATAAGATTTCATCTTCTAAAGTTCATAGACATGCTCTCATACAAATAGCAACATGCTCATTGTATTTATCACTAATAATGTAACAAAAAGTTTTCTTAACTGATTAATAGATGATAACTCAATAATTTTCTTTATACCTTCAACAAATTCATTGTTTAAGAAATGTATGGGAAAATTTTAATAAACTATATTCATATATTAAGCTTTCAAATTTAAAAAAAAAATAGTTTTCAATAACCTTAACACATGGATTTATCGTTTTTTTAGGATAAGTTGAAAATACTTATAATCGTGTTAGTTTGATACTTAAGACTTAATTTTATATTAAATAAGGAAATTATAATTTTATAAATTATCTGGTCTCTCTCATTTTGAATTTAAGCCCTACATAACTATACTAAAAAAATGTATTTGACTTTTAGACATATTAAAAATTTAGTTTTTATCTTTATAAATACTTTTAAAATTCTCTTTTAATTTTTATAAATGTCATTATATAAAAGTGATAACTAACTGTTAAACCATAAATATAATACTAAAAAAAGAATAACAGAAAAAAAAGTTAAAAGAAAAATAACTAATAAAGATAGTAAATGAGTTATAAGATAAAATTGATAAATAATTATAGTGAATGCTTTTATTATATAATGAATCATTTACCTCATTTTAGTAAATCAAGGCTGAATTTTTAGTTTATAAAAGATATTATAAATTAACGTATATATTGATTTAAATATAATGGATTGTATATATTATATACTGAATCTTGAAATAATATATAAAATCTATTATATATTGAATCTTGAAATAAAATAAAAAATAGTGTATAAAATGATTACATTTGATATCAATATTTATTATAAAAAAAAGGACATTGCATTGATTTATTTATTGATTTATCTTCTTGATTTTAGTAAATTAAGAATAAATCAATATTATTGATAAGATATCATTACATGTGTGTTTATATATATATATATATATAGAGAGAGAGAGAGAGAGGGAGAGAGAGAGTAACATATTATATATATGTTATCATTTTATCAATTGGTACAAATAATATATAGTAATTAATCAATGTTATATATTAATTAATTGGTAATTAGGAGTATTTAAGTAAAGCAATATAACTTATCTGATTTAAAACATTTTCAAACATTTATATTTTAAAAAATAAATATATAATTTAAAATTACTTTTGATTATTTATTTATTTTACTCATAACTAATTATTTAAAAAAAATCCAATACATAAGGTTATCAAAATAATATACAACATTTTTCGCCATATAGATTTCAACATAAATTGCCAAGATATTAAAAAATGATTATTATGAATATTGGAATTGTATAAATCAACAATAGTAAACTAATAAATTAATATTAATGTTATAGATATAAATTAATATTGTAGATGTGATTAGCATATATATATATGTATGTATGTGTGTGTGTGTGTGTGTGTGTGTGTATTGATATGTTAACTGATTTAGACATGTTTTGATTTGATTTAATAAATCATAATAAATTAAATTATTGAAAATTTTAATTTCTATTAAATTTTATTCAGTTCAATATAAAATGATTTTATTTAAAACTTAAATGGGAAGAAAATAAAATTAATTTATATTTTGAATTTTAAATACAAACTGGTCGATTTTAAATATAATAATCGATTTTTAAATCAATTCAAATATCAATTTCTAAAGTTGATTCCAAGTATATGAAAGTTCAAATCTTCATTGCTTCAATTTTCAATTATTAATAGACCTAAGAATACCATTAATTACTAAATTTTAAATTTTCAACTTTAGTGGACAAAAATATATAAACTTGTTAAAAGGCTTTTAATTTATATATTCAAAATATCATTTAAATTCGATTTGAAACCTATCCATTTCAAATTAAGAAATTGATTCATATAATAAATGCATTTAATTTTTTTTATGTTCCATTTTAATTTGTTATTTTAAATAAATGCAATTAATATGGAATTAACATGGTTGTAACGTTAACCATCAATTAGTGATGAAAATCATTTAACAAAATTGCATGCATCTTGGACTATTTTTATTATTATATGCGATAAAATTAAAATAAAGGTCCCTTTCCTAATCAAGTAATCATATATAATGAAAATTGTAACTGTTCTTATGATGTTCGTTTCTCCCTCTCATTTGCTACAATAACATAGGAATATCATAACTGTAACTCCCTAATACTTATTTCTATGTACTTGAGTCACATAAAAATGAATACCAGGGAATCACGCCCTATTTCATGAGTCTTTCAATATTAGATATAAATGTTGCTAAAAATTCTAACAAAAATTCGGCATGACAACGGCATAGGCACCATGACTCCTATAGGACAAAAAAATCATAAAGTGAATAACCACTTATTCCTTAACTCAACCTCTAGTATCTCACATACCATCTTCATAATGTACACAGTGTCACTCAGTCCACAACATAAATATAATAATATAATATCAGGAAAGATGCAGTGTCAGACCACAAAATACAAGATATAGAAGAAATAAGGAATGTCATGACCCAAATACATAAAAAGATCCAGTGTTATATCACAATCTCCAAGTAAGGCAAAAACAACAATACTCCAGTAGCTAAGTTTCTACATCAGGATCTACCTGCTCATCTAGAGATGATATGGAAAAAAGGAAAAAGGTGAAAAATTAATTGAAATCTCAGTATGGCATATGCAATTAACATGACATCATAATCATCTCTAGTCTACCTTCGTTTCATTTGAAATCATTAGTATGTAATCATGAGATTCAATTTTAGGATTTCACAATCGTTCTTTTCCAAGGTAGAGGTGTCTTTTAGCATGGTCTTAGCATGAAATGCATATGCATGTATGAAAAGAAAGGACTAGGCTTATTTATTAAATGTCACAAATATGTATGAATGGCTATCCTAATGCAAATCATCAAGTACATCATAGTTAAGGTATTTTCTTTAGTCCTATCTACTTCATAACCTTTGTGTTTCTATCTGTTCCTATTGACCTAACTATTCCTTCCTCTTGCCTGATCTTGGTTTAGATACTTTAAAAACTATAAGCTCATACTTAATCGGTCATCACCGATTCCTTAATGCGAACCAACACTGAAACCCTCATGTGCACCATAAAGAAAGTCAATACCTAGTCATTACTGGTCCTTAAAACGATTCAGTGTTAGAATCCTCTTTATCGACATAAGTCGACCTTTAATCTTTATGTCTAAATTCTGATTTCTTACTATTTAGTTTTTCCTCTCATTCCCTCTTTCCTCATAGTCATTATTTTCTCATAAGCAATGCAAGCATAAATTTCAGTAAGGAATTCTACAATTCTTTTTTTAAAAATAAGAAATATCACAATTCAGTCAAGTATGGCATTTATGCATAATAAATTGTCACCATTCATCCAAAATAAGTTTTTCATCCTAATTCCACTTAAATACAGTTCTGCCATTTAAATTTTTAGAATTTACACATAAACCCCAAACTTTAGAGAAATTATAATTTGACCCCTCAATTTTACTAAAATTATAAAATGATTCAAAAACTCATTTTTTTCCTTCTAAACACATACCTTACTATTCCAGAACTTATTCCTATAGTTTTACTCCCAAAATATTTGATTTTTATAGAAAAACCCCTAAACTTTCCGAAATTACTTTTTGACCCCAAATTTTGTATATAATTACCCAAATACTCAAATCATATATACCCACTCTATTTGTCATGTAGATTCTAAATATTTGATTAGTTTTAAAATAAAAATTTTCCCTGTAGGAGAACTTCCCTTGGCTGAACCCATATATCCTAAAATCCAAACTTTTGAAACATTATATTATGCTATCCAGAAATTTTAGTCTAAAAAACATACAATTAAATCACTAAACATCATGAAAACAGAGCAAAATCATTTTTCAGAGATAATTCAATATGTCCATGAGATCTCGTAAAAATTTCAAAGCATAAAAAGATCTCTAGCTATATTAATAAAATTATACAAATTCGAAGATTAGAAACCATTTGTTTTCAGTCAATAGTCAAAAAACCCAATTTTTTTACCCCATCAAATGAACCCATAAACTTCTATAAAAATTCATGGTTTAACTTCAAGATGTCCACAATATCCTGTAAAAATTTCAAATCATACATCAATCATTTGGTATAATAACAAAATTATACAAATTCAGTACTTCAGAAATTACTGTTCACTCCGAATATGAAAGGTTCTCAGTTTCTGAATTTTTTAAAAATAAAAAGAGTCATCTAAACATCTCAAAAAAAATACTGAAGATACCTCCATATGTTAGCTTCATCATATAAAAATTTTAGCTAAAGTCTTGTCTCCATCTAAGTGAATAAAATCATACAAACTGAACTGTCTGCATAAATTCGAGAATTCTAGTAACACAACATACAATTTCTTTTAATCTTTCAAGCATAATCATTCATCAAAACTCAAAATCAGAGAGCAAGATAAGATACAAAAGTTACTAAAAGATGATTTTACTAAAGATCAAGACAGCAACAAGCTTCTTAAAGTTTGATCTCCTAAGTAAGGAAGCAAAAGCTATTTCTTGCCTTTGACCACGAACTTAGTCTGCTCCTAAACAGATATGAGGAGGCTTTTTCTTAGAAAACTAATGGTGGATTTGAGTTTATTGGCTAGAAGAACTATATATACAGAACTTATATAGAATTGTTGAATACTTGAAATTTTACTTGATTCTTAAATCATTATCTGTAACTAAAAAAATGAGTGATGATTATGTTACTCATGGACATAAATCCTACATTAAATGTACCATGATAAAACTACTTATTATGCGCTTGAGAGACTAGGTCAGAGAAGCAAAAACTATTTAGAGGAAGTAATATTGGTGCACAAGTACTTATCTATCAAATAATTTTGATAACAAATGACTCAAAGTAGCATTTTATCTTATCAAAGAAATAATTTCCTTAGAAAACCCTGTTATGTAATGACAATAAACAAAAGTCAAGGCCAATAATTGAATCATGTCTTGTATAATTATATGTGGTATTATCAAGAGTGTTTCATCAAAAGAGTTGAAAATGAAGAGGGTGTAAAATATAAAGACTATACTATAAATATAGTTTATAATGAAGTGCTTAATCAAGTCATTAAGTATAATTGCTGTGACCCAGGTTATTGTACACAACAAATAAAGAAAATTATTTAACATATTCTTATCATGTATAATTTTTAATAATTACAAAAATTTCTCTAAATATTAAATTTAAACTTAATCATCACAAAAAGTTTCGAAACTCCCGTGAAACGCACGGGCTTAACTTCTAGTTTATTTTAAATTTGCATGGTGGCTGAGTCAAGTTGAAATAGGATACTAACGGGCAAGGTCGAGTTGAACCAAGATTATAAAGATTAACAACAACTATGTTGAAGAATTGTTGACTTTTTTTTTTATCGTTATTAGTTATAATTTTATACTTTTATCTTATTGTCATATAATAAATAAGTTATCTTTATCCGGTAAAAAAAAAAATCTTTCTAACCACTATATTTGTATAATAAACTACCTATTAACATTGTATACTTTAATTCAACCATAATTTGTTCAAAATTTTGTATAACAGTTAAGAAAACAAAATTGAATAATATTATTGGCATGCATGTAAATCCTATAAAGTGCCACTTGTAAAAATTTTGAAAAATATTAAATGTTTCTAAATCATAGGTTTAGTAATCTTCCAAATAATTTAAGCAAAATGATAAATGATTAAAAAGTAATATTAAATGTAATTATAGATTCAAATCAGTATCACAACTCTAATCCTTATCTCTCTCTCTCTTTTTCCTTTGGCCTTCTTTTATGTGAGTATGAATGAGGGGACTGTCATTAGTCTTTGATTCCAACTCTATCATTTTCTTAATTCTCTTTCCGTGTTTTTGTGTTTTGCTTTGTTATCTTCTTTGTAGTGCTTTTGTTGTCCTCTTTTGTGGATATTTTGTTTTCCTCCTTCTTTGTAGTGCTTTTCTTCAAGATGTCACACTTTTTTGCGATAGTTTTTGACATAAAAGATACTTAGACACCAATAATTTTTGGATAAAAAGCAGAGTCATCTATTAATTATTAGTCTAACGAAAGACATTTGTTTGTTATTTAATTTGAATCTAATGAATCTGTTTCCGTTTATAGGTCCTATTAAGTTTTTTCTTAATAAAATTCCATCTTTTTCGTTAAAACCAAAAAAGTAATATTAAATGCACAATTTTTCCTAAATAAATAGAAGGATTATTACGTTAATGTTTTAAAAGAATTTTCCATTTCCCGAAAACAATTCCAAGTATACAACATGTTTCCTTCACACCAGAATTATTTGTTCAACGAGATGGTGACTCTCAATGATTAAAACATACAATAATTGAGGTTTTGGTTCACGAGTTCTTTTCAAACCAAATTATGTGTGCCCCATAACAAGTTACAAAAACATTTGGGGTTTTAATTTTGGTCCGAAGAAAAGATTTTATTTTATTTTATTTTTGGGTCATAAGTTGGGATTTGTGTTTGCTCAACAACAAAACATTCATCAGTCCAATAATCAAAAAGCACCATCGATATCCAATAAAAAATATAGAACAAACCCACTAAACTGCCCAGTTTGAAGATTTACAGAAACTGAGAAGAAAGTCTCCGGCGGCTTGTATCAAGTCTCCGGCGCAAGCTTTGTCTGTCCCTCAGGGAAGGTTTCCTTTCCTGCAGTCAATCAATCCTTTGAGCATAGAGGTAGTGCCTAAACAACTTTAATCCTTTTCACACTCTTCAATTTGTGCCGGTTCGAATTAACTGGGTCAAAGTAGCGTGTTTGTGCACAATCATATATCTCTACCACACACACACACACAAGAGAGAGAAAGAGATAGAGACGGTTATCATGCTTCAAATGCCAAGCCACATCCTCAACAACACCTTCATGGACCTGGTTAGAATGATGATATTATTTTTCAGATGTTTACATGTCCGACTGCATATAGAGATATTAAGAAAAATGGGAAAAAAAAAGAGTTCATTTTGTTAGAAGGAATACCAATGAGGGAAATTGGCCCATCACATAACCAATTGCAATAGGCTAGAGATTACTTTGCATAAAGAATACCCAAAGTTTGCAAAGCATCATTGATTAGTGTACAGTAAGTACATTTGGATTAGCTCTTGTATCAGGCTCTTCTCAAAGCACAGATTCTTAGATAGCTTTCAATTGTTAATTGCATATGACCCAATGTCTGCTGCGTATATAAGCATCTCACGATTATTTTCATAGTCAAAAAGGGTTTATATTTGTCTGCTTCGGAGAAGAGTGCAACTGCAGCCCCAGTAAACGTAGAGGTGAGGCCACTGGGGCCAACTGGATTTTATATATCATTCGAAACACATTAACCACATAGCAGAAAGAAAACAGTACCTTAAAAATCAGCATAGTCTCGAGGGTTTTATTCTTTGGGGTTGCATTAATATCCCACAGGCATATCTGAGCATCATCAGAAATTCAGAATCACTCAGCAAATGGCCTTGCTTGAACTTTCCCTGCGACAAACCATACCCTTCTGTATTGTGACCCCTCAACCTCAAATCAGGGTTGCACGCCCCATCCAGCAAAGGCTTGGATGGATGCGTGCTGTAATCAAAGACATAAAACTCGGCACTAACAGCCTTGGTAGCAATGATAAAGGGGTTCTGAGGCACGTAACAAGCCCTATTAACCACCCCGTCATGGTTTATCTGCTGGATTGTTTGCACCTGCAACAACAGGAACAACAACGAAGCAGCACCAAAAAAAAAGAGTCAATCATATCTCTCTTCAATATATCTCTCTGGAGAACCCTTATCCATTGCTTCTTGCCAGGATTGGTGAGAGACGGTGTGTGTTTGGGAGCGTAGGAAGGGAAGGGAAGGGAATGGAAGGAGTGAAGGACCAAGCAAGGTCACTCGCAGACCTCCCGATTTGGGGGGTCATAACATTCACGATTGCAGATGACCAAGAGGGGTTTTGGCGTCCTTTCATAGCCATCTCTCTCCCTCCCCATAAACATCTTCCAAACACACTTTTAGACCACAAGCAGGCAACTAATTCAATTTTGTCTTTTTTTATTATGCAATCTGTGTTCATTACTGAGAAAAAAAAAAAAAAACTCTCTTTCAAAGAATCCACTCTTTGGTTTAGGCTTTACTTTTGCATGGTTGATAAGGGAAGAACCAAGTAGCTGTTGCATAAGAGGAGGAGGAGGATTGAGACACTTAGGTAATTTCCACTTAGCAGTACGGTCAATTCTATTGTCCATTTCCTTAATCTGAGCAGGTGCAGGTGCAGGAACTGATTTGAATGTTTGTCCTTGTGTTGTTGCTGCTGCTGCAGTTTGTTTGGTGTCTTGTTCAGACAACAACAGAGAGACAAAAAAGACAAATATATATATATATATATGCTTAATAGGTTAAGCAGGCGTTGCTTCTGCAGTGTCACTCAACGCCCATGGCTTTTTGTGGGGCTCGGCAACCCTGGTGACAAGTACCAAGGAACCAGACACAACGTACATTAATTGCTTTGTTTTGCTTTTACTTTCTTTCTGTTAGTTTCCGTATACACTATTCATCAACCTTGTCTACAAAACAAACTGTGTCTCAAATGATGGGGCTTAGTATCTTATTAGCATATGTCCATCACAAAATTCTTCTATGTTATATGATAATAATAGAAAATGTGCTTTTTTGACTGATGCAGGTAGGCTTTGAGATGATTGATGCATTTGCTGAGTCAGTAGGAATTCCTATGAACACAGTCCATTGCAAAGCCATTTTTGGAAAGGGTTTGTCCACTTATTATTGTTTTTATTTGTTTTTCTCAGTGTTGCTGGAATTCTTGAGTTTAGGCAAGGTTATTTGTTACAGGTTTTGTTGGTGATGTCCCTGTTTTCCTTGCAAAACCTCAAACGTACATGAATTTGAGTGGTGAATCAGTAAGTAAATAAGATATTCTCTACCCCCCCCCCCTCCCTCTCAAATGCATCAAGATATTCTACTTTTGTCACTTATTGCTGTCAAAATTTTCTTAACTGATCTATTCCATCAATTATAAATTCAGTTTCTTAAGTTAATAATCTTCATTGATGGATAACGGTTCTGTTTATCGCATTGAAATTTACTCGTATTGATTGGCTTAGTTGTGAGGTTACCACTCATTACTGCAAATGCAGTTAAAAAATTAAAGGTTTGTAAGATTAATGTTATGGCACCTATGATGATGATAAGAAAATCCTGAAATTGACAATGACTTCTACAGGAATTACTAGGTATTTGCAATAAATTTCCATTGCTGACACAGAGTGGACATTGTTCAGTTCCAAAGTTCCTTCTCAATAAGAATATAATGTTCATAGAAGCATATAAAAAGTAGGTAGGTATAGTTGGTGGTGGTGCTGGCAATCATGGAATCAAATGATCATGTAGGCAGACCAGGTAAATTATGGATTGCTCAGAGGAGACTCTGGCTGTCAATTGTGGATGGAGTTTCTTGAGAAATTTTTGGGGTGGTTGTGATGGCTTCTTTTCTGTCTACCCACAGGCTGTGCTTATTTTGTGGTTTCCTATGATTTTGTATTTTACATTCTTCAAAAATACATAGTAGAGTAAGGTTATTGATTGTTGAGAAAAATGAATTAAGAGCTCATGGTTTTGGTTACTACCAATTCAAATTGGAGACTTTAAGTAAACAAGAAGTGCTAGGGAAAGGTGGTTTTTTCCAAATCTACCACGAGGTCCTTTGCAGTTACCATAACCCCCTCCCCTTTTTCATACAAAACTCAAGGAGAAGAAGGAAAAGGAGTATGACGGTAGTTCTATGATAACTAATTAAGGGATGAAAGATGGCTGTCCATGCTGACTGCTTACACATCTGTCTTGTCTGTGTTTACTGATTTTATTCATTTTTCAAGTGCTGAGTTTTTGCTGGGGTTAGATGGTAGTATACTAATACAGATTCAATGGAAGGTTTCTAGTTTTGAGGTAGCATACACTGGTTTTATTTGCTTGTATTGTTGATGTGTAGGTTGTATATGAAGCCTTGTGCTTATTATAAATTTACGTAATAGTATGTTCCTTCATTTTACTGCAGACTGGACCACTGGCTGCTTATTACAAGCTGCCTCTTAACCATGTGCTTGTGGTAAGTTGTTCCATATGCTGTACTGATCTTTCAAGCATCTAATATATGATATGTATGATGATGTTCTTTGTGTAATCAAGTTTTTTGGGTTGTAGTTCCACGATGACATGAACTTGCCATGTGGGGTGCTTCGCCTTCATGACAAAGGGGGCCATGGAAGCCACAAAGGGTATGATACTATATGATAGTTATGAAGCAAATTTTCTGTTATCTGCATGTGTAAGTTTCTTGATGACATGAACTTGCCATGTGGGGTGCTTCGCTTTCATGGCAAAGGGGGCCGTGGAAGTCACAAAGGGTACAATGCTATACGATAGTTATGAAACAATTTTCTGTTATCTGCATGTATAAGTTTCTTGACAAATATATTTTACATTGATCATAGGAAACTTGTTGCCTTATACAAGCACCTACTTCTCTAGAGATATTATGTGTTTGTTGCATGCTGATATTGTAATTCACATGAACCCAATAAATATCTACGGTGAAATCTATTGTGCAGAAGATATGAATGAAGACTTATGATATTTTTTTAAAGCATGGAGATGCTATTGTAGTCATATTCCAAGAATCAACTCATTGTGATATCATCTGATGGACATCTAGGAAGGTGTATATAATGTCAAATTGGATATACATTGTGATGTTGACTGCCTACACTTTTTAAATTATTGTTTCTATACAATTTCATATTGAAACTGTGGAAAATAAGTATTGTAAAAACCGTGATGATTATTTTTTCCGATTATAGTTTTCCTGATTTGACTATTGATAAACAAGCTTCTCTGCATGTAGACACGAGGAGTTATCCCTGACTCCAACTGTGGTTATCTGGATTCTAATGGGTAGGAGAATGCACCACAATGACAGCATATTCTGTATAAAAAATCCCATTACTTAAAAAGAATTTTGTGTTTGCTCCAAATAGTGGCTGTCTTTCAGCAAATGAACTATCATTATTTTGTATAGAAGCCAAAACAGGTAGATAGGCTTTCTTTCCTTGATCTACTTATGGTGAACTCATATGTTCACCATTATTCATAATATTTATGTTTGTCAATGGGCCATATGTTGTCATATTCTGCACTGGTTCACTGATTTAGATGACAGGGGAGAGTAATTTTTTGAAGGAGCTGAAAAAAGGATGCATGTGTTTATAATTAGATAAAATTGTTTAAGCTTAGGGGGGATGTGTTGTTCTGGAACATGAGTTCATGAAATACAATTTCGCATATTTCAGCTCTAATTTTCTCTGGTTAGGTGCTTCTCTTGGGTTTCTACCACTACTCATCTTGTGCTCTGCTCTCACTTTTTACTGTACCAGGCTGAAGAGTGTTATCTATTACTTAAGAGGAAATAGAGAATTTCCTCGGCTAAGAATTGGTTAGTAGTTTCCTATGCAAATTGTTTATTGCTTCCCTACCTTTCTTTGATTCTTACTGTCATTGTTATCTTCAATTTGTTTGTTGTTAGGGATTGGGAAGCCTCCTGGGCAAATGGATCCTAAAGCATTCTTGCTTCAAAAATTTAATGTAACAGCTAGACAACGAGTAAGTTCTTTGTTTTCTGTTAAATGAACTTTAGGTTCCTCTACTGTAATAGAACTTTCAACTTGTTTCGCGTTGTTCAAATTACTGCAATGTTGCTTCTCGAGTTTTCAACTGAGTGGAATTTAAATCCAAGTATTGGCAACTGTTCAAACATAACAGGAAATTGATGTGGTGCCAAAATGGGGTGATGTGGCTCCACGACAACTCTGGTATTGCATCATAAAAAAACGTGCCAACTAATCATCTTTAATCTTTTGTCTGCAATTGGGTGGCTCTTCAATGATTGGATATAATTGTACTGATTTGAAAGCTAAAGAGAAAAACAGTTACAGTGGGAGCCAATTATTAAAGGCATACATATGTATAGGGCAGTACCATGGGGCACACCATGCCACCATAGTGTAGCAGCTTTAGTGTGAATAAGTGTGATGAGCTTGTGGCAACAGGCACGTGCTATTTGCACATTTTTTCCCATCACACTAAATAGTAAATACACTCTACTGTAATTTTTTTCTCTTGTTTTTCCCATTGGACAGATTGATGAGGCGTTGGAAGAGGGGGTTGATGCCTTGAAGCTCCTTTTATCAGAAGGTTTGGATGAGAGTGCAAAAAGGTTCAACAAAGAGCAAAAGTATAAGCACTTAAGAGTGCAAACATTACCACTTTGACAGCATTCCATGATGGCAAGTTGCATTACAAGTATGACTAGCTGTTGACTTTTTACATTGCTATAGCTTGTCAAGAAATATTTGCATACTGCTAGAGTATTAGATGTGCTTTGTACTCAATAATTAGTGATATTTCAGATAATACTTTCGACTTTCACTTTTAGATGAAATGTCATTTTATTATTGGATATGAAGTATATGCAGATAGAGAGCGTGCAAATTTTTCTAGCTTGCCTAAGTATGTATGTATTTGTAAAACTTAATGATGACAGCTGGCTGAATTTGGTAAATATTCCTAAGGTGCAGCTTCTTAAATGCACCGTATGGCATGAATCGCGAAGGTGGGAAAGAAATATGACTTGCAGTTGGACTATACAGAATTTTCAGGTCCAAAGATTTTACTTTGAACTTGAGTTCGACTCTTTTTATGCTAGGCGTTGCTAATTCAAATTTAAAGTAATTGTTTGGTTTCGGGTCTTATTTCTGTTTTTTTTTCCTCTTTTCAAAATTTCATAAAGAAAATAGTGATAAAAATGAATAAGAAATAGGATTTTATTATTATCTATAAAAACAGGTGATTGCTCGATACCCGGTTAAATTAGAGGGTGTTGATACTCTTCTTAGTTATAACTATTAAAAATGAAGCATGTGTCAATTTTAATCCAACATTATCTATTTTTGGTCAAATTTTATTTAAACTTCAACACATTTTTTTTATTCCACTTTCACACTCGATATAGTTTAAATTTATCTCTTTAATTCTACACTCAAATCCCTAAATTCATCTTTCTTCCATACTGGTGTTATCATCCATGGAAGCAGGGATTTTGGAAGTTGTTCAAGAAACTGCCAAAAAAAAAATGACAGCATCGACGTGCAAATCCTCTTTCCCTCCATCAACCTGTACTCGATTCGAATTGCATCACACTTAAACCTTTCTTCAGTGGCGGAGACCATGAGGGTGAGGCCGAGCATTGCCATGTGGTAAACTCAGAGGTCCGATTGGATCGCAAGGGCCAGGAGTCTAGAGGTGGCGGCGGTGAAGAGGCGGAGGACGAGGGAGAAGGCAAAGAGAAGCGTGATGACCTCGATAGAGCAATATATTTAGGATGCTGTCCATCAATCCTTGCCAAGCATATATTAGTGCTTCAAAAGCTTATGCTTTTGGACGAATGGTTGAGTTGCATATTCCTCAAATAGCAACCACTACAGCAAAGAAAAATATGAAGAGTCGATACCCTTGGTTATAGTGATTTTCCATTTTCTCGGGGTTTTTTCAGAAGTTTATTTTCAGACTTTAATCAAAGATTGAGAGGGTCATGAGAGCCATGATCGACGAGAACACCAGTTTGGCGGCCATGGAGGTTGTTCAGGCTATAGTGGAGTATTGAAGAAGAAAGACGAATTTAGGGATTTGAATGTAGAGTTAAAAAGGTAATTTTAAACAATATAGGGGAGAAAGTGTAATTAAAAAAATTGTGTTGTGACTTAAATGAAATTTGACCTAAAATAGATTATGTGGGGTTAAAGTTAACACGTCTCATTTTTTAATGGTTGCAACTATAAGACATATCAATACCTTTTAAATTAACCGGGCCCAAAAAAAAATAAGGGATCATATGCTCATGTTGGACTAAACCAAATCTGAACTTCACATTATAAATTCTATTTTAAGATGATGTATTTGTAAGGTAAACTGAGTTTTAATTGGCTCAATTGAAAATTTTGCTTCAAGTACCACTCTTAATTATAACGTGCCAATCAATGAATGAGTAATTCAATCTTGAATTTTTTTTTTCTCTCCCGTTAAAATATGACCTTGGAAACTTAGCCATGAGTTAAAGGATTATAATCTATTATTAAATACATGGTATAATACGTTATTAAATACATGGACATTTTAAGCAACTCTGAACAGAATATAACTTTATCTTACTGGATTCTTTATAAGTGGTTCAATCTGATTGCCTTCGGCAGCGTTTTGGGGGGTTTAGGGTGTCTCTTGGATGTGATGGACGAGACTTACATTGGTCTATAGTTGTTGACCCATATAAAATGGGCTCTATTTTTTCATGGGGACGGTTCTTTTCCGAAAGCATCAATACTCAATAACCAGAGATGTTGGCCCAAAAGCACCAAGTAAATCATTACCCAATAGATTTCTTATCACTCTGAACTGAACAAATATTTTGACCGGAAAAAAAATTTGAATAACTTAAGATAGCGCTGCCCAAGAAAGGCAGAAAAATAATAGCAGAAATATTATTTCAACACCTAATAAGTGGGTATCTCTTGGATATAGTAGTGGCTCTCACTTCTTTTATTAATTCAATATATCCAATGGTAAAAAAATGGATGTCTGCTTTGAAATAGCAATTCTCAAATAATACTAACAAAAAGGTACGGAGTAATTCATCAGTTGGACGTTTTGGATTTAACTAATGGTTTATTTACATTCATCCAATGACAACTATTTTATATCCGAGTATATAATGATAATTAGTAAATTAATAGTTGATATGTACTAAATATACAAGTTAAATTAAAGATTAGATATCCTTTTTGATTTCTTGAAGACATATTTTGGGACAAGTTAATTTTTTAAGATTTGAAAATCCCAAATTAGTTTCTCACAATTTGAAAAAAAGGATAAATTTATTTTTCGTATAGTTCTGTACACTTTTTTTCTTTTAAATTCTCAAACTTGTAAAAAGAAATCAAATTGTCATTTTTTTAAAAAAGCATAAGATGCCAACTTAGAATTTTTAAATCCAAAAAGACTAATTTACCATCGATATATTTCACATATTGCCTATGAAGTATAGTGTGACATGAGACACTGATACAATGCGACACAAATATGGGATACAAAATTTTTAAAAATCATAAGATGCAATACAATTATAACATGTAAAATTAGCATAAAATTAATATAAACATAAATATTAAATAAAAACAATGACTTAAATATCAACATTAGTTGTGCAACTACGTTAAATACACTTATTTATTTAATTATTGTGACATTTTTACTATATACATAAAAAATTAAATAAAATTAAAAAAACAAAAATAAAGTTAGTACTAGCAATATGTGGCCTGAAGTGTCTAAAAGAATTGTATTATTTATATTCATTATGTATAGAATATCATATCACCTCATACTTCATCCCCTATTTAATAGGTTATGGATCTCATTTAAATATAATTCGTATCTTATTCAATAATAAAAAAAAAAGTATGTATTGACACAGTTTCTCAACCACAAGAAGACATTTCTCGTGTCTCGAAATATACGTGAAAGTGTTGCACACGTCACTATATCCAATAGAGACCCTCCCACATACATTAGTATGTGGCAGAGCTAGGTGACCTATTTTATTTTTTTTCCCATTTACTATTACAATATTATTTAAGGTCCTCCAAACAAAGTAGTTGCAGGATTCACAAAAGTGTTGGGTCCCTGAAATTTATGGTATAGCAAAACGTTATGGGAAAAATAAGATTAGATAGATGGTAGAGAGTTTGTAGCAGCCAGCTGTGTTCTGATCATATGCTGGAAATTCCAGGACACAAACTGGCATTCGACAATGGCTTGAGAAATTTTCCATGTGCTCCGACCGCAAGTCACCTTATCTAAAGATGAATGAATAACAAATAATAATCCATATTAAAAAAAATGAATAATAAATAACTATTGACAGATCTGATTTTCCGTAGTACCATATACAGGCGTTGTACCTTTTCGCATGTTGTGTTCATACTCCATATTCTTTGTATGTTTAGGATTCTTTAGTAGTAATGGTTCATTAATGCTTCTTTAAAAAAGCAAAATTCGAGTATTTTTGGGGAAAATGATCATATGGGATCCATTCTAGGGAGAAGGGAGTGTGAAAATTACTTGTATTTTAATTGAAGCGACTAACTCTTGATTATATTATCAAGTTATGTATATATTGATTCGGATGAAAAGTTTCTGTATGGTGTTCTCCCCAAAACAAATTTATAAATTTATAAATTATTAAATATACAGTACATGTCTTTTAGATGTCAATAAATAATTGGAGAAATAAGGAAAAAGATATCATTTGGGAGACAAAAGATTTCTATCCATATTGATTCGGCCCATGCAATCATGAAATTTAATTAATACTTATTGTTATCTGATAGGGTACGAGGGATGGCACCATTGGTAGGTGTGGTTGGTTCATGAATTATATGGTATATGCCAGCTTGTACATCTGGTGTGGCTTAATTATGGTTGACCCTGCCTTGTATAACTTGTTTTGGGCATGCAGCACTCGCTTCCTACCTGCTAATGTGATTTCTAACAAACATTTTGAGATAATCAAAAGTTATAAATGTCAAAGTATCAACTTGTTGGGATCCAAAATAAAAATTAATTTTGTAGTGTGGTCAATTTTTAGAGTTCTTTAGTGGCACATGGGCTTGGCTACAAATTTTGATCGCTGCTACAAACAAATTCATGAAAGATCACGTGTTGCCTGCATTAATCTTTAGAGGAAATTATGCGCGGCTAGAGTTTATCACCTTTGACTTTTGTTTAGCCTTAACTTTGTTATGATGTGGTTCATAAGCCTGAATTGACTTAGAACTATTAGCCAAAAAAACATCAGTAGCGATGTTTTTTTAATCTTAGTTTAATTTGATGACTGTAGTAACAAGCAGTTTATGTAACTCGGAAATTTTTAGGGAGTCTTTGAATATTTTTAGTTACAAATATCATTGTAGAATTATTGAAGAACATATAACTGGTTTTTTCTTTTTGTGCTTAAAACATATAATTGGTCTGATAATTATATAGTTCATCAACCACTGACAAAGTGACATGTTTCTGCTTTTTTAGCTGTATATGTTTTCGAAATCATAAAATCCGGCTCCTTTAATTTGCTATTGCATCTACATGCACGTCTTACATAATTGCAAGCATGCATTGCATATATGCTGGATCTATAATTCAATTCGTCTCTTAATTTCTTGTTTATCATCATGATCAGCTGTGGCGTTATAAATCTAATGATTTAAGTTTAACTAACATGATCATTTGCTCTTAATTTCATTTTATTGCATGTGCAAATCCCTCTTTCTCACACACAGAAATTAAACTTTCCATCTTGGATATAAGTACAGACTTGTAGTACCAGTGCAGTTTTTTGTGGTGGTTAGTGCTACTGCAATTTGCAATTTGTTACCGGCATCACTCTTTGACTAGTACTACATGCCAATCACCCCAATTCCCAAAAAACTTAATATTCCCTTGCACACAAACTGAGGTACGCGCTATCTGAAAAATGCACCAATAAGTACTTCTTTGGTGGTTGACCTTAATTTTTGCACTGACCACATTGTCAACCCCGCCCTCATCCAATCAAAGAAGAGGGTGGTTACAAGAGCATGGAAAAGAAAATGTTTTGTTTTATTCAGAATTTGACAAAATTAATTTTGTAATTCAGAATTACTTTTTCACTTTTATTATATTTTTAATGAAGTAATTAAAATATCAAATAATAAATAGAATGAAAACAATTTTTTTTTTACTATAAGAATACTTAGCAATTTATCTACAAGTAGTTTATGCATGTATATGTATATCTTATATATTTAGATAATGATATTTTGACATCTAAAAATAAATATCTATTCAGTGGTTAATGATATTTAGGTAATGATATTTTGACACAACAAAAATAGGTAATAATATTTTGACACCATTGAATATGATGGTGGTTCTAATTTATACTTAACATTCATCACATTCAGTGATTATAAAATGGGTGTCTAAATAGATACCTATTTTTTTGGTGTCAAAACAACATTTCCCTATATTTATGTATATGACTCCATCAGCAATGTCGCCCTGGGTGATCCAGATCTGCCTGCCTTGTTTCTTGCTTTATGTAGACAGATCAGACAAATCAAGTCAAACATAATATAACATGATATCTATAGTACATCTCAATTCTCATGCAACTTCGTGGATACTTCCTCGTTCTCTCGAATTTCTTGTAAAAGTGCCAAAAGGCCCAAAACACATAAGACCAAGTCACCGACTTGTAACGCAAGTATCATGGACCGACCCACATAAATATGGTTTGGCGCAGTGACAGACTATAAAGGATATATATCTAGAAGAAAATTAAATTGGATGAATGCAAGACAGAAGAGAATAAATAAAGGGATCAGGTGAACCATTTTCTTTTCTTTTTTATCTTTTTTGATCGATTATTTCATACTCAAAGCTCGAATTAGACGCCACTAATTAAGAAAAGAAGTATCTATCATTCTGACGAACTATATACTGGTGAGGTGAGAGAACTAATTGTTCATTAATTAAGACAAGGTATTTTGTGAGGATTTTCGTTGAAATTAATGACAAGGTGTACTAGGATAAATGAATAGAAAGATCTCACAGAATACGTGTGAAAAATTTCAACCCTCGTGGAAACTTAACTCCATGAATACATCCAGTGTAAAGACGAATATTTAATCTACGTTGAATTCCGGAATACTTTTTTTCCTGAAATTATTTGACGAGTTCAAAATATACCAAGCTAATTAAGTTGCTAGGTTGGTCAAGATTAATGCTTAACAAGTTAACCAGACTTAAAAAAAGACGACATCACAGTTTGGTCAAAAAAAGAGAAAGAAGAAGAATTAGAGTTCATGGGCCTAGAGAGAAAGTGAGATTTATAGTTTTATATATTACTGCTAAGCTGTTCACTTGTGCACTTTTTGGACGTCAGAGTTGACAAATTGACCCAATGTTCTTGCTTGACAAGCTGTTTGCACGGTAGGTGCATGGATAACTTCCGAAAGTATGATTAAGTCACCAATGGAACCAAAAAGAGATCCGGTGGGTCATTTAATTTGCTAATTTCTATGCTCCCAGCTATTTTTTTTTTTTTTAATGCTATGGTATCTGCTTGACTTCTGATTGTCTATGTGAGACTCGGGAGATTGTGAGTTTGATCCTCATTTTCACCTTTATTTTCTAATGGTTTATTTTTTGAAAAAATTACTTAAGGAAGCTGTACCAACATTGGTGCAATTAGGGAAGTCACAACAATATCTGTAGCATCTATCAGCCTGTTTGGTTTGGCTAGATTTTGGCATTGCAGTGGGTAAAATGAATTTAATAGGAAGTAAAAGTGTTTGTTTTGGCACTATTGTTTTAAAAAGGAACCAATTAAGAGTAAGGGTTCATTTAATTTAAATTTTGATAGAATTACTTTTGAAATAACTGATATTGAAAAAATTAATTTTAAAAGAATTGATTTATGTTTGAGAAAGGTATTAGAAAAGTGAGTTTCGAAAAATTTATCTGAGAAAGAAAAGTATAGTTTTTGCTGAAATCAATTCTTTTTAAAATGAAACACTTTTTTCAAAAGTAAATATTCAATTCAAATCATTTCACTTTTTTCCAACTCTTTTTTTTTCAGCTTAGTTGGAAAATTTTTGGTATCTAGACAGGCTAAGGATATGTTTGATTCCAGTTTTCAGTTTTCCTTTTCAGTCTTTAAAATTTTATAAAAAAAATATTGAAAATTCTGACTTTTAATTCTTTATTTTGAATTTAACTATTTTATTTACAAAATTCAAAAAATTAAAGAAATAAAAATTAAAACTGGAAGAAAATATTGTCTAAATGGTTATACAATACCAATATCCTTCCAAAACCATGCCAGCTCCTGAATCTTCCTAACCAGTTTAGTTTAAAATAACACGTTAGAATTTGTATCATCTCACTCTTGGCTGAATAATTTTCTTTGAAAAATTGTTAAAACCTACATATATTTTTAAATTATAATATTATAAACGTGCCAATATTGTAGTGACAGAGGAACCTGTCTATGAGCCGACGCTACTAAACTGAACCGATTGTGTACGGATAGGAAAATAGACTTTTCAACCTCCCCTAAACTGTCCCTCTGAGCTTTGTTTTTTCTGTCTTTCTTTTAAAAAAAAGGTTATTATTTCTCTTAAGTCCTATGTAATTATATTTAATTTTGATATAAATTTTTCTAAAGGGAGTAAAAAAATTCAAAATGAATTTAATCTTAATAAACTATTATGTAATCAAATCTTTTATTTTGAAATTTTAAATAGTAAATTTAAGAGTTATCAATATATTTTGATATGAAAATATATAATTAAATTATAGTATAAAATTCTTTCATGTAAATTAAAATTAAAACCTTTCAAAATATATATAAGTTTTGTTTCTCATTAAGATCTTATAGTTTAATTAGTATCTTGAGAATATTGAATAAGTTTTTTATTATGTAGAGGGAAAAGAATATTTCTAATTTTGAGGAGAAATCTCCTTCACTATATATTTTTGATATGAATAAATAAATATATATATATATATATATATATAAATGTTTCTGTGTTATATTTTTAGTTTCCTTATTCTCAAACTCTATAACTCCACTATTTAATTCAAATATGATGGTTTAATTATTTTATAAGTTATTATAGTTTAATTTAAATTTTTATTTAGATCCTTATAGTTTATACATTTTTTACTAAGTCTCTATATTGTAAATTTTTTTAATCAAATCCCTAAAACAATTTACTATAAAGTTTAAAGACAAAAAACACTTAAGAGTCAAACTGACTACTAATAGAACTCACCTTTTCTTATGTACTAAAAACATTTGAAATTTTAATTGTTGTCACAATGGGCTTTTCATGAACTTAATTACAATAATTTTTACAATATAAAGACTTAAATTCAAGAAATTTAATTATAGCAATCCAGTTAAAAATTTAATCAAAATATAAAGACATTTAAATTTATTGATCCTTTAAACATTCATACAAACACAAATATAATCTCATTTTGAGTTGCAAAATATAAATTTGAAAATTTTTGTTTAATTTGAGTTTCTAATTTTTATTTTTAATTTTTCAGATTTTATAAAAAAATATTAAAAAAATATAATTTTAAATTTTTAATTTTAAATATTTTCTTTTTAAAATCTTAAAACTAAAAAATTAAAAATTTAAAAATTTAAAACTAAAACCAAAGATACCCCACTTTTTCGTTTGGAGTACACGGACATGCAAAATTCAAGCCTACAAATTAAAATCTTAAATCACTTTGACATAGCTTGTGGACTTGTGGTTGGTGTGGATGACGAGACATGAGGGTGAGACCAGTTAAATTTGTCTTTTCTGACCCGGCTTCAACCGGACATGCTTTTGAACTTTAGGTCGTTTGTCCTTCCCAGTTCTCACCATCTCTAAACGAAAACGCTAGTTTCTTTTTCTTACCATTATTAAAAGAAAACAGTGGTTTTAGATTATTTTGGCGTTATAAATCTTTATAGTATTCTTATAAAGATTAATTTCATGGTTGAGGACTTTATATTGCGCGAAAAAAAAATGATTTATAGATAAGTGTGTAACGATATTAATGACAAATCCGAAAAAAAAAAAGTTCAAATATAAATTGAATAAAACAAATATATTTTTCATTATGAACTAACTAATATTGCGCACTCTTCATTCAAAAACTATCAATATCAACACAAAAAGTGTTGGAACTTAAAGAATGTACTATGTCACCTTTCAGAATATATATAAACATCAAATATCTTTGTGTCTATAAGACTACTAAAAGAAAAAAAGAAAATACCCCAAAGAAGAAACCCAACCCTCCAAAATATGGGACAAAAATACCCCAAAGGGGGGGCAAACGAAACATTCACAGAAAGAAACAAAAACAAAGAGAAAGATGCAAAAGTTTAAGGAGCGAAAAAAAAGGGAAAAAATGGTCCATAAACGATACTCACACAAGGAAAGATAAGAGGAATGGGAAATAAAAAGAAGAATTAGGGTGGGCTCAATTCTCATTAATGTTTAATGTGTTTTCTTTCAGATTTGAGATTCATATTTGCTCTATAAAGATCGATTTATTAAATATTAATTATTAGACATGATATAGAAAACATTAAAAAAAATGTTTAAATATTTGACTCAAAATTTAGATCATGGTTTGGGTAGACATTTCAACACTTAACCTATGATATGGCTAGAAACGAGTTAAATTAGATTGTGAGCTATCCATTGGCTCGTTAATAATTCAATTAGTTGAGCTTGTTAGTTCACAAGCTTTGTTTGAGTTTTATTATGTTCAAGTTACTCGATATGTGTGTATATATATATATTATACTTTTAATATACATTGTATATTATATGTTTGTATTTGTCACTATATAAATGTATTATGGTGCGTTGGTCACAATCAATGAATCTAATTTGATAATTTTTACATTATGTAAAATCATGTTGAAAATATACCATATATTTATAGTAAAAATTCTAGTATATTAAGCTGAAAGGCTCAGTTCATATTTAAATGAATCAATTCGTGAGTTAGTTCAATCTCAATAAGTTTTCAGCAAGCCAAGGGTAGACTTGTATCGATACCCTTCCAACACTAGCCTCTCATTCGATCTCTCCGAAGGTAGGCTAGCATTGTATTTGTTCGCGTAATGGATTTCCAATCTCAGACCTCAGTTCTTATTGAAGCTCTCCACATTATTACTTCCATGTTCAGATTTTAGCGGCGATGATGAAAGACTATTCTTCACCCTTAATTTATCCTGCCTAATTGCCGTTTCTATACATAATTAGCCACATATACTTCAGTCATTTCCATTATGAGTACTTGCCGAGTGGTTGTGAAGAAATCAAGTATATAAGAATATATAGGAAATTACGACAATGTGGTCCCTGGTGTATTGCATATTCAGAATTCTAATTTATAGACATGGTATGCCAGTAAGCTAGATAAGATATTTAGCGTGTGGTATGGCAATGGCGGTAGAATGGAATAAAAAGATATGACGTCGATGGAATCAGAAAGCAAGATCCAGCAAACGTTAACAAGTGAATTTATTAAAGGGTGGCAACAGTTTGACTTTTGGGTATGTTGTCTTGTCTTATCTTATGTAGTAAGAAATGGGTGTTTATGGGCTTTTAAATAATTTGACGTACGTATTCTTGCTTGCATTGCGGGTTTGGGACTGGTTCCACTGACCGTACAGTCAAACACAAACTCATTTGCGTCCCCGTCGGTGCTCGTGCCCTTTGGTGCCTCCTCTGCTGGTTAGCACGTTGCGTTTCTTTTCTTTTTATTTTTTTTATGAGTAGTACTATTTAAATATTAAAAAAATAAATATTTATTGGGATATTCACTTAATAATTATAAAATATAATGGTGTATTATATATACTTTATTTATCACATCACATTCAATAATTATTAAGTGAGTATCTTAATAAATATCTACTTTTTGTATTTGAATAATAATATATATATATATATTATATAATTTTTTAATTTCCTTTTCAGTTTCATTCCAGAGTTCACAGTACCGTCGGCACTGAATATTGGGGATGCCGCTGAATAAAAACAACATAAAAAGATAATGAAAAACCCAGACACTTTACGGACCAGCTGGTATTATTTAATTCCCACCCGTGCATTCCAGCTACGTTTTGACGTGTCATATTATCAAAAGAAAAAAAAAATTGAGACGCTCATAATTTTTTTATTTTCTTATAGGATTTTTTTAATATTCTTATAAAATTTAAAAATATCAATATTTTTCAGTTATTTATAATAAAAAATATGTCACTTGTTACATTAAATGAATTTATCAAAATATAAAAAATAAAAAGTTTAATCACAATCATTGAAAGTGAAATAATACTAATATAGACACCGAAAGAAAACTTTTCTCTCATTTTTACAAATTTTGAATTTTTTTAATCATCCTTCTTTTCTTTAGGATACTTATATACATTCGCATAAATTATTTTTTTCATGCCAAAAAAGATAAGATTAACTTTTTAAATATTATGGCGACTAAAAAGTTTCTTAATAATTATCTTCTCCAAATGAATAATTTAATAATAATTACGTTACTGTTTAAGATTCAATTAATGATTTATAGAATTTTAGACTGGATTATTTTTATATATTTTCTATCCTCTCCATGCTATCTTTTCAAAAATGACATATAAAAAAGTTTAAGACCATCAAAAATATTGCTAGAACTTATAATGCATACTTTTTCTACAAGGGATAAAATACGAAAATAGAAGATAGAAACAGGAAATATTTATTTTAAATTTCTTAACTCAGTATCATAACACTATATATCTGTATAAAAATCTCAATCAACCATTTAATTGAAAATTTAGAACATTGATAAGATTATTTGTTAAACTCAAATTTTGTTGTGACCCGATTTGGGAGCGTAACTAGCATATGAGGAATCTCATTCATACGTAAGTTTCATGGTCACTGAATCGTACTATATGTATAATTTAAACATAAATCCATTTTCAAAAGTATATATGCACGCATTTTCAAAATATATAATAAATATGTACACAATTCGCAAGTGTCAGACCCTCAAGAGGACCCTGGGCGAACACAACCCGCAATAAGCAGAGCATGAAATCTAATCCCTAACCACTCAAGTCGAGAAGCGTCGAGGAGGCAGGCGTGAGGAGTGAGAAGATGAACTCAATGACCAGCGTCAACGCGTGGTGGCTGAGTTGGGGGCAACTATTATGATCCGTTACCTTAGACCTCGGGGATAGGTTGAGGGTGCCGGATAGTGGGACTCGAAAGCCATGTCAACCCCTAGGAACCATGGTACGAATATTGGCATCCTGTCGTGACTCCGATGATTCCTCCTTAGGGAGGTTGTTACCATACTCGACCTTAGGTCCAAGGTCACGTACTGACATGCTCATCGGGCGAAACTCGATGGCAACGTTCTTGGATCGGGCGTGAAACTCAAAGGGGAGCAGCGGCATGGTTGGAGGAATCCTCGAACTGGCTACGAGGACTCCACCTTGGGGGATTTGAATTGTCATAGTCTCGATGTCGGGATGAGAGCAAGGTGAGGGAATTATTATCTCGGAGTGTTGTACAACCCCTAAAGGATAGTCCTAACAGTACTTCATACATAGTATACTACATCTCAACCTTAAAGTTACCTTTCTTGGATTTATCCAAAGGATATAATGGGGATAGGAGAATCCTATTGGGCAAGCCATTTTTCCATTCAAACTATATTGTATTATCACCCCCACTAACTTGGGCGTTGGAGTCCCTTTACAAGCACCCATCCCGGCTCTTTGACCACCGCGAAAGAGGGAAGATTACCCTCGAGACCACCATCCGTATACTGAAAGATAATCCCAGCGTAACTTTGTGCTACACTTTCAATATCATATGATTGAAAATGTAAAATCATATTTCAAGCTGATATACATTCATAACTTAATAATTCTAAAATCGTATTTCAAAGTAACGTGATTTATAATCTTGATAACTCTAAAAATCATAATAGCATATCTATTCATGAAAATAAAATACTCTGCATATCTATTCATGAAAATAAAATACTCTGCTCAACATTCTTCTAATACATCTTATCTTGATATTTGAAAGCATAATATGAAATCCCAACTCTTGAAAACACGATAAATATCATAAATTCGTAAAAACATAATTGATAACTTTGTGAACTTGCTAAATCAAGTGTTTTCCACTAAGTCTCTTCAAGAATGTATAAAAAAATTTCATGGTACACAACAATCCAAATTATAGTCCCGTGGTTTTCTTAAAATACATTTCTTTCATGCTATCATCATGAATTATATGTTTTGCTAGCTTGACATAACGTGTAAAATCATGTTCTATACATATTTTCATCTCTAATTTCATGTTTTATAATCATAATGCATAACACATACTCATAATAACGGAAAATAAGGCCATGAGTTTAAACTCATTCAGTGTTTGGAGCCAGGAGTGTGTGGATACCATCCACTTGACCTTGGAAACTAGAAACCATCAACTGCCATAAAATCACAAACAGCACGTAAGACGTTCAAAATGATAGGGCAAATTTGGGGGAAGGAAAATTGTGTCAAATTTGTGCATGAGGGAGCCTTAGCTTTAACCATGGAAGAACATAGAAGAAATTGACATGAACAACATAAAAACAACTTACCCAATGATTGGGGGAGAAGGAAGGAGACTTGGAGTTGAGTGAGAGGTGAGGGAGAGCTCCTTTAGGGTGTTCGGGTTTGCTTTTGGGCATTTTTGGCGGAGTGTGGAGTGCATCGTTTTGAATGTCTGTTAGCAGGAGATCCTTGCTGTAGCAAATTAGGCTTGTAACCTGTTTACTATAGCGAGAAAAACTCGCTATTGTCTAACCATCCTGCTCATTGCAATGAAAAAAGCTCACTACAGTGAGCATGTCTGTATAGAAAAATGCAGACTTTAGTATAAAGATAATTTTCTGCAATCCAAAGGTTTCCATGGGACCCAAAGGATGTGTTAAGCTTAACCATCCATGTTTTGTCCATCACAATTGGATGAGACCGTATACCAAGTATGGAGCACATGACCCGAATTGCTTGTCTAGGCTTGCCTTCCCTAGTTCCAACATTGGTCTTTCAAATTGACAATTATCGAATCGAGTCAGCTAGGTATTAAGTTTATTTCGTTCAGGTTATAACAAGTTTTACTTCCATTATTTAAAAAATCATTCAAATTAAATGATTTAATTAAATGATAGTATATTTTTTTTATATTATTAATGTATAAAAATTAAATTCCAAAATTAAATTGTTTTTTTTGCATCGAATCATTTAGACAAAATAAGTGCATAACCATTTTATGTATTAAAGTAAATCCCTTAGATGCTAGTTATTTTAGTTTTCTATTCGCAGGTTACGGGCAGAGAGTTTCTCTCGGAGGCTGTAACAATTAGCGACGGCAGGAACTGCCAAAGAGATTTGCTGGTCGGGGGAACGTTACGGTGCTGCAAGTCGTGCTGGGAAGCGTCTCGTGGCCCACTATTAAGGTGACACGTGCAATCATACCATGTACCACCGCTGTACGCGAGGCATGGAGATCTGAATTCTGAGATATGACAGTTGGAAGTGACAATGTTTTGTCCATCTCTTCTAGCTATGTTACCGTATTTTTTTCAGATTTTTTTAATTAAATGCACATCTGTTATGCATAAGAATGATGATCCCGTTAATATAGTTTACAAATTTTTTCACATTGAAAAAAGAAATTGATTATTAGAATTAGTTTTATATACACAAATTCAAATCATTCTTAAGCTTACTTTTTGAGTGCAGACAAGAGCACGAAAGGGCTAGGCGTAGCCCTCCTTTCGCCCTTCATTGGTTTGGGTTTTGACTTGCCGGTATTCATTCAGGGTATGCATGATATCATTCGTAAGATATTGAAGATCTAAAGGAGACAGAGGACCAGGTTCTCTTTACATTTATTACATTACTCTCTCTCTCTCTCTCTCTCTCTCTCTCTCTCTCTCTATATATATATATATATATATATATATATATATATATATATATATATATGGATAGCCACTTTATTAATTTTCCCTTTGTGGTGCATCTGTTGGAAGGGAATCTTCTACTTTTAAATGAGATTTTCTTTTGCTATTTACCTAATTATTTATTAATATATAGAAAAATTAAAATTAAAATAAATTTAAAATTTATAAATTATAAAATATATAATATTTATTTACTGTAAGTCAATAAATAATTAAGGAGATAGTAAATAAATATTATTTGAGAATAGAAGATTTTTATCAATATTTTCCAAAATTTTGAGAATTTGATTTTGTTACATGAAAATTTTTGAGAATGACGCGAATGATGAGGGAAGTATTTTGAATTCAAATTATTAATGATGTATAGTTATAGTCCTGTTTAATTATTATGTTGTAACTTACTAGCCACCGTAGTAATTAATTGCATACGACTTGAATCATTGATTATTTATTACGTGATACAAAACAGTTTGTTTATCTATCAAATCTCAAGGCTGCAAGCTTTTGCATGAATTTGTACAAGAAAATGGATATCTATGAATTCTTAAGGCTACAAGAAAATGACACCATTATCACGTCCAAAAAGAAAATAAGAATATTATTATATTCTTTTATATATTGTCATTCATTTTATCGTGAAGGTGAACTACATCTTGGAACAATCAAGAATAAAGAATCATTTTAATTTCAGAAATTATATAAGTATTTTATTTTAGTTTATAAATTAAAAAATTATTAATTTAATCTCTGAAATTATAAAAAATATTTAAATTAATAGATATAATAGTATTCACAAGAAAACTTGAATAATCAAATGAACTAATTTAAATAATTTTTTATAATTTTAGAGACTAAATTAACACATAAACCAAAATAAATATTTATTCAAACAATAATAATACTATAGCACGACGCGATGGAATATTGTTGACTACTTTCAAATTAAATCCAGAACTGCATGTAACCTAATTTATCATAAGCAAGATCTTGTGTCCTTGCAAGTTGTATATATCTTTATAAAGCCTCCTTGAATTTGAAATGTTAAGATCCACTAGCCAGCAATGTGTATACTTACAACATTTTTAAACACGAAAAATCAATAGAATAAATCAAATGACCGAAAGATGAAACACAAACACGCAGATTCCTAACCAATGTTTCCTTAATTACCACCTAGCTAAAGTAGTCCTTTTCGGTGTTAGTCAGACGAGAATAAGAAGAAAGAAAGATAGCTTGTTTAGTTTAATTATATATTATCATTTAACCAACTTAATGCATATGCTGTACACCACTTTCCGACACCGTACACTTACTTATACAATTATTATAATGCATGTGTCTGGTTATTCCTGGGGCGCGTTAACCACATTCAGCAGCATATCCACGACTATATATGTAATTACCTTATTTTATGTACGAAAAAGTTAATGAATCAAATTATGGAAGAGATAATTAAAAAATACCTACGACTATACTAGCACTACATTATACGTATACATACCCCGTATGAAGTGTAAAGGACCATACGTGACACAGTCTTCACGGGCCAAATCGTCAAATTGATCAGAATCAATCGGTGTAAATGGAATCATTATTATATTGATATATAATGGTATACTTTTTTAATGTTATGTAACATTTTGTATGATGCATAATATTTTTTTTAAGAAATTAAAATTTGGAAAATATCTAAAATATTTTAAAAATGTAGATATAATTAAGGTTAGTTTGAGATGTTCTCAAAAGCAACCTTGACCATGTAAATAATTAATGGAAAACATTTTCGAATCTCAAAGGTAAAAACAACAACTAGGTAAAGATCGCATGATTTTTGTGTAACCACAATTAATTAAAAAAAATATTAAAAGAGGCATATGAATATGAATGACTTTATAATTAACAAATTTCTTCCATTAATTTCTTTCATTTTTATAAATACTTCCTCCGTTTCTTTTCCAATCCACTCTAATTTAATATGGCAATTTGCAATGGATTACAATAAAACATATAAACTTCGGTGATAAAAATCTAAAAAAGTTTTTAGAGATACTCCTAAAATAAGAAAAAAATGTTTATTTTGTGTCATTAATCACTTGACACATTATTTATTGTATAAAAAATTTGCAAAAAATGAAAGACAATGATATCTCATAAACCAAATGCACCAATTGATCAATTGTGCAGAGCAATTTTTTTTCCTGCTCTGAAAAATCTAAGGCCTATTTGATTTTAATTTTTAATTTTAATTTTTAGGTTTTTTTAATTTTTAAAATTTTATGAAGGAAATAGTAAAAACTGAAAATAAAAATTAAAAATTATAATTTTCAAATTTTTTAATATTTTTTTCATAAAATTTTAAAAAAATTAGAAATTACAAATTCAAATCAAACATATACTAAGAATTTCTCAAAAAATTATTGTTAGTGGTGATTAAGAATAGCAAAATTTGTATTCACAGCTAGAATGCTTGCCCAATTCTCTAGTATTGATGAAGCTTTTATACATTTAATATTTTACTTGACAGATAACATATGCCAGCGCTTTTAAAGAGCCACCACAAGCTTAATATACATGTTCCTTTTAGCAGGGAGAGAGAAAAAAGGGCTCAACGTAAAGTTTGATCGCTTTTGACAAAATCGGACTGCTAGCTAAAAGATATTTTGTTGTTATTAGCCAATAATAAAATTTTAATCTAGCATCTACGGGACATTCTGAGAACGCCACAAGAAACTTCCAACTTTTTAAGCTTTCACATTCTCAAAATATTTTCAAATTGACTACTTCGTATGTGCGCCAAATTAAGTGGTTTCTTTTTGTAGGTATGGTATCACAACACCCAGAGGCGGAAGGAGGGGACCAGCCAAATTCTGTACATTTATTATATAATTATATATATATTATTGTGGTTTTTTTTAAAAAAAATTCAATCATATTTATACATAGACTATATTTGGTTAAAGAGTATAAATATGGATAAAAATTTTCCAAATAAGTATCATGTGTAATTTTATATATAGAAAAATTTTACCTTTATTTTTACTCCCCAACCAAATATATCCATAATATATTTTTAATACAGTAGCATATATAATATAAAAGTATGAAATATATAAATATTTTTAATTTTTTTTAAAATTTTCTCTTATTAACTTATTTTATCTACTTAGTGAAATTTTTACTTACTAATTTGTTATTTACGATATTCTATTTTGATATTAAATAATACATTAATACACATATTTTCTTATGTTGAGTCCAAGAGATGTTGAACAAAAAAATTATTAACTATTTTATTAAGAAAAAAAGAAAAAAATAATAAAATAAATCTTAATTTACTAATAATTTATATAAAAATACTATATAACAAATTATTTTAGATTTTTTATATAATAATATATTTTATATTATATTATTTACATTAACTAATTTGATCCCTTATTCAAAATTTCTGGCTGCATCACCGAAAACACCTGTAACATTTTTCATCATCAATTAGCTAGCTCCTGCAAATTAGCGAGTCAGAAAGTTCGTGTCACGAATTCAAGTAGATATACCTTAATTTATTTGGTTTGCTTTGGAATAATTGAAAATTGAAAATATATACTTGGTGGTTAAACCACGTTGCCACTTCGACGGAGCTACGAGAAGTATCGATGTCTGAGATGACCTAAGCACTGGCGAAAGGTATTGATAATAACTTCATAAAGTCAATCTCATTCTCACTTGGGATAGTTTTGAATGGGTTGCATTTTACTTCAAGAATTGGTCATGAAAATGACTCACTTGATATAAAAGGTGAGGATTATTTCCTAGAAAATTATGCACAACTTCCTTGGAGGTTTATACGTGTGAAATGAGGAATGCATCCAGTCAAATCGAACAAATGCTTCCTTATTATGTGACTACACCGATAAATGGCCAAAGAGAAAAAAAAGGTATATTAATTATAGTACAGTAATAACTAAGACAATAACCAACATACATATTATTAAATTAAAGGACCGTGAACTGCAATTTGATATAATTGGTCATTTTCTATTTCAAATGAAGCTAAATTGTTGTTAATTTTTTAATACTGTTTAATCTTATTTTTTTTCAACTGTTAATTTTATATATCTTTTATATTTATTGCTTTATTAGTTCTATTATTTTGTATGTACCATTTTTTTCAATATAAATGAATATTTTTTTATATTTATTTCTTTATTAGTTCTATTATTTTGTATATACTATTTTTCAATGTAAATGAATAAAATTAACAATATAATAGTATTGAGTACATTACACCCACCTCCCTTAGAAATGTTAATTCATTAATTTAAATAATAGAAAAATAACATGTGATAAATATATACATGATTAGTATTGATAAAATTAAAATATTTTGACAATATTTAATATTATATTAACTAAAATATCTTTTTTATCATAAGTTATAATTATGAGTTTATCTTTACATGATAAAAAAATATTTTATTCAATTAGTATATTAAATATTACTAAAATATTATAATTTTGTCATTAATAATTATATATATATATATATCTCATATTATTTTTTATTATTTAAATTAACGAACTAATATTTACAGAGAAATGTTAGTAATAATTTTTTAAAATAAAGGAGTGTCGAATATAATTACAATAAAACTCAATGAACATTAATGTAATTTTCTCAATGTGTTTTGTCTACAATATAATAATTTTTATTTCTCACAAAAAAAAGAAATTTATGGTAATGGCCATATAATATGTATGAATGCGGGATTTATATGTTTGACATAGTATTTTAGATGTTCAAATATGCTATCCTCAAGCGGTATTTGTTTTAAGATTTTAAATTACGTTTTCATGTATCACGTTCTTGGGAATGCTACAACTAGAAATGTCATTCTCAAATATTTTAGAAAACTCATTTGCTAGCATTAAAGAATTTTCGAATTTTTTGTTGAGATTATTAGAATAAATTTTAAATTTATTTGTTTTATAATTAATATATAATTATATTACGTAAATATAAGTCGTAATTTTCAAAAGATGAAATATTCTTAATATATTTAATGGTATTATAATTGTGAAATGAAGCATATTTAAGTATTTTTTTATAAATATTATTTTCAAGTCATATAAATCTTTTATTTTTGTACTTTATTATGGAAATAAAATCTGCTCAAAATGCGAGAATATATTTCTAGGGATAATTGACACCCTAAAAGACTTCTATACAACTTGTAATAAACAGAAATAAATCACTTCTAAACAATTATTTCCAGAAATAATTTGTAAAACCCAGAATAATTGCCCCTAAAACATAATGTCTGGACATATTTAATGAAGTTAGTTAGTTACATTTATCCATAATCTAATCTTTATTTTTAAAAGTTAAAGCCAGATTATTATCACCGTAGTTAGCTCTTATTGGCTTATAGAGAGATGCTTTAGTTAAACTAGAATGTAGAAAACATACATGCTTATTACTTTAATAAAATAATTTGAATCAATAATCTTATTTTTTAAGAAATGCATTAAAGTTATGAATTCTTCCCAAAAAGGATAAAGAAATGGGACAATAGGAGTCAAACACGGAACCATCCACTCAAAGGTGCAATGAATAAGTACAGCTACTAAATTGTAAGCCGAACATCAATACTTATTCTTTGATAATAAAATTTAATTTTGAATATAATTATCTCGATCGGTGAAGAGGCCAATTATTTCTAAGAGAAATTCAAGAATCCAATTTTAAGTGCTATATATGCAAAAATTATCAAGAAGGATTTCCTGTTTTATCATTTGCGTCGGGTATTTGAGATATTCACATATTAAATTTTTTGAGATGCTTTTTTTTTCCTCCGTAAATGAACTTAGTTAAGCCTCTTTTTCCAAACTAATTTACCTCTATTAAGGTTACCGAGATTAATCCTTTTTTTCTCACATATTGACTCAAAGTTTTAAGTTTAAACTCAAACAATAAGAGTTAAAAAAACAATGCAACTCCTCAACTGAAAAAAACCAGTGAAGTTGAACAATTAGAGTTTTGTTTTGGTAAATTGAGGTTAGCTGGTCAATTGGCCATAGTGAAGAAAAGAAACCTGTGTCAACTTGTTCATTCCACGTGGTTGGAAACTCTGTCCCTCTCTCTCTGTCTCTCTCTGTCTCTCTCTACTTGCTCTCTTTTCCGAGTCTCTTTCTCCATCCTCTACCTGCTCCTATCATGTATAAATATGTAATATGAAAGACTAGCCGACGATACCATCATCTGCAAATGCAAGCTAACAGTTAAATATTCCTTCCAAACCACTTCCATAACTCCTATCACAGCGTCTCATATCGTATTCTCATCCTTCAACACTTTTCCATTCTGTCTTCCATTTCTTGCCATACAATAACACTTGATATTCTTATATCCTTTCCGGGGTTTTTTGGTTCTGGAATCTTAAGGTGCTGCACTTTCTCCTCAATCCACTCTCTTGTTCTTCACTGTCCTGTTATTTCAGAATCTTTGGTATTTCTTGTTTTCTTTTGTTAAAGAAATGATATCCCTTTCTGCATATTGCATACCGTGCTGAATGTTTCAATGCTTTTCACATGTTCTGTTGGGTATCTAATCTAAAACCATGAAGAGAAGGAAATGTATACTTTTTTCAAAAATAAAAAATAAAAATTAATATTGACATTTTGGTGAAAGATTTTGAGATCCGTGTTCTTCTTTGGGTGGTTGAATCCGTGATATTTTATTTTCTGGGTTTAGAAGATTGTTTGGTTGGTCTATTTAGAGTCTTTTTACATAGAATGGAATTGCCAAATGGGTTTCCCTTGGTTTTCATGTATATGAGACTGTTCTCCGGATCCTTTCTGTTTGGCTAAAACTGGAAGCTTTTGGTAGTGGGTGTTGGGATCCGTGGTCATTTCAGCATAAAATTTGAGTTCTTGTTGATCCGTTTGATGAGAACTCATATGTTCTTACCTACACGTTATTAAATAAAATGTTGCATTCTGACAGATGGGTCTTTTGAGAATTTTCTTGCATTGCCGTGTTTATTCCATCCATTGACACTTGAAAAATGCATCACCTTGTATTTTAATATTGACTTCTTTGCAACTTTCAGGAGCACTGACCGGCATAAGCTTCTACAGATTGGTTTTGTTGATTTATGGGGATATCTTTTTCATGTCCATTTGCCAAGTACAGTGATGTGGAAGATGGCTTAGATTCTATGGTTGTAAAATCAATCAACTTTGGCAATGATGAGATCAAGACTCCAGTAAGATCAGTCAGTTTCAACAACAAAGATTCAGAACCTACCATCCTTAAATCCGAAGGTTCTGGAAAGATGACCATAGAGACATCTGTGAGCTTCAAAAGAAAAGATGTGGATAACATGATCTCAACCAACACTCTTTCATTTGACAAAGAGAATGACAAAATTGTCTCAAGGATTAGCAAAAAGAGCAAAGAGACTGATGATCAGTCTTATAGGTTGGAGTGTCAACCAGAAGCAGAAGCAATCCAATCAGCACGTTTGAATCCAAGCAGCCCCAAACACATGGCTGCACTTAAATTGCAGAAAGTGTACAAGAGCTTTCGAACCAGAAGAAAGCTAGCAGATTGCGCAATTCTTGTCGAACAAAGCTGGTACTAATTTCTTGGCCTGAGAATCCCTTTCCTTATTTACAAAACTTAATCTGTTTCTAACATGTTTTTATTTGATCTTATAAATAGGTGGAAGCTCTTGGATTTTGCTGAACTCAAGCGCAGCTCTATATCTTTCTTTGACATTGAGAAACATGAAAGCGCAATTTCACGTTGGTCTAGAGCTAGAACCAGAGCTGCCAAGGTACTTTCAATATTTTTTTTTGCTTTAGAAGTTTTATTTACTTTATTTTTTGGATGTGTGATGGCGATCACTGGTCAATACCTTCCATAAACTACACCCTAACGCTTTAAAGTTCCAATTTTCAAGCTGTAAGAAACTATACTAAATCTCTTTGTCATTGCAGGTTGGAAAAGGTTTATCAAAAGATGATAAGGCTCAAAAGCTTGCTCTGCAGCACTGGCTTGAAGCGGTTAGTCCAACACATTTGTACTACTTATTTATCTACGGACAAATTGATCTGGTAGTCAATAATCAATTATTTCTTACTGATGTGTTTTTTCTGTGTGAAATAGATTGACCCGCGCCATCGCTATGGACATAATCTGCACTTCTACTATGATAAATGGCTTCAATGTCAGTGCAGAGAACCCTTCTTCTACTGGTAAGATTCTTTGTAAAATGGATCTTTGGGGTTACAATTTTCAGTACTCTTTCATATATATATAATCAAGACACTGGAATTTGAAATTATGTTTGTGATTTGAAATTACAGGCTAGACATAGGAGAAGGAAGAGAAGTAAATCTTGAGAAGTGCCCACGTACTAAACTTCAACAGCAGTGTATTAAGTATCTGGGTCCGGTAAGGTTTCCTACACTTATGTGTGAACATCCCCTTATTAGACATATTTACTTGAGTCTTTTTTTTTTTAAACATTGATTCAGTTTTTTCGTTTCTTCTTTCTTTCAGATGGAAAGGTTGGCTTATGAAGTAGTCGTGGAGGATGGGAAGTTCTTCTACAAACAATCTGGAGAGCTCCTTGACACTGCTGGAGCAGATGCACATGCCAAGTGGATATTTGTCCTTAGTACATCTAAGGCATTGTATGTTGGCAAGAAGAAAAAAGGTTCATTTCAGCACTCTAGCTTCTTGGCTGGAGGAGCTACATCTTCTGCTGGGAGACTGGTGGTTGAAAAAGGTGTCTTGAAGGTATAAATCTGACAGAAGGCTCATAAACTTGTTAATTTTCATAGGTTCCTGTTGTCCTATTTGGCTAATTCATGGTTTTATTGTTTGTTTTGAACAGGCTGTTTGGCCTCACAGTGGCCATTATCGTCCGACAGAAGAGAACTTTAAGGAGTTTATTTCATTCCTTCAAGAGAACAATGTGAGCCTTTCAGATGTTAAGGTATCAAAAGTTAAAACAAAGGTTTTACTTCATTTTGTAATAGTTTTGATCTGTTAGTGTTTTCGATGTGAAAAAAAAATATATATATTCTGAGTAAATTTGCTTTTGTATGCACAGATGGCTCCTATCAATGAGGCTGATGATGTATATTCACTCAGAAGCAGTGGTCATCTTAGAAGCCACTCATCTGAGGATGATTTCACTGAGAACATGAGTTCCTTGGGGACTGAAGAGATCATTGTCCAAGACTCAGTTGAAGAGGAGGCCAATTTGATGGAAACCAAGAGGGATTCTGCATTGATGGCGCCTAGCACAAGGCAATTGCAGATTCTTGGAAGAGAACTATCCAGTCTTCAAATACCAGAACGGGATATTGAAGGACTAGAGAATGAGAAAGGAGGTGCTGAGAAAAGCAGTGTGTGTCTCGAAATCGAGTCTCCTACAGCTGGTCAAGAATCAGTACAAGCATTTGCCTCAAAGGTAGATCATTCAACTCCAAAGGAAAAATTGTGTGGCAAAGAAGGCGATGACAACGAGGTTGAAACCATTCCAGAGGAGTCAATTCTTAAAAGAATCAACTCACATAAAGGAATGAAATCATACCAACTGGGAAAGCAGTTGTCTTGCAGATGGACAACTGGAGCCGGGCCACGAATCGGCTGTGTGAGGGACTACCCTAGTGAGCTTCAGTTCCGAGCTTTGGAGCAAGTTAATCTGTCTCCAAGAAGTGCTTCCCGCTCTAAATCATCCTTTACTCCTAAAATCACCTCAGGGTTGAGCTCTAGTGTTTCTTCTGTTGCAAGTTTATGTGTTGACACAGCAGCAGAAACACAACCTGAACATAATGGCAAGTCTCAAAGAGGTGAGCAGAATTCAAGATCAGAATTCTCCCCGTTGATCAGAGGAATATCAGTTATACCAGTTATTCATATGTCATGAGTGAATAGGATTACCACTGATTCATTCTTTTGTGTGAATAGGTAACACAAATCATACAAATTTTTGTTATTATATTTATTTCCATTAATTCACGTAGGTTTTCTTTTTCACTCATGTATAGTGTAGGATGGAAGATTGTACAATTTTTTCAGGGTCTATTTGTCACCCTAATTAATACAAAGGAAAAATTCACTCTTCAACCTGGACAACGTTTACTGAACACAAGATACTACAGATTCCATGTATATACATATAAATGCTAGAGATGTTTATGTGGAAGGAAAATGCGAGAAAGATGAAACGGAAAGTTACTGAAAACAGTGTTTGAAAAAGAAAAATTCAGGAGGTGTCTGAAGAGAAAAAAAAAGGTGAGAAAATAGAGGTGAACAGTGGAAGAGGGGAGCTCAATGTGGGTGTCATGGCTCTATACCATATTAAAATCTGTGATAGCTGAGAACTAATAATGAGAGGATAAGTGACACAATGCAACAAAAATAAAAGAGAAATACAATCTTATAGACAATGAAGGTAACTATCCACCAACTATTTACTATTCAACTGAATAAACTTTCACTAACTATTAATATCTCAAATAGTAAATGTTATGACCCAGCACTTTGAGTCCCACACATGGCCCAGTCTCGCATTGGGCCAGCCCATGTTAAGAACCCAAGATCAAGGCCCAAAGGAATAATATGTGTATGAAGATCAAGGGTCCAAAGCCATAAATTGAGAAACTAATACCTGTATGAAGATCAAGGGTTCAAGCCTATGTTGGTAGTTCTATTTTACTACACACGCCAACAAACTCTAACCTCACTTAAGCTTGGTAGTATTCGGCCTCACTTAACATGAAGCACGTGTGACCCACGATCTCACAACATGATCCATGCACTAGTCCACTAATCATATATCGAAATATAAGAGTAGTGATAACCAGTGTTTGGATTTCTTGTTTAAAGGGCATTCAAGAGCAAGTAAGTACACATTCAAATCCCTATATAGAGCACCACCTAAAACCATTACTGATACCCTTAGTAGAGTACTTGCAGGTACTCCACTTTCAATCCCATCCAGAATGAAAGTTAACGAGAAGAAAGAAGAGTTACATCATTTGTATTTCAAGTTCTAGGCAATTTTCTACCTTACTTTATCGTTACAGTATATTACATATATAGAGGTTTAAAAGCGATTTTGATATTTAAGTCTTGTGGTCGTTGTGCCTATTTGAACTTAAACTAGAAGGATCTTTTGATCGTGGTTTTCTTCAAAAGTTTTGGAATACTGAAATCCCAATTACATTCATATGGTAAATAACCAGGGAAGTAATTACTTGACGTTGGTATTCTTTTGCAAAACAAAATTAACTCAATGTTCAAATTGGCATTTGCGTAGTCAAGCATCGTGTTTTGCATTATGGATTAGGCATGCAGTGTGTGACACCATCAAAGCATTAGTACGGGGAAAATGAAGGTATGACCGTATGGGTGGACCAACCAAGTCAACCATAATGCTGCTTTTCCTGACGGTTTTTCTCAGCGTCACACCTCTTTTTCTTTACTTGCCTTTGGGGGGGCACAATCTAATACTAATAATAGTCTTACACGGTTCAAGTTTGAAAAACATTCTTGCTGGGGAAGTATTCTCACAAATGTACGTCTGGGAGTGATGGATTTCGGTTATTTCGTCCATATTTCATAACACGTGAGAATGACTAACATTGTTTATGAAAGAGTCAAAAAAAGAAAAATACGGTTTATGTAAAGCATTTCACACTATATTTTTTTTACAATGGGAAATGTAAGAATGATTCATTCTTTTTTCGTTGCTTGGATCGGGTTAATCTTTAGGTTCAAATTGAATTCTTCTCCTTTGACCAATTTTTTTTTTTTTTAAAAAAAAACAATGGATCTCCTGGCTGCTGTAGTTCGTGCATGACTTATGAATTTCTCGGCTGCCTCTAAAGTCTTGGTTTAGTTTTCTGGATATTTTGTGGTTTTTTATTTCCTTGCACCATATTGTGCTTTCTGCTTCGTTTCGGCCAAACTTAAGTTTCAGAATTTGGTCTATATAAATTATCCCATGCTCTTATTCGGCAATGGGTAAGATCATAGGCATCACCAATTGAATGCTGCATTTTATACTCGTTGTGTTGTATGGGAATGTGGTTGTGTATTTCCTTATTTTAACATAGTGCGGTGCATAGTGTGTCTAAGGTCTACACATGTTGATGTTCAAATTTATATAATTTAACGATTCATTGTATAGAATTATTAAAGTTAGTTTTTGTAGCGACTCATCTCTCCGTATTTAGAGTCTCGAATCTCCAAGGAAGAAGGATATATTGTCACCAATAATCAATTTGTACAAAACACTTCATACACATACCAAAATTAGGTTTACTTTTATCACGATTAGGTCATGAAATAAGTTTTACCTATAATAAAACGAATAAATTCATTGATACGAAAGGACAAAAAAGTAAAGAATATAGAATTTAATTTTGATATATTAACAATATAAAAGAATTTTAGACTGTCATCCAATCAAATATTTTCTTTCTATGACTTTTTAAATGGTGAGAATTAAAAGTAACTATATTTACTGATATGTCATTACATGATAGGATGAATGTGTAAAATATTTTTTATACTGTCAATGTATTTCAATTAAATCCAAGAATATATAATAGATCTTTCTTAACATGAAAAAAATAATAAACAAAAATTTCTAAAAATTTAATACAATTTTCTTTTTCTTTGGGTCACGAAGCAAATTTCTTTTGTCAATGAAGTAAAAGGGAAAGAGAAAAGGAGATACTTACCCAAGGCCGAAAGTAGTTCCTTGTCTGCTCTTTTACTTTTTTTGGGTTAAACTGTTCCTTTTCTTTTCTGGGTCGAAACTGTTCTATGTTTTCATAGGCGCTCAAAGTATATCGCTTGAAATCCCGAAGCAGTTTTTAGGCCCATAAAGGCCCAATAAACGTTTGGGAATTTGGGAATGCCAGCAAAAATATGAAAGGAGAATACTAACCAAGATCTGAGAACTAAGAAATTCAGACCAAAAAAAAAAAAGAACTGAGAAATTAAAAAAAAAAAGAATAAAATAAAGTAAAGAAGAATAAAGAGGTATCAAATCCAAGTAACCGAAAGCACAAATCGGAAAGTTCTGAATTGGAATTGCTGGGTTTTAAATCTCAATTTCAATAACATATCAATAATCAAATCAAAACACTTTATATATAGTGTTGGTAGACCTTCAATCTCGATTTATTCGCACTGCAATTATCAGGTTAGCCCTAAATCGTGCCCTTTTCCCCCCTCTGAATTTCGTGGTTGTGAATTGTGATGCTACGCATGTAAAACGACGTCGCATGGTTCGATTTCATGTTTTCTGCCGAAACAAGTGGTTGTGCTGTGTGTTGTGTTGTGATTTTGTGAAATCCCCCTTTTTAATAGTGCTGATTAGTGGTTAATTGCTACAAAAATTTGCATTTTGAACTCGTTTCGAAGCTTTTCCGTTAATTAAATCCTTGTTCGCATTGCATGCATACGGATGATTCAGTAAAATACAACACTTGCCGAGAAAATAAAAATAAAGGAAAAGAGAAAAGCCATCAAGATTCAAGAACACTTACTAGTTTCTTGTTCTTTAGGACTCTTAGGGCTTTGAAAATTAAAATTCGTGATCTTTTGTTTCTACTATGAATGAAAGTCATGCTGGGCTGGTCAGTTAATATGAAAAATAATTGCAAAATATTCTAATATTTTTCTTTTTGGCCGAGTGTTAGTGCCCTTCTTTTAGTTAGGGTTCTGCTTTTTGGTGTCTTTTGCCTTTTGGGTTCCTTTTGCCTTTGATTTACTTTTCTCTAGTTTCTCTATCTTTCAAGCTTCCATGGAATCCGAAATCTCAAGATAAAAAGTTTCGCCTAAAAAATGTTATAGCGTGTTTATTCCCTGACCGTGTCTTTTGGAGTAGTTGCCCCACCCTGTCTTTATTTTCAGTGTTTGCTATGTTAAGATCGATAACTAGATCAGTCCAGCTGATTGTTGATTGTTATAGTCTATCAAATAAAGTTGTGCTGCATGTGCTAGGGTTTTGCAGAGTCACCTTACTTTCTTTCTTTGAAGTTCTGGATTGTTGTTTCTGTAGTGATAAGGAAGTACTTCTTTTGAGTGTCAATGTTCTGAAATTTCTAATTCTTTTGTTTTTCATTTATATTGTCATAGATTCATTGGTGTAGGCATGAGGGTGTTCTGTTTTGATGTGTTTACACAGTAGACTTGATTATGAAGGGCTGTTTATAATGAAACTGATAGACCATGCCATATTTTTAACTTGCACCTTTCCCATTCCAACTAATTTTGCTAGGTTGACACACTCTTCAAAACCTCAATATTTACGGATAGATTTAAGCATTAATTCCCTTTGTCACCTAAACAAATCTGTGAGGATAAAGAGGGGGAGAATTCTAGGGCTATTTGGTTTGAGTTTCCAGTTTTCAGTTTTCCAGAATTTGTGAAGGAAAAACTGAAAATTCTGAAAATTGGCCCTAATATTTCTGACTTGTTTTGGTTTAATTATTGAATGGCAATTGATATTTCATCACTAATATATATATATTTTTTGGGTTCTTTGATGTGAGGCAGAATCTATTTTAAGCTTTGAAAATGCCAAAAGTTAGAAGGGTGAAGTCCCCATCTATTGATTGCACTAGGCCATATCCTTACCCTTCCACATCCAAAAATAATGAGCTGCCCAAACCCTTGAATTTGTTGGGATCAGTTGATGATGTCAAAGAATGGGAGGATGCTAGGTGTCCTATTTGCATGGAATCCCCACATAATGCTGTTCTTCTGAAATGTTCTTCCCATGAAATGGGTTGCCGTCCTTATATGTGCAATACCAGTTACAGGCACTCCAACTGCCTTGACCAGTTTTGTAAGTCATTTGATACTCATCTCTCATCAACAATACTGCAAGAAATTCCTCTCGCAAGCACAACCTTTCATAGTAGGGACATTCAGCCAGAGCTTGGGCATTCCACACGCCATGGGAGCCACTTGCAACCAAAGCTCATTTGCCCGCTCTGCCGAGGAGAGATATATGGATATATGGTTTTGGAGGCTGCTCGTAGGTATATGAATTCTAAACCAAGGACTTGTTCTTCTGAGACGTGTGAATTCCAGGGGACGTATCCAGAACTCAGGAAGCATGCTAGGTCTGAGCATCCTTCTGTTCGACCATCAGAGGTGGATCCTGCACGACACTGTGATTGGTTAAGGATGGAACAGGAAAGGCACTTGGAAGATCTCTTTAGCTCAATTCATGCAAGTTCGGTTGCTGAATACAACAGAGACACTGTTTTGACTGGGGGCCTTGCTGACTTGATGTCCTTCTTCTTGTTTGAAATATTCTCTTCTATCGAAGATGCTAACCAGATGACTAGTTTGATGTCTAATGCTAGACCTAGAGTTCCATTACATGACAGGAGGTCTGGAACAATGCACAGAATATCAAGTGATCTGCAGACAAATCAATCAGCTAGATGGAGATCCAATTTACCTTCAGCAGCACATCAACCAGAGAGAATCCGGAGAAGTAGATGGAGAACTAATTTATCGTCATCCCATGATATAGAGGCTAATCGTACGGCTAGGTGGAGAACAAATTTATTGCCCAGAATGCCTCGCGAGGCTCACCGGTACTATAGAGAGTGGAGCCCTGGGGTGAGGTCATCTTCAACAGCGATGGCTCGGCCCTCACAAGTTGCTCAGACTAGTCCCTGGGGGAACACCACTTCAATGGGAAGAAATCCTGAGAGTTCTTCATCTGGAAGAGTTCCTGGCCATCAGTTACGGTGGCGTGATCAACAATGGTCGACATACAATAACCATGAGAGGCAATAGCCCTTTTTCTGTTAGATAATACAGTCACAGTCTGTGTCACAATCAAAAGTATGAAGATGTACCTGCTGCCATCTGTTGGGAGATGATCGTTTAATTTAGTTGGTTCAAGGAAATTGTATTGCAACTGATAATATTTGGTCTAATTTTGTTTTTTTCAATATAATTGTGTTGAATGCGAATCCATTTAGTCTAATTTATCATTTTGCGCCATTGTTTTTGTTTTTGTTTTTGTTTTTCTTTTTGCCATTTTAGCGGTTTGCAAATCAAATGTAATAGCCTCGTCGGTTGTTGATCCTCCCTATTCAGACGCAATTGGAGTATGGCAATTAAAAGGAAAGGGGGATAACGAATTTATGTGGGTTCTTGAACAGGGTTAAGGTGGAAAAGTCACTGAACGAGAATTCGACTCTAGCATTGTGCATCGCACATATCATAACATTTTTCAAATTTGTGAGAAAATAATTTCCTTCAGAATTGTGCATCTTATACTTCATTTCTCTCTAACACCACCTCTCTTCTAGTGATAAAATTGTGCTATACTCTAGTTTTTCTTAAAAGAAAAATATACAAGTTACTTAGCTGCGTTGAGTAAATATGAACATCATCTCCTGACGTTACTTGGCATCACGGGACTAATTTTCAACACTAATTAGGTTGACTTTGAAAGATGGAATAAAGAGAAAAGTTTATATTGAAGTTTTTACAGATAAAAAAAAAAATTGTCTTGCATGTGTTTAGTTTAAGATAAAAAAATTCATGAATAAAATTCATGAATATATTGCTATTATTTTGCACTGATAAAATTTGCATCCCTCGTAAGAAATTTGTTCATATTAGATTGTACCAAACGTCAACACATCTATATTTTCTGAGAAAGGGGGAGAATGCAGATTTTTTAAAATAAAGAGCAGGGTAATATAATTTAAGCTCTCTCGGGAAGGAGAGTATAATTTACTCATGCAATTTTCACAAAGGCCACATTGAACTTTCTTTTTTACACTCTAAAAATCGAGCTATATTTCCACTCTCATTAAGATTAAGCAAAATTAGCAATAAATCCTCAGGAAAAAAATACATAACTAATGAATATGTTATAAAAAAAAAAGACAAAGCAAAAACTCAGCCTGCTTTTGATGTTCTTATTACTTGTGGCAGAACAACTTTCTTAAGATTCCCTGGATAAGGGGTAAACAAGCCTAATCCTCCCCTAGTTTCCTTTAAGTTGCTATCCTTGAGTTCATCCAACTGTTTAACCCATTCTATGGGAGAAGAGTGCTCTCTTGTGTGAGGGTGCAACACAAACAATGAATTGTATTCACAGTTGGGAAACATGAAGAAGTTGAATTTGTCCCCTAGTCTGTATGCAACATAGCCAAAACTCAGTTGATCTCTGGGGGTGAAGAGGTGAACCTCATTGAACCACAAGCAGCTAAACAAGTTCGTCATGGCAGTGTGCTCTCGAACGATGATGGCTCCCTCTGGCACATCTGAAATATCATATGAATGACTGTTAACAAATATGACATCATCAGACATTCTCGTGTAAGCCAACAACACTGAAAATTGCAAGACAGAGAAAAAAGACAAGCTCATATTCATATGCATTGTCTCAGTGACCTTTCATTTTGAACCTAACTAGAGGCCATTTGTTAACAAGAAACCTATTTTTGCCCCACACGATCATCCAAAAATTCATAAAGCTGGAAGGAAATTTAGAGAATTATTATTTTATTTCGGAACATATAAGTAAATGGATTAGCTTTGATTTAGTGAGTGACTTGGTCACCAAACTTACAGGTGAAGGCAGAGACAATATTGGCACTAAGCTGGTCGCTGGAGGGTGGAAAGTGTATAAAAGTACAAATGAGACAAAAAGTGAACTAGTCACAAAGTTTGGAACCAATACGTTTATTTTTACTCTCACTGATTTGCAGAATTGAAGCATAAAATTTTGCAGGTTCTGCAAAAAGGCTATATATTTACCTCCACCAGAACAATGTTTCATGACAATTAAGTTTGCATGCTTACGTTCTTAGTCATTTTGACAGATTTACCATGGCTCATCTGCTAAAAGCCAAAGGATTTGACATCTCAGTAGGCAGAAAAACCAGAAGGTCTAGTTTCCTTTCTTACCACTAATAGTCTTTTTCTTTGGACTCCATGGCTTCATTCCCTCATAATAGTATATTTTCATGTGGAGATCAATTAGGGGACGTGCATATCGCTTTCGCCTCTTGTTTGCATCAGCCTCCTCATATATACTACGGTGATGCTTATGTTGAGCAATGGCAAATGTATGGTTCCCACGCCACAGGTATCTGCATGTTAAGCATGGTCTTATGAGGTTGCATTCATCAAAACATCTTTAACATATTCATATTAGCAGAAAGACTAGGCACCAACTATGAACACAGATAGAGGCACCTCTCAAGCATTAGCAATGGATCAACTATCAGCTCCATTTTGCCATCAATCCATATACTATACTGCGCTTGAGGGAACAACCTGTGAGTTAAAATCTTGGGAACCTTCCCATTCCTTCTTGGTTCATCGTAAGGTGGATGCTTAAGAAGAACAAGACGCCAAATTCCCACCCATTTTCCACCATCATTATCTTCTTTGACAGTGCCATTTTCGCTTATGAATTTCAGTGATACTTCATCCACCACCATAAGGAAGCAGAAGAGCTTCTCTGAACGAAGGCTTATATTTGATGGTTGGTGAGGTAGATCATAACCATCAAATATGCCAGATGCAACTACAAACTTGCATTTCTTAACATATTTGATGTCTACAGGATCCATTTCAGCACCACCACCTTGGATGAATCCACAGTGCAGCTAGGGTGGAGCACATGGGAAAACAAGACTCATTAATGGTGGTAACAACAGCATAAGCTTGTAAAACTCTGAAACAAATTGCAATCAAAATGAACAAAATCAAATCATGGTAATGAATTTACCTTCATATTTGATTTTGGTCGGAAACTTTCCTCCCTTTGTTTCCAACTAATATGACCACCAAACAGAGGGGGTGACTGAGACCCATTATTTGAAACCTCGTCTTCCATAATGTACAATAATTTTTTGACAATTTTGTCAGAAGTTCTTCCAGCTGGGATAACTATTTTATCAGGGTTGTTGGAAAGAGGAATCGGACATCCTAATGGACACAAGCAAATCAAAATCAAACACCTGTTGTTATTCGGTGAAGCCTCAAAAGAATGGATGGATGCATAGCTGTAAAAATCTTACTGTGAGGTTTTGATACAAGTCCCATAGTGTCTAACATGGTGTACACCTTGCTGTCTTTGTTACACATAGCTGCAGGTCAAGCAGAATTTGCATATTTTCAGAAGTCCTGACATAACATGACTATTTTGGTGAAGAAAATAGAACACAAAGACAAATTAGGTGAAGCATACAATTTAATAATCTAACATAACCTCCCATCACATTATAATCCTAACCATAACAAATTTGAATCTAAATCCACCAATGAGATTGCAGATGTTTGGACTTCCAAAGTTAGTCTTAAGAAACTAATACAGATAAAGTATAAGACAAGTACACAGTCCTACTTCCCTCCAGAAAATCCCTCTCAATCAGTGAAGAGTTAACGGAAAAATAACATGAAAAAGAACAGAGGTATAGATTATAGCAATAAGTTACATTAAATTCATTTTTCAGTACCTAGATATATTCTACTATCCTAAGACTACAAAAAAAAAAAAAAGAATGCTAATTTTACAGCTTAAAGACCAGAGAAAGACATACAGCTTAGCCTTATCTACACTGTGAAATGAATACCTAAACTGTTCTTTTCAAAGGCCAACATCTATGGATGTCAGGAAACTTCCTTTAACTGTTGGTTTAGAAATACGAGGCAGCTCTGCTGGCATCAAAGCTAAAATCTAGGGTTATCATATCTATTCCCTTCTGCCTAACTCCCAACAGATCATGTGAAGGACAAACAGTTAGATAAAGAGTTTATATAATCACAATCAAGAAGAGCTAAGGACAAGAAATGAAATTGGGGAGACTCCCAAGAAGTAACCAAATGCATTAAAAACCTTACTAACCCGATAAAAAGGAGACAGATGATTGACAAGACCATATATGGAACAACAATGCAATAAGAATTAATAGCATCCACAGGATCCCTGCGACAAGGACCAACCGAATAAACCCCTTCTTCCAAACAATCTTCATCGGGTAATCTTGGGATACCCTCCCTGAAGAAAAGAAGCCCACATCAAGATCTGCGTCACCAACAAAAAATACAAACTTAAGTATATTGCCAAAGCCAAAGTAATTATTTACTTCCCTAGCTTGTCATCTAGTAAAGAAAGGCACCAAAAAGAACAGTGCTTTCTCAACAAAGTAAAGAACCAAAACAGTTGGTGGCATTTGAGAAAGTGAATACTACAACACAGTCCGTCGTTACCTTTAGCAAGGGGGTTCTGATTATTTCGGTCTCCTCTACGATTCAGGCGCAAAGATAGAGACTTTTGAAGATCACCCTCCATGTTTGATTCTTTCTTCAGCTTGTCATCACTGGAATTGCATAACAGAAAGAGGGAATATCAGAACAGTATACTAATTCTTTTTTTTCAAAAAAAAAGATGTGCACACAGTTATGGCAAGTTATTGTTAACAGCTTAATTGAGAAAGAAAACAGGACAAGAAACTGATCGATACAAAAACTAAGAACCCCATAAACTCCCTGAGGAGTTTCAATTCAGAACTGGCAAAAAACCAAAACCTTGAGATAAGAAAGAGGAAGGAGGGGGGGGGGGGGGGAGAAGAGGGTAAGACCCAAATGAAGATTACGGTTAATTTAGTGAGTGGTAGCTGTGTGTTGTGGTGTCGGTGACGAAATATGGGGATAGAAGCAACAAGAGAATGATGATGCATCACCATGAGCCATCAGGTGTGTGATTGAAATGTGAATATATGTAAAGGAATAAGAAAAAAGAAGTTGGTACCTGGCGGTGGTGGTTTTATTGACAGTGCAGTGCCAATAAGGAAGGAACAAGGAGCAGATCTCCCTCTCTCTATATCTCTATCTCTACGTGTAACGCGTAATGTGGTTGATGTGCTCCTCGACAGTGTTGTGTTGTTTTGGGTTTCCCAGTTGCAACAACGACTACAACAACAGAAAAGAAGAGAAGAGAAGAGAGTACTATAATGAAATAAAGTGAAGCTCGTGACACTTCAGACTGAATGAAACAGATCTCTCTACTGCGTTGCGTTTGTTCTCTCCTCGATTCTCATCCATGGAAATCATGAAAAGTAAGCTTCATGTTTTTTGAAATTTATTTTAGTTTTTAGTATTTTTTTTTTTGTTCTGTTTTGCGCTGCAAGTATTATTTATTAGTGAGTGATTTTAATTTTTATTATAATTTTTGTTTTAATATCCATAAGGTATAGGTACCTTTATACAATTAATAATTATGATTTGATAAATTTTAAAAAATTTAAATTAATGGGTCACATAATTCACTTCTAATCATAAATAATTAAAAGGTATTTGTACTAATGAAATTCCAAACCCCTTTTATTATCAAAGGTTCCTTTTTCTATTTTTGGTCTTATTTTGTTATTTAGAGTTTCTTTCTGTTGCTAAATGTTGTTAGACTTTTTTTTGGGGTCGATATAAACGTTAATAAACGGAGTTTTTTATTTCAATTTTCGTTGTCGGCATTTGTTAGAGTTTTTTTGTATTTTTCAGAGGCATTTGTTATTTTATTTTATTTTTGGTTTTTCTTTAACACTTTTATTATTTTCAATAATTGAACCTTTATTTTTCTATATTTTAGTAGATTAGATTAATACCTTTGTGAGAGGCACATAGTATTATTTTAGTCGCAAATAACTATAAGCTATTAATACTTTTAATTTTATAGTGGTACTAAAGAATTGTTTTTTTGTTTGATCACCGGGGCATGTTTATTATTATGGAATTTGACTCTTAAGAACACAAACATATTGACTTCAATGAAAAATTATAAATGGAGGGCATGGGGTAACACAATCCGCTAGTTGCGAATAGTGTGGCACAAAACAAAAGAAAAATTGTTGAGGGGTAGGAATTGGCTACCAATGAATTAAGGTAGGGACAAAATGAAAAAAAAATTAAAGGAAATGATTATGTCTAGCGAATTATATTGTGACCAATGACATGGCATGATGATTTTATGATTGTGGCTAGTGAATTATATCGTGTGATTGGTGATATGGGATGATTACTTTCACGAATAACTCGTGTAAAATTTTAAATTATTCTACGTGATATATAAATTTATCTCAGAGACAAATTTATTAACCCACTACTCTCTTCAGTTTATGGCTATTTCCACTCTTTCATCCCTTCCTATTCCCACTCTCTCATTCTCTCTTTCCATTTCCACTCTTTACTGACCCATTCTCCATAAATTCCTGTTTCCACCTCATTTCAATTTCTAGGTATATCCACTCTTTCATTCTCCTTTCTATTCCCATTCTCATTCTCTCTTCCCATTCCTATTCTTTACTGACCCACTCTTGTTCTCCCTATTCCCACCTTATAATAGAAAAAAAAAATTGAGTGAGAAAAATGAGTATTGTTATGATAATAGTATATTATAATGGTCATGTATTTATAAATCTGAATGATGGCGTATTTTTTATATGTGAGAGTCCAATAAATATTTTAATTCCATACACTTTCTCATTTGTTGAGCTAGAGAATGTTATTTGTCAATCTGTAAATCTAAACACTCAAAAGAAAATGACATATATAAATATAGATGTCCATCCTCGATTTTTGGAGGCTTCATAAATTATCAAGCAATTCCAATAATTAATGACGACAGCATTCAACAGATGTTTCGTATACATCAAAGGCACCAGCCAAACAATCGTGTCATTGAATTGTATGTTGAATTCAAAGAAGTTGTTGCTCAGAATGTAACTTATGAGTTGAGCACATTTGAAGAAAGAGAAGTAGTATGGGAAAAAAGTGATAAGAAGAATACCAAAGCGGCGACGATGATGATGATGTGAATGATGCTGCGAATGAAGAGGACGTGCTAAACATGATGACCAGGCAATATCTAAATGATGAGCCAACTTTAATGCGTGTATTAGATCTTGAAGTTATGAATACTTCTGAGTTTCTATAGTTTCAAAACATGGGTATGTATTGCTAATTTTAGAATTAATTTAAGATTTGTTACTTGTGGTGTGAAAAAAATATAGATTTAGTTTTTTTCATTTATTTTTTATTATTCTTATTGTTTAATATTGGTTTGGTGCTTGGTAGGGGCTCCTATTATCAATGCTAAATTCTCTATTGGAATGGAATTTAATAATAGGGAGGTTGTAATTAAGGCAGTTAAGAAATATAACATATATTAAGGAGTGGATTACAAAGTTAAAGAATCAAAACTGAAGACATTTTACTGTAAATGTGTACAATATGGGCAGGACTGTATGTGGCTTCTAAGGCCCAATTTCATGAAGAATAAAGATTATTGGGAAATCATGAAGTACAATGGATCACACACTTGCACGAGGTCGAGGCAATCGCAGGAACATTCAAAGTTGGATTCTAAAATGATTGCACAATTAATAGAGCCACTGGTAAATTCTGATCCATCTATTAAAATAAAGTCTATCATTGCAGAAGTTCATTCTTGGTTAGGGTACATGACAACATACCAAAAAGCATGGGTAGCGAAGCACAAGGCAATTGAAAAAGTTTTCGGTGGTTAGGAAAGCTCATTTGAAGATCTCCCACAACGGTGTATGGCAATGTGTGCTGCTGATCAAAGAGCAATTATTCAATTGGATTCTGTAGAGGCGAGTCGTGGGGGTGAGCTAGTGCTAAACACTCGAAATTTCATAGGTTGTTTTGGACTTTCGATCCTTGCATTAAAGTATTTAGATACTACAAACCACTTGTTCAAGTAGATGAGACACATTTATATGGGAAATATAGAGGAACTCTACTGGTTGCAATTGCACAATATGGCAATCAGAACATATTGCCAATTGTTTTTGCTGTTGTCGAAGGTGAGACTACAGATGCATAGTCTTTTTTCCTTAACAATGTGAGCAGACATGTAGTGACTCGAGATGGAGTTGGACTAATTTCTAATCGTCATGAGTCCATTAAAGCTACAGTTGCCTGAAGCGATGGTCAATGGGAACCTCCAAAGGCATTCCATATATATTGCATCAAGCATATCTCTACCAATTTCATACGGAGATTCAAGGCACCCAACTTGCACCGACTTGTGAGTATAGGTAATTTATATTTTTGTTTATTCTTGTTTGAGAAGTAATTTTCGATTATTTTCATTACTCGTGTTATTTTTTTGCAGGGTACTCAAGGATCGAGCAAGAATTTAATCATCACTATCAGCAGATGCACGAACGTGGTCAGATATATACAGATTGGCTTGATGCAATGCCTTGAGAAAAGTAGATTCTAGCATTTGATGGTAGATATCGATGGGGGCATATGACAACAAATCTAGTCAAGTGTATCAATTCTGTGTTAAAAGAGGCTCATAATCTTCCCATCACATCACTAGTTCGAGCAACATGCTTTCGGAGTGTTGAGTTGTTTGTTCAAAAGGGCAATGCAGCATACGCACGAAGAAATACAGGTCAGCCTTTCTTAGAAGTCGTGGCAAGACGGTTGGAAGCAAATGAAAAGGCATCTAAAGATTTTAGGACCACACATTTTGATAGACAGTTTCAGACCTATCATGTTAAAAAGCTATCCGGCACAGGAGAATACAGAGTTGATCTGAGGCAGAGGTATTGCGATTGTGGGGATTTTCAGATAGATCGATATCCTTGTCGTCATATGATTGCTTGTTATAACAGCTCTCGTCTTGATTAGAAAGCTTATGTTGATGATGTGTATAAAATGATTATCATATGCAAGGTCTACAAGAATGAGTTTGGGATTATGGGCCACCAAAGTACATAGCCTCTGTATACAGGTCGAAGGATTTGTGCAAATCTTGCCCTAAAGCGCACAATGAAGGGCCGCTCAAATCTACTCGCTACTTGAATGGAATGGATATGCGTGACATGCGAGGACCATGACGTTGTGGTCTTTGTTGTGGTGAGGGACATAGTCACAGTCGTTGGCCAAATACTCCAAGCTCAAGTTCGTAGTGGTGCGTCCTTTGTTTAATGAACTAATGGTGTTGTTGTTATTTAATGAATAATTTGTTTTGATTTGTGGAATTTTTTGTATCATTTGAAAGGAAATGTTTGAATGATATTTAAAAAATGTTTTCAGAATAAAAGAGTGACTTAAAGTAGTTTAAAACTTTAATTTCTCAATTTTTGGTATGTGTAATCGATTATCAATGTCAAATTTCAAATTTAGGGTATATGAACAACATGGTAATCGATTACACATGACTTGTAATCAATTACTAGTAGTAAATGTAAAATTCCAGGCACACTTTAACACACAGAAAGTAAATAGTAGACAAATTTTATTTAATTATAATAAAATAATACACACAAAAAATTAGAACAGAATATTAACTTAATAAACTTAATTAATAATAAAAGTAGAAAAATTAAAAGAAATGAATTAGAACATAACAATTAAAAGTAAAATTTTTTTATTTAATTATAATAAAATAATACATATAAAAAATTAGAACATAATATTAACTTAGTGAACTTAATTAATAATAAAAATAGAAAAATTAAAAGAAAAGAATTAGAAGACCACGTGGCTTTGAAGAATGAAAAGCATGCCAGGGGAAAATGTTTTTAATAGAAGCCTTGAAGCATGGTTCACGAACAGCACCTCATGCACTCAATTGGAGAAGGAAAAGCATGGCGTACAATTCACTGGCAGTGAATAAGGAAGCCGCGAGTGCACACTTTGGAGGCAGCAAATTGTGTTTCGGAGAAATTTTTTTTTTTTGTTCTTTGGGTACATATCCCCCTTCCATCCCAGCCTAATTACTCGAAAAGTGCATATTAAGCACCTTGGATATCCATATCAAAATTAATTTCCTCAGATGCATTTGTTTTAATTTTTTAGTGGTGAGGGGAAGGGGTGGGTTCTCCACAGCAGCCAAGCAGCTCGGCCCGAAGGCTCGAACCCATGTGCACATATTACAGAGGCAGACACTTCTACTATCTAATCCCCGCCTAAGCATTTGTTAAAGAGTTTAAACACAAGACTATTTAGTTTTTGGGGTCAAAATACAAGGCTAATGTTGACCATAAAAAAAAAAACCACAAGGCTAAAAGGCTTTGGGCTGGTGGCCACAATCGGGTTGTTCAGAACAAGTTACTGGGCATTGTTAAGGGGGGAAAAAAAAGGGCTCTTGGGCTTGAAAAATTAGACTCATTTGCACGACCCAAAAAAGGAGACTCATTCATATGGTTGGAGTATTTTCACGTGCTGATATTTTTATACAAAATGTGGTCTCAAACAAAATTCACAGGCGTTGAGGAAGGTAGGTGAGTTGTTCCCATAGAAAGAGGAAAAAGTTTAAGCTTTGAAAAAGAATTACTAATACGGTCTCTTAATTACAAGAATATCTAATAGATAGTAGAGCCTTTCAGTTACAATAGTGTCAGTAAAGACAGTTAAAAAAGTTTTTTTAAAATAATATAAGAATTAAATATTATTTGACAATTGACATCCAAGCGAGCCACGATAGTTGTGACTTTGTGAGCCTCATGTTTCATTTCATCACACAAAAACGAGTACGTAAACCGGAGCCACTAATTTCTGCAACTCGAGTTGAAGTATTGAACTTTGTGAGTGTTTTTTTTGTGTTGCTTCTTTCCTCTCTTGCGGTCTTGTTCCTTTGCATCGCGGCAAGGAACATGGAAACCATGGTGGCCTTTTCTGTTCCTTCACTCCTTCACATCCCAACAGCACCAGAAACAACAACCCCGCTTAGGAAATCCATGTTCTTTAACACTCAAGCCAATTCACTAATCTCGTTGGTTCATTGGAAAAAATCAAAATCAAAGCTTTTCACTGCCTTGTCACCCTCTCCACTGACAGAACCAATCAACCCACCTGAGGCTGAGACAGACGTTGAAGATGAAGCACATGCAGAGAAATTTGACTGGTACTCACAGTGGTACCCAGTGATGCCAATATGTGACCTTGACAAGAGGGCACCGCATGGCAAGAAGGTGATGGGGCTTGATGTGGTTGTGTGGTGGGATAGGAATGAGGGCGCGTGGCAGGTGTTTGATGATGCTTGTCCTCACAGATTGGCACCCTTGTCTGAGGGAAGAATTGATCAATGGGGCAGGTTGCAGTGCGTGTACCATGGTTGGTGTTTTAATGGCTCTGGGGAGTGCAAGTTCATTCCTCAGGCACCCCCTGATGCCCCTCCGGTAAGTATTACGCTTGATCATAATTTTTAGTCGATATATTCGGTTTGCTATGAAACAAATGAGGTTTGCACATTTAGTATAGAGTGAATAGGTTGTTTCGCCCCTTTTTAAAACTCACGAGTCACAAGGGGAATTGCACATGATTCAAAGATTTTGTTCTTGCGTGTAATTGTTAAATGCCTCTTACTAGGCGAAACCCACATCTGTGCCCTTTACTCCTTGAGGGGATCGGTTACTGCTGGGAACCTGAGTTTACACAAAAGAAAGTTTCTTTTACATGTAATTCTGTGTGCAATGAATCAGAACTATGGAATACAGATGTTCAGTGGATTGATTCTTCCATTATTCATTGTCTTCTCTTTTCCTCTCATAGTCTAATATGCTCTATAAGCCACCTTAATGTTCATGCATATCTGATTCTCATTAACTTTTTTGCTGATATGCAGTTTCATACATTCAAAAAAGCATGTGTTGCTGCTTACCCAAGTACTGTGCAGAATGGTATTTTGTGGTTTTGGCCAAACACTGATCCTCAATACAAAGATATTCTTGCAAGAAAAAAACCCCCATATGTACCAGAAATAGATGATCCCTCCTACACTAGCTTAATGGGAAACAGAGATATTCCTTATGGGTATGATTTTGCTACAGTTATTTTTGTTAATTCTGGAGGATTAAAGCACATTACATTCTACATATTTAAGAGTTAGTTTTCTTGCTTTTTTTTTCTTTGATGTAAATGCTGTTTAAAAAAAATCCTACAAGAAAAAAGAATATAATTTGCCTGATAGGCCATGAAAATCATTTCCCCACTTAGCATATCTTTCTAACTAAATGAATATGCAATTTCAGCTATGAGGTGCTGATAGAGAATCTTATGGACCCTGCACATGTTCCATATGCACATTATGGAATAATGCGTACTCCGAGACCAAAAGGCACACGTAGGGCTTAACAAACCTTTTAACTTCAGTTAATTTCTATTTATTTTTTATATGACACTAACATATGTAGGGCTTAATTAACTCCACAGAGAAAGCTGATAGAGAAGGGGGCAGGCCACTCGAATTGAAGATTGAAAAGTCAGATGTCAATGGTTTTCGAGCAGAGCAGGGTTGGAGCAAAAGCAAATTTATGGCCCCTTCCATTTTTTATGCATATAGCAAAGATCAACCGGCGCCATCTGATGAAAATCAGGTAAAATAAAATGTTTAGCAGATGTGAGCTTTAGGCAACAAACGTACCTAGGTAGTTTTATAAGGATGTTATCTAATGTGTTAAAACTTGTTGATGCAGAAATCATCATTTCAGAAGAAATTTGCCTTAATCTTTGTTTGTATTCCGGTTAGTCCTGGCAAAAGCAGATTGATATGGTGCTTCCCCCGAAACTTTGGAAAGTTGATCGACAAAATTGTGCCACGATGGATGTTTCATGTTGGACAAAACCTTATTCTAGATTCAGATTTATATCTTCTCCATGTTGAGGTAATTGTTGTAGTCTACTAATTCTTGTTGACTAGTTGGTTCCATCAGTCTATTTTTAACTCTTCAAGCCATTCTAAGTTCTGCTGATCAAGTAAGCAAAGATATTACAATGACAGATTAAGATTCTGCAACCAGAAAATGATCAAAAGAAAATAGAAGTCATTACCATGACATAATAAGAATTCAGCTTCTACCACTATTGATCTTTTCAATAGATTAGGTTATTTTGCTTGTCTCATTATTACTATATGAGGCAAATTGCTGTGAAATTTCTGATCAAAATATTAGTTAATGATATTTTCACTGCAAATGCTTGGTACTGCTAAGCATGGTAGTTAACAGGTGGACTCTATCCTTGTAGTAAGCACATGTTATAGGTGAACAAAATCTACTTCTCTAAATTTTTGTAATTAATTCTTTATATTAGCTTCTTCAATTATATGTCCTTGCCTCTGGCTTTATACGCTATATTTGACCAAAACTAGCTACCTTCCTTTCTCTGTCTTCCTTTTCCGGCCTAATTTGTTTTCCACCGTTTAGGTGTCAACAGACCCTAGTAACATATCCCCTGAAAGCAATTAATAATTGAGTGAGACCTCATAGTTGGTTATCAAATTCTTTTGACAGGAACACAAACTAATGGATGTTGGTTCAGCCAGTTGGCAAAAAGCCTGTTTCGTGCCAACAAAGTCAGATGCCATTGTGGTTGGCTTTAGAAAGTGGTTAAACAAGCATGCAGGTGGTCAAGTTGATTGGAAAGGAAAATATAGTGGAGTTCTTCCTCCAACACCCCCCAGGGAACAGCTCTTTGACAGGTAGCTCACTTGAACATGGAAGTTTCAATTCTTTGTCGTATGCCGAAAATGCCAACATCTTCCTATTATATGTTCAGTTTCAAGGGGAGCATTACCAATCTTTAATAAGTCATGCAGGAAACAAGATTTTTTTCACTGTCTAAGTAAAATATGTAACAAAGCAGGCAATTTATCATCAATTTTCGCAGGTACTGGTCCCATGTGGTTAACTGCCGGAGCTGCAGTTTTGCTTACAAGAGCCTCAGTGTGGTTGAAGTCATGCTTCAGATCTTATCTGTTGCTTCACTTGGCGTTGTTGCGACAATGAAGCAGGGATCGTTGTCAGCGGTAACAAGAAATTCAATGGTTGTGTTGGCAGTACTCTCATTCGCCTTGTCTCGGTGGCTAGCTCACTTCATATACAAAAACTTCCGTTATCATGACTACAATCATGCATTTCGCTGAATGTGTTTCCACAGTTGTGTTGATGTGCCAACTATATGTATAGCAAAGCGCTAAAAGAGAAAAGGGACTAAAATGCAGGTACTTCGGAGAAGGTTTGGATACTTTTGTGGCTATATATGTATTTAGTTCATATGCCTACATATTGGGTTCATATTATCATTTTGGATCCAATCACTCGTTGGCTTGTCTGATTTATATAGAAAAAATGTCTACAGATTGCCAAATTCAGCGGTGTAAGCAGATGGAACCCTGAATCTGATGAATTCGAACTGGTTCCATTGAAACCAATCACATATTGATTTGGTTATTGGATTTGCATTCTCCAACCCGAGATCTGATTTATGCTCTATGGACATATAATATGAATTTTATTGTTTAGTATTCTGAATTTGTAATTGTGATATTAGAATTGTGTTATTTGGGTACTATATTCTAGTATTTGTATATCAGAATAGCGGGATTTGTATTTTAGTATAGCAGATCAGCATTTGGAAATTTGCCTAGATAAATTTACTATGCACATTTTTTTTATTGAATTTTTTGGGTAAAAATTGTAAAAAAAAAAAAGAAATAGGTGAATCCAAAACCCATTCCGTATTGGCTGAATTTCAAGGTTTTGAAAACCAGACCAGACATTGAACTGGTCAGGACAAGAGTTCAAAGATTCAACCGATTCAATCGGGGATTTGATGGAAATATAATCGGTATATAATAAAACCTATATTTATATAAATATAAAAGTACAAAATGAAATATATATCATAAAATAACTAATAATTAAATTAGGCATCAATAAACCCATAGAACATAACATAAATCATCCTTTAATCAAAATAAACATTATCCATATGGATAAAATCTCTCAAGTTACTACTTCCAATAAAACATAACATTAACTCACATGATCATGTGAATAGGGAGCACGCGAATGGCAGCGTTGTTGCTCCTTTGCTTCTCACTGTTTGAACCAAGAAGAAACAAGAAAGGAAACTAGGTTTTTTCCAATTGACAACTTCTCCCACATCAGAAAAAAGAAAGCAATTAAGAAAAATGAAATTTAGGTTTTTTTTTTTATTTTTTATTAAAAAAAAGCCACAACAATGCCATTTTACATCTTTAAAAAAAGACAAAACCACCAAATTAATCCCTGTAAAATTTCGTGTCCATTATATTGGTCCCTGCAAAAAAAAACCCTAAATTGGTTCCTCCCAAATTTAAACGTCTATCAAGTTAGTCCCTCTGTTAACATCTTCTAACAGAGCATGCCTACGTGTCCGTTAATGTGCTAATGTGGCACCGTTAATCTATCCACTGATCAAAATGACGTCGTTTCTGACTAAACCCTAGCCTTATCAAAATGACGCCACTCCTTCCACTTTCTTTTTCATCCCCCTTCTTCTTCTTCATCATCCTATTTTTGAAAGTTAAAGCTCCATATCAGGGTGTCCTGGAAGTACTAGCATGAATTTTCTGGATTCATTTTGAGCCAAATCTTCAATCTTTGAAAAATAGGTGAATGCCCAACTAGTACCGGGAAATATTGCTGATATTGGTTTTGTGCTTGTGTGATGATATTGGTTTTGTGTATGATGATAGGTGAACGCCCAACCAAAGCATGTAGAGGGTGTTGTTTTGTGCTTGTATGATGATATTGGTGTCGAGAAACCTGCTCTAGAGCTTGATCTGGACCCTTATATCAATCTGTCAGGGGACATTTGGCATGTTGCATTTGAGAGTGCCTAGACTTTTGTGAGCTCTGGTTATTATTGCAGAGGGGGACTTGGAAGGAGAGACAAGGATGGTGGTTATGCTGAGCGTGTTCTTTTGGACCCCTATGCTAAGATTATTGGGAATTCTTTTTCTAATGGTCATGGATCAAAGAAGAGTCTAGGATGGTTGGGCAAGGACCTGATTTTTGAGTGGGGTGATGATTATCATCCAAATTTGTCTATGGAAAAGCTGGTGGTGTATAGGTTGAATGTCAAGCGCTTTACGCAGCACAAGTCCAATGAACTTCCTAGTGATTTGGTTGGGACCTTTTTTGGTTTGGCTAAAAAAGTGCAACATTTTAAAGATCTGGGGGTTAATGCCATTTTGTTGGAGCTAGTTTTCACATTTGAAGAGAAGAAGGGACCATATTTTCCCATTGGAGTCTTGGCCACAAAGTGTCTGAGCCTAATCCGACTGGACCATGGCCTTGGGGAATTGATCGTACATGACTTTCCGGCGTTGAGGAGGAAGCTAGTGGTGGGTAGCAGCAGCGGAGAGAAGTCCTGGCCAGGGGTGGTGGCAATTGTTCACAATTTTGAACGAAGTTGATTCTACCTCTCCAAATAAAAGAAAAGGGAACAAGTTCAAAAAATGAAAGAACACTGCAAAGTGATGATTTTTATCATTTTTTTATGTTTTTGCAAAGAAGATGATTACTTAAGAATATGGGATGAAGAAGAAGAAGAAGGGGGATGAAGAAGAAGGTGGAAGGAGTGGCTTCGTTTTTTATAGGGGCTAGGGTTTAGTTTTCAAAAATGATGTCGTTTTGATCAGTGGATAGACTAATGGTGCCACATCAGTACATTAACGGACACGTAGGCATGCTCTGTTAGAGGATGTTAACAGAGAGACTAACTTGATAGACGTTTAAATTTGGGAGGGACCAATTTAGGAGTTTCTTTTTTGCAGTGACCAATATGGTGGACACGAAATTTTACAGGGACCAATTTGGTGGTTTTGTCTTAAAAAAAAAAACTATCGGACCGGTTTGGCCAGTTTGGCAGTTTTTGGGTGGTTTGTAGCGGTTCTCAAACACTTATTGAAATGGCAATTTTTTGGCATGCCCTGACTAGATAGTAGGTCGATTCCTTATTCAACTGGTTTGATCGATCTGATTCGGTTCGATTTTTAGAACCATGCTAAATTTTATCAAATCAGTTTGATTAAGATTTTGCTCAAAAAAAAAAAGGAATTTGAGCTAATTAAAAATTGATGGTTTTTAATTTATTTTCCCTCTAAACTTAGTTTTTACCAATCAGCTTACACCTCTATCAAATATTAGGAGCAGAAACTATAGCATCAAATTGAGCATGGAAAACTTTTAAGATGGAACACTTGGGCCTAAGTCTCATCCTAGCCAGAATGACAATGAAAGGAACAAAAATGAGTTTTTTTTAACATAATTGGTAACTACCCGAGTTCTCTAATTATTTAGTCAGGAGTTTAATTCATAGTAATGTGAATCTTGTGAAAAGAGGCTTGCCTTCTTAGAAAAGCTCCTGTCTCGATGAGATTAGTCATTCTTGCTGATAGTGAAACAAAAAAAAAAAATAGAAATGGGTTCTTTATGCCGGAGACTTTGCTTGAGCTTTAATCCATGAGCAGGGTTGTGGTATGCATCTTTTTTCACCTTAATGAAAAGCGAGGCAAGGTTGTGTCTCAATTTCCGCTTAATTGTGTATAAAAGAAGAGAATGGATTTTGCTTGATTAACTTGCCTAGGAAGTGCTCCAAGCAAAACAGTATGAACGCAAGAATGATTGTATGTTCGGACGGTGGTTCAAAGACTATAAGAATTTCGCGTCGAACAAACAAAGAATATAAGAATTTCGTTCAAATCCTGCGTACATAATCAAGAAGTTTTTTTAAAAAATTAAAGTAAAACGGTAAGCAATTATTTAATTAAATTCTTTATTTTGGGCAACAGAAAGTATTTAGACAAGACAAGTAACGGTGAATTTGGTAATGTCTTTTGGAGGGTGCTTTGACTTATAAAACTTACAAGCTAACTTCTTTCATTTGATAAAGTAATAAGTTAGAGTGCTTTTGCTTCAAACATTTATAAGCATACATTTTAGAGTTGACTTTTATTCTTTAAAATTTAAAATACTAATATAACTCTAAATTTAAATAAAAATTCAACATCATCCTTTCAAGAATTAAAATTTTTATTTTTCTCATAAATATCTATGTTTATTATAATTATTTTATATTTTTAGAACAACTCTATAATAAATTTATGAGACAGCTCCAACCAAACGGTGCCACAATTATTTTTAAGGAGTAATATTGTGAAAATCCAAAGAATTTCAACAGGTTTGCGAGAGCCCAGTGCCAAGCCAACCCTAAGCAACTAACTAGACGAGAACACAGGCTGCGCATGAGGTGGATGGCAGAATGAAAAAAATGAAGACCGACATAGGCAGCGACAGAATCAAGTCTCGATCGATCCACACTCACAGAATCGACTCACTGAGTTCAGCTTCAAACACAGACACAGTAAAGTAAGCCAAAGTAAAATAGTAGTAGATGTGGTTAGTTATCACAGGAATTAACAAAGCTTGAGTGAGTGAGTGAGTGACAGTCACCCCTCATCTCATCCCATTGCATTCCATTCCATTCCATTCAGATCCACCGTCATTCAGCCACTACTAACAGAACATACATCTCAACTAACTTCCTTCCTTCCTCACTACGCTTCACCAACGTCAAACCTTTCTCCCCTCTCTCCAATCAACGCAACAAACAAACAAACCAACCGCGGCATTCATTCAGATCTCATAAACCCAAACAATGAAGAAGGACACACAGAGCAGCAGCTCCTCGAGCAGCAGCACCACCGCAACAGCATCAGAGCCAATAGCACAGAACATAATCAAGCTGATAAGCAACCTGTGCTTCTCAGTGTTCGTGTTCTCGGTGCTAATCTTCACGGTCATAGCAATCACATATCAGCCACCAGACCCATGGCTCCAATCTGCACCAGCACTCACCGCGCTCTTCACCCGATCCCAGAACGCCACCTTCCACATCGACTCCTCCGTCCTCAAAACCGGCGAAGACCTCTCCCCTTCCCCTCAGGACCCTCCCCTCCCCTTGCCCCCGCTCTCCGCCGCCGCCGCCCCCGCGCTCACCGAGGCCATCATCGAGAAGGCCGAGCAGCGCATCGCCAATTCCACACCGCAGCTCTTGTCCAACGCCTCCGATGACGGCGGCGGCGTCGCACCGTGTGCTGACGCCAGCCGAACCCTAAACTGCTCCGATCCTCGCGTCCTGATCGCGGTGGAGCGGTTCAACCTGAGGGCCTTCAGGTCCATCTCCTTCTTCGAGTACCAGACGCCGGTGAACGGCTCCACCCCCGACGAGTGCGACGTCGCGTGGCGCTTCCGCAACAAGAGGGAGAAGTCGTGGCGGAAGTACCGCGATTTCCGGCGGTTCAAGATCGCTCTCGCCGACGATTGCAGGTACAAGGTTGTTCACGCCGGCAGATGGCATTCCGGCGTAAATGCACGGCGGAACCCGGCGCTCCGCCCCCGAGTCGGTGCCGGCGGCGGCGACAGTGGTAAGGGTAAGGTTTTGCCGAGAATTTCGAACCGTGATGATGAGATCAATGATACCATACCTAGTTTGGGATCGGAGATTAATTTTAGGAATGGGAAGTATTTGTATTATTCTAGGGGTGGTGATTATTGCAAAGGGATGAATCATTATCTGTGGAGTTTCTTGTGTGGGTTGGGTGAGGCTATGTATCTGAATAGGACTTTTGTGATGGATTTGAGTGTTTGCCTGGCTGCAACATATAACCCTAGTAACAAGGATGAGGAAGGGAAGGATTTCAGGTACTATTTCGATTTCGAGCACTTGAAGGACGTGGCTTCCATTGTGGAGGAAGGTGAGTTCTTGAGGGATTGGAAGAAGTGGGATAGGACCCATCTGAAGAAGAACAAGATCCCTGTTAGGAAGGTTGTGACTCACAAGGTGACCCCCATGCAGCTCAAGAAAGATAAGAGCACCATCATTTGGAGGCAGTTTGACGCCCCTGAGCCGGAGAATTACTGGTATAGGGTTTGTGAAGGTGAGGCTGCAAAGTATATTCAGAGGCCCTGGCATGCTTTGTGGAAGTCCAAGAGATTGATGAATATAGTTACTGAGATTAGTGGAAGGATGGACTGGGATTTCGATGCGGTCCATGTGGTTCGGGGAGAGAAGGCTCAGAACAAGGAGTTGTGGCCTCGTTTGGATTTCGACACATCGCCGGATGTTCTTGTTGAGAAGCTGAAAGGGCTGGTTCAGCCTCAAAGAAATTTGTATGTTGCCACCAATGAGCCTTTTTACAATTACTTTGATAAATTGAGACCATATTACAAGGTCCATTTGCTTGATGATTATAAGGAACTGTGGGGAAATTCGAGTGAGTGGTACAACGAAACCATGCTCCTCAACAATGGAAAACCTGTTGAGTTTGATGGGTACATGAGAGTTGCAGTGGATACAGAAGTTTTTTACCGTGGAAAGACACGTGTGGAGACATTCCATGATTTGACTAAAGATTGCAAGGATGGCGTCAATACATGTTGATCAGGTTGGCACTCCTGCATTCAATGCTTGTTCAAAATTTATAGTCCAATCAGGTCTAGTCAGTTTCATATTCACACCATTGGGTTAAATTGAGCTTCTTGTTGTACTTGCTTGTTCTTTTATTGTACTGATGATTGATGATTTTTTTTTTTTGGGGTTGTCATGATTATATACATACTATAAGAATCCCCCTTTTCTCTTCCCCTTACTTCTTAACCTCAGTTGCGCATTTTCTCACTTGCTGCAAGTCCTATCTTTCTGTTTCTCTCAATCTATTTTCTCATTTGATTGTTTTTTCTCAAATAATGACCCATCCAAATTGAAAATTAAAAAGTGCTTCAAGGCTGAGCTAGCTAATGCAACAGTTGTCTAAGCCCTTTATGATTCGATTTGATGTTTGGAAAAATGGCTGTCTTTAGCATTTGAATGATCAGAAACAGCTATAGATTTATTTCAAGGTGATTAGTTTTGTTAGTGGCTCTGCACAATCTTGTCCAAGCAGCAAATGAAATATATTAACACACATGCAACAAATTCTCATATTAAACACAAATGATCACCGTAGTGAGGTCCTACAATTTTTCCAAATCTAACACCTTCTCTAGCTATGTGTATTTCCATCATTCTGTTACATCATGGGAATAATGAATCCCTTTGCTAGCCAGGGAATTGCTATTTTCGTGGTAGGCCATTGTCCTCGCATCATCATTCATATTGATGCTACTTTGTACTCATTCTTATACCTCAAGGATGGATTTCATTCTTGAACAACAACATTTTTTATTGTACTGATTCATTTTGACATCTGCATTATGTGATTCTGATCTGTTCGAGTACTTTTTTTCAGATTGGGCCGTGGCCTTGATTCTCACTGTCATTGCACAGTCCATATATTGAACTTGAGTTGCTTTCCAATGTTTTTAATTCTGATTTCCAGGGAACATCATTTTATATCTCATTAATTCCATCCGCAATTGCATGAAAGAGTTCTTGTTGATTTTCCTCTATATTGATGAACTTCTGTGTTGAAGGAAGGGTCTTTGCACTTGACCATTGATGGTGGAATTTACTGCTTTTGCCTTGAATGATTTATGAAATTTCAACATATCTTCCATTGTTAATTTATTCCATTCCAACCAAAAGTTTGTGGGCTTCTACTTGGTATATTGTTATCTGTCAACAAGACCCAAGGGCTGAGAATTTTGTTTCTATTTGAGTCAATCTAGCATATGTTGATGATGTGTGATGGGGGATTGCATTCACCTTTCTTGTGACAAGCGGAGAGACTAATAAATCATTAAACCCTTCTTCTAGACCGTTGTCTAGTTAAACTTCAGTGCTTACATTTTGCGACAAATCGACGTCGTTAGCGTTGATAACCCACAGAGTCCATTTTTTACCCCCACTTTTGTTAAACTATTGCCTGTTTAGTGATTACACTTGCTGTTGAGGTGTTGGAGTCTGCCCATAGCAAATCCCTTGTATTGCAACAGATGTAGACAATGTTACTTTCACAAGCAAAAGATTATCCACGAAGACAATTGGGTGTTAAATCATAATCGTGGAGCTTGACACTTGACCGGTTGGCAAGTCACTTGCAGCTGAAATCAAAATCATCTTGGCTGGTCTCGATCGCGGAGGCGAGATCGAACTGAATTGTCACCAAATAAACTAATCTTTCTTTTGTTACGAATAATGTGTTATGTACCAAACAACATATTTACAAAAAAATGGAGAGGTCATTGATTTTTCAATTATCCGCAAAAGGAAACTTAAATCATATGCGGCGTAATTGATATAGGATATTACTGGACCTAAAGACTTATCATTTTATTACATTAAGCCACGAACTCGTAAAAAATTTGAATGCAAATAGCATGACAAACTTCAGAGGCCAACTATTTTGTCGAACAACGACCTAAACAAAATCAAAATAGCTGAAAGGTTAAATCAAATATTAACAGTTGCTACAAACATTACCAGCTGCTACATGCCCTGTTAACATCACGTAAACAGTATTCAGCCTCAAATAATTATAAAAATTACATAGACAACATAAAAAAGAAATTCGCTAGTGAAGATATATCACAGTAACATATCACACTCTAAATCATCAATCCATCAACTTGCTAAACATATAGCGCACACTAAATCCTCATCAATGTCTCCATGAACATAATTGTAACGCCTAGTTACAACTAATCATCCTCATATTAAAGGAATTATTTTCGGCATTCAGAAGAAATGGGTCATGACTTTTTTTTATCGGCAAAAACCAAACAAATACTGAGACAGCATGATAATAAAACCAAGTAACATCTTAATTGTATACCATGTTACAATTTTTGGCTAAGTAAATCATAACGACCAAAACCTAACATAACAAGTGTCAAGCATAGATTGACTACAAAAACATAAATGACAATCCAATCATTCAGACTACTCATCCTCCTGGCTGCGTAGCCTGGCCGTTTTGTTTGTGACAACAACATCAAGCTGGGCAGCTCTCACAACTATTTCCTTTCTCTTTCTTGTGGATACATTGTGTGCAATCTCAGCACAGTAAGTCCTGAAAATGAAGGTAAAAAATGGATTCAGAGAAGGATTATTAACTAACCAATAATAAATTCACACCATTATGGTTGGAAGAAATGCTTCACCTGTTATGCATCATAAGAAGTTCCAAGTCCTTCACATTGTGAACAACAAATTTCTTGAAACCATTTGGAAGATAGTGACGAGTTTTCTTGTCAGATCCATAACCAATGTTGGGCATCAAAGTGCATCCCTTGAATTTTCTCCTAACACGAGAATCAATACCCTTGGGCCTGCGCCAGTTTGTCTGTGGAAGAGAAATTAGTCAAAACATGCTTATTAGATCAATGACAACCATCCATTGCCAAACTACCAACAAGGTTAATTAACAATATAACCAATATCAGAAAAAATGCATATCAACAAGCCTATGCACAATTAAAGTGGCAAAAGTATAAAATAGAATTCCTTAAATTCTTGCATTCCATCTATACCGCCAAAAAACGGTTCCTTCCTTAGATGAGGAAGAAGAAATTTTTCAAAGGAAAAGTTCTTATCTGACATAACACATGATTCAAGATGTAAACAGGGAAATAGTAACAGAAGGCCTATAATGAAAAAAGCCAGCTGTGTCGCAAGAACTGTTTAAATCCCTATATGCCCTTCAAACGAAATGTCCAGCTACAGCAATATATAAAAGCTGTACATCAGATACCATGGGCAAAAATACTTGACAATATTTACACTTTGAAATATTAAATAAGCTTATAAATATTGACATTGTAAATAAAATCATAAAATAGGGCAACCTTGTTCTGGAATCTCAGCCGAAAGATGGTGATATTTAAGATAATAATCACAGTAATCAGCACATTGAAAAAAATTGCATCACTGATTGCAGAACAATTATTTATCTGATAAGTGAAAAAAAATGGGGAAGGTCATTGATGTTGACAACTGATTTTGAAATTATATAAGGGTTTTCATAAAATGAGAACAAATTCAAGATGTAAACAGGGAAATAGTAACAAAAGGCTTATATTGACAGAAAGCCAACTGTGTCGCAGACCTGTAAAAATCTTTATATGCCCTTCAAACGAAATGTCCAGCTACAAGAGACAAATGTCTATACTCTGGACATCAGATACCATGGGCAAAAACATAGCAACATTAAAACACAGTGATATGACCAATACAAAATAACTTGCAAACAACTTAAATCACAACATGTGCCAAATTATTACTAAGTAGCATTAACATAAATACAAATTGATTGAGATCAGATGGTAGTGCATGTAGGAAATCATCATTCTACTGCAGAATAGATGGATAAGCATCATCATATCTCAATGCATGACATAAATACAAAATTATTAAAGGAAATCATAAATACTAACATAATGGCACATATAAATGAGTAAATGACATTGTTTACATATCCAAATTGTATCCAAAATATTGAAGAGATTCTGCAACTTAGATTTAAAAGGTAAAATTTGAAATAAATATAAACAGGAAGATGTAATACATATGGGGTCTATATGTGGATATTTGTGAAGGGATCAGAAATTTGTTTCTTTTCACCAGGCTGCACCAAAGGAGCAAATAAGACTGGGTGTCAAAACTAATCATCAAATCCCCAAATCCAAATTGAAAAAAAAAGGCTTTACAAACCAAGCAAACAACTCCGAGCATCAAGAGAATGAATTTATAATTTACAAAGCTAAGAGTGGCAAGCGGGATCAGATAGTCAGAGGTTCACCATGTATAAAATAGATGGTAAGACTGGGTGTCAACAACTTATCATCATACCCCACTCGCAAGAGAGGAAATATATTCATCAACTTAATACAATACCAGAACAAAACACATGATAACAGGAAAAATTGATTAAAAAAAATAGGCAATTAAGTTTTAGCGCAACTTCAAGGGAATGAAATTGGGACTATAAACCAACATAAAACAAAATAGAAGGATCAGATAACAAATGTCAATCACCATCTTACACCTTCGGGGTGCAAATTAAGACTGGGGCGACAAACACTATCATCATATCCTCCACTACGAGAACACGAAATGCGTGTTTTAATAACTCAACACCAACACAGTATAACGTCGATGGAAAACAAAACCAATAAACAGATTACATCGGTTCACCATTCTTCCAAATTCCAAATTAAAAGGATCTTGAGTCAACACACACCACATCAAAATATTCATCAACAGCTCAAGGATCGAGAACATAATATAGACACATACACGAGCTAGAAAATTTAAATAAAAAATGAAAGTAGAAGTAAGAATGGATGTATACCTTCACCGAGATCTTGCGGTCACTCTGGGGCCTCTTGAACTTCTTGACCCTCTTCTTCACGATCCTCTTCGACAGCAACGGCACTGCCATTTTCGCCCAACCCTGCTACTGCTTCGCTCGTGGAGAAAACAGCACTCACTATATATATATATAGAGCCGCGACTACTCTAGGGTTTGGGATTTTATACTGCTGCAATGCAATGCCTCTCTCCACTAGGGTTTTGAGTTCGGAACAGCGTAAAATGGGCTTGGGCCGAATATAAGGATGTGATGAGTGCAGGCTTGTGTTTGACTTGGTCATTTGGACCCAGTCAATCAGGCTCTTCGGCATGACCCAGGGAGACCAATGACACTATTTGTTTCTATGCATACCGTATGCAAGGCTGAAAACCCCGTTCGTTAGACCAGAAGAAAAAATATAATAAGACCAAAAGTGGGTCGAAGCTTAACAAGTGGACCAGTTTGATAATGGTGAGCTTAACTTGAGTTTAAGTCTGATTTCGACCAAAACCCATAACCAAGAAAGGTTTTGCGTTCCATAAGACGACCCAGGCCACACTAGAACAAAGTTTGATAACACGACCAAAATGACAAAAATTGGGTCTCAATTGGTCTCAAAGCTCATATTTAACTCACCAAAAGCTCATGTCATGAACTTGATGAATTAGCGTAAATTAAATATAAATTAAGCTTTTTAGGGTTAATGATAATGATAGAATAATATGCCGAGATATCTTTATCAATGATAACAATAATATTTATATGTGTCAGTGAATTATAATTCAAGTGATTTCGAAAACTCTATTAAGTTCGTTTGAGGGTTTTGCCGTACAAATTCAAGTATTTGATTAGCTTAATATTTTGTTAATATATTTTAAGTTAACGCAAATTATAATTTAATAATATATTAATTCATATACTACATAATTAGCAATTGAGAAACAATTATGTGTATCAAATCTAATAATTTGATTTGTGAATGTCATGTCAATAATATTTCTTTTGTTAATGAAGTAAAATAGATATTTTGTTTTGGGATAAAAAAATGGTGAAAGGAAGAGCAACGATGAAGAAAGAAAGGAGATTAAAATTTCAATTTAGTTTCTTATTTAAAAAATCTTATATTAGTCTTTCAAATTTTATAAATGAAGAAAAGTTAATCTCTTTATAAAATTTTTATCTGAATTATGTCTTGTTAACTTATTTACATATATTATTAATTTATTTATGTATACTGTTAATTTTCATAGTGAGTCATAACTTATTTTATTTCTCTATATGAAGTTGTTTATTTTTCTTCATTTTCTTTCTCACTATAGCTCTTTATTCAAGAGAAAGATTTTAATTTTAAATTATCATTTATTTTGTATAGAACAGAGGAGTACGACAAATTAAGACCTATCATGAGAATTAACTATATAAGTAAGTAAATTAATAAAACACATAGACATTTTTAATCAATAATTTAGATAATAATTTAACTTAGAAATTAACTTATTTTTATTTATGAAACCGGAGAAAGTAACATTCTATTTTTTAAATTTAAGGAATTAATTTTTTCCATTTATAAATATAACCACGTGGGATTGAATTGAGAATTTAGCGAAGAAAGAAAGAGGGCCAAAATGAACGGGTAATGATATCGATGTGGTTGTTTATTGTCTCGTAGCTGTAGCTGTAGCTGTAGTAATAACTAGACAGCAGACTCACCAGTGAACCAGTGATTCAGTGAGTAAAGTGAGTGAGACTTGCCTGGTTCTCTTCCCTCTTCACCCTTTCACATTCAACTAGCGTCGCAGTCTTCAAGACAAGAGGCGAGGGAGGAGAGTTAGCTGTAAACATACATTCAGCTTCATCACATTCACATTGTGCAATCTAAATCTTCTCCTCGTACCTACCCAACATTGCTTGCTAGCACGTGTGTGTCTGTGTCTGTGTCTGTGTGTGCGTCCATTTTCTTTTTCTTTTTCCTTTAATTTTCTGGGTGTGTTGGGAAATGGGAACTGGAATCTTCGATAATTTCTATTGTTTTTGACTTTTAAATTGAATCGTTGCAGGGTTTTATTTTCTTCTTCTTCTTCTTCTTCTGCTACTGGTTTATTTGCCCAGAAGAGGAACTAGCTAGGGAACACCCAGCAATCCTCACAGGGTTTCTAGATCAGGTTTGTATACATTACATTACATATGGCTCTATTTATCATATAATGTATACGCTCTATTTTTTTTTCTTGCTTATTCACATGGTGTGGGTTTCTGACATGATAAACAAACCTGGGCGTTTCCATGTTCCAAGTCTAAGCATGCTTGGTCGATTGAGCCCCTGTTTCAGTGACTTGCTTTCTTTTACTTAGAACCCTTTTTGTTAAATCATCCATTCTACTTTTGGTTTACTTGTAAACCCTCCCTTTTTGGTATGAGCCTAGGCCCCATTGCTCCCTCATTTTGTTGTTCCTTTTTCTTTAAATACCAATAATAATAAATAAAAAAACACAAATTCTTCTCATTATGTACTTAATCTGTTCTGTAAAGAAAAATGAAGGTTGCCATGTGCACACAGTTCTTTCAAAACAAGATAATTTTTCAAAGAAAAAAGATTATTTTTCAAAACTGAGCTATTACCAGACATGCACTTAGTGGTTTGGTACGAGAGAATTGCTTATTCTACACAAGTTCAGGAGTAAGATTGGTGTTTTACTTTTCTGTCATTCCTTCTTTTATTTATTTATTTATAGTAATGGCTGGCTACTGTTATTTCCTTACATGTACCCAGTATAATGCTCAAAGCTAGGTTGAGTAGCTGGAGCAACTTTTAATTTATTTTCTACCCAACAGCGGATTCCATATGTCCTTACCAATAACTATGCCTGCTGGATATAAACATTAACTACATCAAAAGTGGGTACAAAATGGTTATGGAGAAAACTACAGAAAATGAGGAACCATAAAACTGAATAAAATTACCTGGGATGATGCCCTGTGCCCATAGGAAATCTAGATGAACAGAGTTTGATGTTTTTAGTTTGGAATACAGGAACTGGAAGCAAGTTCTTTCCGCAAACATGCTGGACAGAGTAATCTGAATGGTTATGCATAATTTAGTTCTTCACTGTTGTATTACTTGTAAAGCAATTGAAATAGATATCAGTTCTAAGAAAATACTTATTGTCACAATATGGTTTTCTAGGATGTTTATGAATGTCATGGAACAGCAAAGGTAATTTGATTCTCGTGGGTCTCATGAAAGATGTTAGTGATGGTGGTTCTTTTGGATCAATGAAGAGAAGTTGAGACTAAAACAAATAGTGCCACATTTTTCAGAAGCTTTTACAGAAAATAGTTTTTGTGTAAAATATCATAACTCATGTTCTATTCTTTGCTGCAGTTTTATAGTGAAGGCTTTGATTGACAGTAATATTGGGCTGAGCATGCTGATTGAGATGATATCGGATGTGATGAAGCTTGAAAAATGGCTCACAAGTGTCTTGATGCTCATTCTTGCTGTGATAACCACCACATTAGGTAATTTATGCAATTATACATCTCTTTGTATTTTTCTCGTTTCCTCTATCTATCTCGCTTCAGCACTCTCTAATGATGAGAGTACTGTATTTTCTAGGCTACTTATGTCATGTGTCTATTAATTTTAGATCAAAGCATAAAGGATTTTTCAATATTGGAAAACATTTCAGGATATTTTGCCATGTTGATCCTTATACCATACTACCATAGATTTCCATTTCTAAAGACAAATTTATTTTATTCATATATAAAAATATATCTAAACCATTTTTGAGTTGACTCTAAGGGGCTCATAGATGATAGCCTAGCCGATAGACATGTATTTTTTACAAACTCAACTTTTTTCCCTTGGCAACAGAATAAGTTGTAATCTGAAACTTATCATGGCAGTGGCTTTGTGATATTGGATTTATACAGTGTATGTTGAGCTCTATGAAGCCATTGCCATGATAAGTTTTTTTTTTTTTTTCCGCACCTCATATACTAATCTCCTATGGTGCAGTTCAACAATAGCGTTAGTAAAGGACTACAAGGGGGATGCTTTAAAATGTTTGAAACTTAATCTTGTTATTGGTACATTTCATTGCTATTAGATTCTAACTGTGAAGTAGTTAGCCCTGCAAGCTGACTGCTTAGTCTCTTACATTTGCATGTTGAGCACAAAACATGACATTGTTTTCCTTTATTCTTTGATTGGATTGATTGTCACAAGCAATAATTTAAGGTTAAAAGTTCTGCTTTTCTTACATGAAATAAGGACTACATTGATTGTTGATTTTGGGGTGATGTTGGATTGTCCTGGAACTTGTAGGTGCATTCGTAGGGGTAAACATTGGAACTGATGTTTCCAATCTTCCATCTGCTTCAAATGTAGTTTCTATTCTAAAAGCCCATCAAATTACTCATGTGCGTCTGTATGATGCCAATGCTCACTTACTACAAGCCCTTTCAAACAGTAGTATTGAAGTAACTGTTGGTGTCACCAATGAGGAGGTACTAAGAATTGGAGAATCTCCATCAGCAGCTGCAGCCTGGATTAACAAAAATGTAGTTGCTTATGTGCCGTCCACCAATATCACAGCAATAGCAGTTGGCAGTGAGGTTCTTTCCACAATCCCAAATGTTGCCCCTGTTCTGGTTCCTGCCATGAATTCTCTTCACAAAGCCCTGGTTGCTGCAAACCTTAACTTCCAGGTCAAAGTCTCAACACCCCACTCCATGGATATTATCCCTAGGCCTTTTCCTCCTTCTACTGCCACCTTTAACTCTTCATGGAACTCTACAATGGCCCAATTGCTTCAGTTTCTGAAGAACACAAATTCCTCTTACATGCTAAATGCCTACCCTTATTATGGTTACACTAAAGGAGATGGCATTTTTCCAATTGAATACGCTCTTTTCAAACCACTTCCTTCAGTGAAGCAAATTGTTGACCCGAACACTCTATTCCATTATAACAGTATGTTTGATGCTATGGTGGATGCTACCTATTATTCTATAGAAGCCTTACATTTCAGTGGTATACCCATTGTTGTGACAGAGACTGGCTGGCCATCGTTTGGTGGAGCAAATGAACCAGATGCTACGGTAGGAAATGCTGAGACATACAATAATAACATGATTCAGCGAGTCCTGAATGATTCAGGTCCCCCTAGTCAGCCAGACATAGCCGTTAATGCGTACATATATGAATTGTTTAATGAAGACAAGAGGAATGGACCTGTATCAGAAAAAAATTGGGGCATCTTTTATCCTAATGGAAGTGCTGTTTATCCTTTGAGTTTCAGTGGTTTCAACCAGATTAATGGAACAGTTGCATCAGTTTTTTGTGTGGCTAAAGATGGTGCAGACGCTGATAAGCTTCAGGGTGGCCTGAACTATGCTTGTGGGCAAGGCGGAGCAAACTGTGCTGCTATTCAACCTGGGCAACCATGCTATCAACCCAATAATGTGAAAAGCCATGCCTCTTATGCTTTTAATGATTATTATCAGAAAACACGTAGTACTGGTGGAACATGTGACTTTGATGGTACTGCTACAACAACTACCCGGGACCCTAGTAAGTTGATATGACTTTTTATTTCTATTTTAACTAAAACCTTCTGGTATGGTACTCTTGTCACTTCAAGTTATTTCTCTGGACTTTAAAACGTACATAACTATGCTCTTTTGAAATTGCATACTTATTAACAATCATTGAATGATGACTGGTTTAAGAGTGTAGGTTCGTAATTACCTTCATTGCCAGCATGTTGAATTTTAGGAACCCCATTTCAAGCATGGGTCCTGTTTCCCATTAACTTTTTAGGATATTCAAATGAACAAAGAGTAGTTCTCCTGTTTCCTCAATGATGATGTGATGCAAAATTGTGGCTGAATCTTCCTTCGTTGCTTGATAATAGTGAATTGGAGCAGTAATGTTACTCTTCAATTAGCTATTAACTTGTGGAAATGCCCCAAAGCCTAGCTGGTTGGATCCGTAGTAGTATTGACTGGGTCCATCTCTTCGCATTCATGCTGAGTCTGTGAGTCTAGTTTACCCATAAACCCTACTTAGTGGCTAGTGCCTTACCTGTAAGGCTCAGTTTTGAAGACCACTCTCCCTCTTCTCAGAATTTCAAAAGCCTGTCTTTTTGGTTTGGCAATGTGGTGTTTATGATCCCTAGCCCCAAGGACCAGATATAAAACCTATTGTAGTCAAATTTCATGAGTAGTACAAGAAATGTCTTCTTATTGCAAACTTACTGATAAACTTGGATTGCATAATTGAGAAACTCTTTCGAAGATGTATGCTGTAAATGTGTGTGTACATGTGATGATATTTCAATTCGATTGTGTTTAGTTACTGAAATGTTTATTCTCGAGCATTATCGTGTCCATTGTGTTGAGGATTTGTAAGTAATTAACCCCTTATACTCTTTTGCAGGCTATGGATCCTGTAGATACACGGGAAGGTATAGAATCTTAATCTATCTATGTACATTAATGAACTATTACATTTTAAAATTCTTATCTGATCATGGAATATTTTCATGTCAGTTCTAACTTGAGCACCGGTGGAGTGGGTTTACCTCCTGTGGCACTTGGACCTTCAAGCCAATCTGGAGCAAGTATGAACCTGCAAGCGTGTTGCCTTCAGTATTTGATGTCCGCTATCGGTATATTTTTGGCTCTGGTGGTGTTATGACCAAAATGGTCAATACATTCTATCCAATGATTCGTGGAATGATAGTTTTCATCAATTTTGTGTCTAATATTTCGTAGTTCCATATTTATTCTTCTTGTGAATCATATCCATATGTGCATTTGGGGATCATTGTAATTTATTTCTGTTGTGATAAGTAGTTGCTCAAATCTGACACTTTAGCTGCAAATGATAGAGGCCTCGGAGAGATCATTGACATTGTTTTCAATGCAAATCATGCACTAGAGATCATTCTCCCCTATCTTTCCCTCTTTCCTGTATCTTCCTATCCATCCATTCTTAGACAGATAATATTTGCAAAAGTTCTATCCCTGTATATCAATGGCGAGTTTTATAATGAATTCATTGGAACTGTTCCAGAAAAAGAAGCTAAGTGAGACTAAGGGTATGTTTGGATGCAGGTTCAGTAAGGGAGAGTGGCGTGGAAGGAGAAGGACACTTTCATAAAAAATGTGTTTGGGAGTTGTTTTTTATAATGAAATTGAATGGTCAAGGAGGGAGTAGAAGTCCCTCCCTTATCATTAAACTCTCAAGACTCATTATCCCTCCAATTTGAAGGACTAAAGAGTGGACCAAAAAGCCTCCATATATAGTTAATTTATTATTTTATCCTTACACAAATACAAATATATCATTATTCATATTGCATGAATAGATAAAATTGGAAAAATCATTTTCTTCCTATTCTCTTCTATTGACACTACAAAACAAGAGTAGTGGCATTTTCTTCTCTTTTTCTATTAAACTCTCAAACAATAAAATGGCTCACTTGTATCCACTTTCTTCTATTCCATTATGGGCCCTTTCATCATTTATAAAACACTAAACATAGTCTAAGACTATGTTTGAGAATTTTATAATTGAGGGAGTGGCAAGGAAAGAAAAGACTTATTAAGTTAAAAGTGTATTTGGGAGTGATTTTAAAGGAGGGAGTCAATGACAAAAGAGAAACAAGTCATTCAAACTTTTCATTCTTTATTCTTTCAAATTGGGGTAAAGGAGGAAATAAACTTAATTTCTCTTCAACTCACCTATTAAACTTGTCGAATATTCAAAACAAAAGGGTACACTATATTCTTTATCTCCCCCTTCTCTTCTACTATGAATTATTTTTTTTCATCACTTACAGGACTCTCAAACAAAGCCTAATAGATATTGAATGAGTTTTAAGGGCCTATAAAGTTCTAAGCTAAGTTTGAAATAATTAATGAAATATAAATTAAATTGATTTGGTTTACATTAAAGTTTTAAAACCAACTCAATTTTCATTAAATAGGATTTCGAAAGCAAAGAAAATAAATTCCTTGAATATGATAATGGAATCATTTTTTATTTTGTAACATTCTAAACACAAAATTTACAAATCAAATCATTTCTAATTTATTTCATTCCAAACACTATCAAAAGTAATATGTCATTATGATGTTTGATGAAAGGGTTACTTTAGACCCTTATCCTATTCGGTTTTTCATTTTAGTGCCATAATTGTTATATATATATATAGGCTTAAGTCTGCTGATTCGAAGAAAGGGAAAGATAGAGCTTGGTGGATGAAGGACTTCCGACCCGAACATGACATAACAAAGCCCAAAAGGCCAAGCTAGTGTTTAAGAAAATTAATCATCAAAGCCTTATAATAATGAAAACATCGAGTTGAATAAAGAGTTGTGTTGTGTTTAGACCTTGCATACTCACAAGTCACAATGCGTGCGAGCCGTGTCTCATAGCGCATGATTAGAAATAATATTATTCTTGGCAGAATAAAACTACTAGTTTCCTCTTTACGCATCAGGGAGCTGGAGTTCCGAGGTTGTCTCTTGTCTGATTTGATTTGATGTCCACCGCACCAAGGAAGCGGCGTAGGCACTGATCCCTTTGTTTGGCTTTAATTTCTCTCGGATCGGACATGAACATGGATGCAGCCTCAGGCACCGAGTCCAACCCACAAGGCTACGCATGGGCAGTCTCTGCTGGATTCAACGCCGCTCTTGCCGCCATTTCCACCAAGCTCCCCCTTCATCAGGTCACCTTCGCAACGTTATCATCATTATTTATTTTTTATTTCTTAATTTTATTATAGAATGTTAGATTGTAATAATCAAATAAACGAACAGCATGAAAGATAGATCAGATCCTTACTACATTGTTAGTTGCGAATGTTGAATGAACAGTTTGTTAGGTACGGTCTGGTGGTGTTGTTCAATGTGACGATGTGGGGTTGTTATGTGAACAGCCTTAAAGCTCTCTCATCTCTTCAAGCAACTGTCACCAATTTCGCTACCAATTTCATCTCTTCCGGTTTAGCTGGTTTCTTCTTCTTTCACGAATCACTCTCTCTTCAGGTACCCCCCACGCCACTCCCTTCTCTTCTCAATTCTCTTTCCTATGCATGCATACATACATGCAACTTAGCTGATTGATTCTATGCTCAAATAACTGTCCATGTTTGCTTACCCATTACTGCTACCCCATTATTAATGTTCCAAGATCAACACAGCCCGCTTGTGTTATGTTATGCTATAAAAAAGACCCAAAAAAAAAAAAAAAAAACAAAGGAAGAACAATCAGTATCGAATTAAGAGTTAATCTGGTGCTCTTCCCAAATACTTCAGAATCTGAATGTTTTGTCTGAGTCAGTTTGGTTTGGCGTCCCTCTAAATTGGGCTATAAAGAAATTAATCTTTGGATATGTTTCAATTTCAAGGGGCACCAAACTGACCTTTAATGTTACTCTGCTTGTATAGCACTAATAACAGGGTAGAGGAACGATTGGTTCTTCTTTGTGAATGAAGTTGAAAATGCTTTGTAACTAAACCGCCAAGGATTCCATGACTTGTTACTTGCCTCTTGCGAGTTCAACTTTTTGATTCATGCATTTCTGATGCAAAAGAACTGTTGCACAGTGGTTTGCAGGTGCCTTATTAATCATAATTGGTGTAGTTATACTTAGCAAGTCAAGTATTGAGAACAAGGTCAGCCCTGATTAGATTAGATTTATGGTTTGGCATGATACTTCTCCAGGCTTGTATATCAAAAGACGGATGCCAGAACTTGCAAACTGCATGGAAGATGGAAATTGAAAGTATACATAAGCAAGCACACGCTGCACAAGTCGCTAACTCTTGTTATATATGCCATTCAGGTTTTGCCAATTCTTATTAGCCACAACAAGCAACTTCTTGTAGCACCATCGTATGGCTCTTTTATTTATATTTTTTGTATTCTGATTTCAAGCTTCAAAATTCATCTACGACTACAAGTTTCTATAGATTGATATAGCTCATTTTTTTTTTTTTTTATGGGATGGGATTTACTCAATTCCATTCCATGAGAACATGACATGAGGTGCACCTAGTTATCCAAGACTTGGATTAAGATGATAAGCAATCTCAACCTTTAAAAATATGTAATTTGAAGGCATACACTCTAAGATAAGATACTAAGAACACAAACCAGCCTGTTTTAAATTCACTTCTTGATCCACTTTTGACTTATTACCCTTTTCTTTCCACTGCTACTGCAACACACTTTGCCAGTCTTCCTGCAATATAGTATTATTATTTTTCAAACGTAATTAGAAACTATGTGATCAAATTCTTTAAACACATGGGGTATTCTATACTTTGAATTGTTGGAGATGCAACTTATCTGCATCCGAAACTTCAGGTTCACACCTCATTGCTTTCATGTCGACTTCATGTGTATTCCAAGTTAACAATTTTCTGGAGATAATAGGGTAACTAGTGAGTTAAGTAAATTTCTTATATTTGTCAGATTAGTCACCAAGTATAAACGAGTACGTGATGGGTCTGTAGTTGCATTGAATATTCTCTAATGCAGTTGTACTGCATGGGGATCAATAAACTCTGTTGTACCTAAACTATACAAGGGTTGGATCTTGTCTATAACAGCATAAAAGGATAGTTCTTAGCATGACCTTAACAGCAACATTTCATTGGCTTGAGAAAAACAACACCATTAAAATTACACAAACAATCTTCTTTGGTCACCTGTAATTTCACTTTTGCTGTTACAAATCCAAGCATCCAGTCCCTACAAATCCTTTTCAAAAGCCTAAAAATATTATCTTTGGACATTTCTATCTTGCAAGGAAAAATAATAAGAAATTTGATAATCCAGGCTATTACTATAAAAAGATGCAAATTCTTTTACATACTATAAATGCAGACCAAGATATTGGTTCCATTTCCACTACAACACCCTTAGTCTTTCTTCCTGAAATATTTCAGCAATTTCTCTTACAGCTTCCAAAACTTCATGTACACATCTCAATGCTTTCATCACGGCTTCGCCTTCATTCCTCAGCTGCAAAGTTTTCTGGTGAGAATCAAGGTATTAGCATGGGAAATAATTTCACATACAAGTCATAGATTGGTCCCAAAATTTAACATTACGTGATTCAGAACTTTTCTGTTGCACCTGTGATGCATGATAATAATCAAATTCTGTTGTAGCTCAATCTTCTCTACCTTCCTTTGATTTCACTTTTTCTAATGCTGATCTATCTAAGCCCAGGGGCAGGGCCAAAAATTTTAGAAGAGGGGCAAATTAGTTAATATATGAAATAAATTAAATTAAATTATCATATAAAAAGTATAAAATAAATTATTATATAATATTTTTTATGTAAATTATTAATAAATTATGATTTATTTTATTATTTATTCTCTTTTTTCTCTTAATAAAAGAGTCAATAATTTTCTTCTTTAAATATCTTTTAGGTTTAACATAAAAAAAGATTAAATATTCAACCAGATCCCTCAGATTATGAAAATTCCAAAATGATCTCTCACATTTAAAAAAAAAGAGACAAATTGGTCCTCTATATAGTTCCGTACAATTAAAAGGGGATAAATTAGCCTTTCGTACAGTGTATGGAGGATCAATTTGTTCTATTTTTTGAAATGTGACGGATTAATTTAGGATTTTAAGGGACTAACTTGTCCCACAATATAAACCTGAGGGGCCTGTTTAGGTATTTAGTAAAAAAAATGTGTATCAATGTATTATTTAACATTGGAATAGAGTATCGATTATAAATAACTAATTAGTAAGTATAAACTCCACTAAATGGATAAAGTGAATTAATAAGAGAAAAATCTTAAAAAATATACTCTAGAAACATTTATATGGTTCATACTTTTATATCATAAGTGCTATTATATCAAAAGACTTTTATTATCTATTATGTATACTATGTGTGGAGATGATAAAATCTTTTAAAGGGGTCATGATATAAAATATACATAGAATTATACAAATATACAAAATTTTATCGTCCTTCCTTCCCTCCGCCCTTGTCTAAGCTTCTTGTCTCCTGCAAAACCTCCTCAAAAGCTGAACATGGATATCTTTATGTATTTCATCTTTCTGTAAAAGTACTGAAAAATTAACATAACAGAAGATCACTAGCTTGACAAATTCCATCATCACCCCCAAAAATTAAAAAAATAGCAGAAAAGAAGGGGATTGAAGTTCACCTCCTAATTCATATTGGTGCATTCCAAGATGCGACCTGCCATTCTATTATGGTTTCTTTCAACAGTGCCGAGGTTACTGAGAATCTTGTTTACACCACTTTGGGAATCACTTTCAGTTCGTTGGTTCCAGATAAATTCTGTAATGGCCATGCGCTTTCAGGCCTTATTCAAGAAAATGTTGATGAAAATACGTATTGCTTACTAGTTTCAAATAACAAGACAAAATGTATTGTGGAATTTACCAGTTCAAGAAACATTGGATTAGTTGAATTTTGATATCTAAGGTATTAAGAGTTGTTTCCTTTTTATGACGGGTTGCATAAATTCAAGAATATGTATTATTGTTCATCGTCAAGATCTTGGCTTTAAGGCCTTCTCTGTCGCCCCTCACTCATGCCTTCTGAACACAAGCAAGGCTCCCCATTTACTTTCTTGAATCTTGTAGCAATAGCAATACTTTGATCTCTCAAAAAATCTCATCACTAATCAATCCCATCATCGTTCTTTGTTCTTTCTTGAACCCTGGAGCACTTCTTAGTCTAGGTCTCTTCAGAGGGAAAAAAAAAATAAAAAAGAAAAGAAAAAGAGATACACAATAGCAAGACTCACATTAGCTGTTGTTGAATATTAGAGCAATTCATGGTTTAGTTGTCTCTAAAAATTGAATCAGCAAAATGTCAAGGACCAAGAAAAGTAATACGCAATAGCGTTATCATTTTCCCTTTTCCTCCCATGTTAGGAAGAATTCTTGGTTTTGGTATTCGTCAGAAATTGTCTGATGTCATTGTTGTTCTTCCTCTTCATCCTGGTTTTGATTACCGGACTCGCTGCATCACCCACTCCGCTCTCAAGGTTCGAGAGAATGTGACCCAACGAAACTTACGAGAGATCGACGTTGGTTGCGGTTCCGCTATGCAGAGGCCAATTTATAGATTGCTGGAGGCGGTGGAATGAGTTACTTTGGGCTTGGGCCCGTTGTTGAGAGAAAAAAAAACCTAGAAATTTCATTATTGTTAAGCGGTTTTTCCATTTACTTATAATTTATTTTTTAATAGTATATTCAAATAGATCTAAGCATTTTTTTTAAAAAATAAATCTTTAAAGTAAGTCCTCAAACTATTGTTTAAAAATTTGTACATTGCAATTTTAACTTGTAATTGCTTCTGAACACTCATTAACTTCTCATTATGTTTATTTTTAAGTAATAATTTTATGATTAAGAAGTTTTCCAATTTTTTAAAGGTGTGCTTTTTTTAACCAATATTAAAAAATTTTAAGATGTATTTTTTTATCATAGTTTCTATAAAATTTTATTTTCAATATGTTAACGTCTTACATATTTTTATTAAAAACTGCCTTTTTTTTGTTCAAACTAACACACACCGGCATTAATTAAACATGACTTAGTTTTAATAATAATGTAATTATTTGTTAACTTAGTTTTAATGATAATGTAATTATTTGTTTGACATAGATATTACAACATTAGCTCAATAACTACCTTGCTTCCTCATAGATATTTAATTAATGTTGCAAAAGATTAAGTTAATGTTAATAATCACACACCAAAAAAAAGTTACTGACAAAAGAAAAATTTGAAGACAGACACACGACACAAACTAGCCTGTTTTGAATTCACTTCTCGATCCTCCTTTGATTTATATTCCCTTTCACTGAATAGTAGTATCCACAGCAACTGCAATGAAGCTCCTTGCCAATCTTCCTGCAGTTTATTTCAAACCTAATTAGAAACAATGTGATCAAATTCATTAAACGCTTGGGGTATACCACTCTTTGAATTTTTGGAGATGCAACTTATCTTATCGCTTCCGAGTCTTCAGGTTCACACCTCATTGCTTTCATCTGGACTTCATATTCATTCCCAGCAACTATTTACTTGAGTAACTGGCAAGTGAAGTAAATTTCATGTGTTGGATTAGCCACTAAATATAAATGAGTATGTGATTGGTCTGTAGTAGCATTCAATCTTCTCTAATGCAGTTGTAATCTTGTAATGCATGGGGATCATTACATTTTGTTGCGCCCAAACTATTAGTTGTCATCCCTGCAAGGGTTGGATCTTGTCAACAACGGCAAAAAAAGGATGGTTCTTAGCATTTTCACTGGCTTAAGAAAAAAAAAAAAAGGACACCAGTGAAATATCACAAGCCATCTTCTCTGGCTACTTGTCTACTGCAAATCTAAGGATCCAGTCCTCTGTAAATCCTTTTCTAAAAGCCAAACAATATTATTTTTCGACAAGTCATCTTTCTAGAAACAACAATAAGAAACATGACAAAGGCTATTACATACTATAAAAGATGCAAATTCTTTAACATAATATAAATGCAGACCAAGATATTGGCAACACAAACCAATCTGTTTCGATTCACTTCTAGGTCTTCCTTTGGCTAATTAGTAAACTTATTACCCCTCACTTTCCACTTCTACTGCAATGCCCTTTGTTTGTCTTCCTGAAATAGATTTCAAATGAACTTAGAAATTGTCAAATTCTTCTGATGAATCAGATATTCCATACTCTGGATTTTGAAAAAGCTATATCTGTTACAGCTTCCAAAACTTCATGTACATATCTCAATGCTTTCATCACAGCTTCACGTTCATTCCTCAGCTACAAAGTTTTCTGGAGAGAATCAAGGTATTAGCATGGGGGCATTTCATACACAAGTCATAGATTAGTCCATAAGTTTAAAATGAGTATGTGATTGACATGCAGTATCATTCGAAACTTTTCTGATGCACCTGTAATACATGAGCATAATCAAATTCTGTCGCGCCTGAGCTAGCCATTGGCATCCTTACACGAGTGCTAATGCTTCCCAAGTCTTGGCATGAACCATGACACCAATATTTCACTGGCTTAGGAAAAAGCACCAGCAAGACTACACAAACAATCTTCTCCACCTTCCTTTGATTTCACTTTTTCTAATGCTGATCTAAGCCTCTTGTCTCCTACAAAACCTTTTCAAAAGCCGAACATGAATATCTTCAGGAATTTCATCTTTCTGAAAAATAATGAAAAATCAACATAACATAAGATTAGTAGCATGACAAATCCCACCACCACATAAATAATAATAATAATAATAAGGCAGAAAATAAGGGGATAGAAGTTCACCTCCTAATTCATATTTCTGCATTCCAAGTTGCGACCTACCATTCTATTATGGCTGGTTTCAACACTGCCAAGGTTATTGACAATCTTGTTCACACTTTGGGAATCACTCACTTTCAGTTATAACTTTTTGGTAACCTTTGTTCCAAATTAATCCCATTATCCTCCTCCACAACAAAAAGAAAAATGGGGAAGGATAATCAGTTTTAAATTAGGAATTGATCTGTTGATCTTCCCAAATACTTAAGAATATTAATTTGTAGGCTCACAGTCAGTTTGGTTTAGTGTCCTCTTTAAAATGGGCTATAAAAAACTACATATATATATATATATATATATATATATATATCATCTATAAAAAACATTGGTTTGCATTAGCCGCACCTACCATGATTGTTGTAGTTATAAATCAGCAAATCAAGTATTGAAAAGAAGGTTAGAACTGATTAGATGTTACGGTTTGACATGATACCTTATCCAGGCTTGTAAAGGCGCAGGGCCAGCATTTGCAAACTGCATGGAAGTAGAAACGTGCACACGCCGCACAACTCGCTTCTTGCTTGCCCTTGCCAGATGAATAACTTGTTATATGCCATTCAGATTAAGATAATGTTAATAAGATTTAATTTTGCAAAAGATTAAACTAATGTTAATAATCAAGACAAATATGAAGACGGGCACATATACAATACATTGGCAACATAAACCAACTTGTTTTCAATTCACTCATGGGTCCTATTTTGACCTATAACCGTTCACTTTCAACAGCAACTTCCTGCAGTGTATTATTATATTTCAAAGGAATTTAGAAACTATGTGATCAAATTCTTTTAATACATTTGGTATTCCATACCTGGGATTTCTGAAAATGCAACTTTTCATATTACTTCAAAAAGGTTCACACTTCAAAGCTTTCATCTCAGCTTCATGTTCATTCTCAGCCACAGTTTTCCGGAGATGATCAAAGGTACTAGCAAGTGAAGTAAATTTCATATATAAGTCAGCTTAGCCCATAAGAATATATGAGTACGTGATTAGTCAGCTGCAGCATTTATGTTTAATCTTCTCTGATGCAGCTATAATGCATGGGGATCATGAAATTCTGTTGCACCTGAACCATTAATTGCGTCCTTAGATTCACTGAGATTACTCACCTGATGCTACTTCGTATACTGAGATTCACTGCTGAGATTACATGTTTCTGACTTTTGACGGCCTCATGATTAAAGTATTGAATTCTTTATCTTTACCACTATCCTGAATTCCAGGTGAATGAGAATTTAATTTTGGTGGAAACTTGTATCAATCTGGCCCTTTTAAGACATTCATCTTGAGATTGTTTCTGCCATACAAAGACAGTTATTTACATCATGAGAAGCAACATCCACTAGCTGTAAGAGCAACTTGTTTCATCTCCATCTTGCCTGAAGGTTGCTCTATAAATGACATTGCTCTCAATTTTTTCTCTCTTTGGTACAAAGAACGGCCCTTAGGCCAAAAGTAAAACGATAAACTACAAGTAACCGTGGGACAACTGGACAAGGCTTACCCTGAAGAATCTGCTAGGAGGTAAATTTCTTATCTTGATCCAGGAAGACCCTTATTTTCACTCCAGTTTCTTGCAGGAGGCTGTGATTAATCATAACATTAGAATAATCTCCATGATTCCTACGCTTTTAGGCCATATTCAAGAAAACATGGATGAATATGCCCAAAATTTCACCCTCTTGATTGTGCACGTTCTTGACGAGTACCTATGTGGCTTAAAATCATAAATTCAAGAATTCAAATTGTTCAACACCGAGATTCCTTCACTTTGAGGCCTTCTCTGTTGCCTTCCGAACAAAAGCACTGATCCCATCTCCACTCTTGAATCTTGGGCAGTATTTTGATCTCTCCGGAAAACACACCACCGAATCAAATCATGAAAATGTTAAATGATGACTAAATTAATCTCATTATTGTTTGTTCTTTTTCTTGAATAAATGTTAATGGCATTATTGGTCCAGTCTTCATTTTGATTTGTGAATAACAAGTGTATTGTGAAATTTACCAATGCAAGAAATGTAGCATTATTTATCTTTGACCTCTAACGTATGAAGAGTTTAAGTTCCTGTGATGAATTTGTGCGTCTACTTCTGATAAATAATTCAAGAACAGGTGCTTAAATTCAAGAATTCAAATTGTTCATCGCCATGATTATTCCCTTTCGCTTTTCAACCCTTCTCTTGCCGCTTTTTGCATATGCTATGTATCCTCTTAACAAAAGCAATTAAGACTAACATCAATCTAACTGTTCTTCAATATCAGAGCAATTCAAAGTCTTGATATCTCCAGAAACTGCTTCAGGAAAAATGTTAGAAGACCAAGAAACTTATCGCATCATATTCTTCCTTTGTTAGGAACAATTCTTTCATTCTGGTATCTCAAAAAAAATCCCATCACCGAGATGCTGCAGAGAATGAAAAGCTAATGTCCTTGTTGCTTTTCCCTTTTCTGTTTCAGTCGCCAGCTCACTGCACCACCCACTCCGCTCTACAAGATACAAACAGTTCGGAACATGAATGAACGAGAATTGACGTCATCTGAGGCCTATTTATGAGGGGTGTGAGGCGGTGGGCTTCGTAGGTGGGCCTCGTAAATATGCGTCAGATTCATAAAATAAAAATGGAAACAAATAGTGATACTCAGAGACAACGCTCCATCTCAACCCAAAAAAAAAAAAGATTCAATACTTCGCCTGACCAAAAATATACTCAATAATACTTCATGGACAGGACTTTTTTTTGAGTTCAACATAAATGTCTCCGATCAAAATTAATAAATGTCTCGTTCCCGACCCAAATAAATAAACAAATGTCTCATTTATATATTTATTCTTAGTTCAATTCAATAGAAGGCAGGTCTCTAAAACCCGAACCAATGTCGTAGGTTTAAACCCTACATAGTGTGATTTCATTTTTGTTAGATCAAGAATGATAATGGAAATAATTGACTAGTAGTCTAAAATCTGAATTTAACCTCTTAGGGTTAAAACAAAGGAATAGGAGATGTTATATATGTGTGTGTGTGTGTGTTAATTTAATATATTGAGATAACAGAAAAATTAAATGGTCATCAAGAAAATTTTTCATTTATTCATAATTTATTTTTTAATATTATATTAAATTAGATATGAACATTAAAAAAAGGTAAATCCACAAAGTGCATTTTGTGGTTTGCATTCGCCGTACCTACTAGTTATAAATTAGCAAATCAATTATTGAAAAGAAGGTTAGAACTGATTAGATGTTACGGTTTGGCATGAATACCTTAAGCAGGCTTGTATGTGAAAAGAAGCAGGACCAGCATTTGCGAACTGCATGGAAGTAGAAATGTACACACACCGCACAAGTCGCTTCTTGCTTGCCTTATCCAAATGAATAACGACTGTATCCACAAACACCTTAATTAATACCTTCTAGTAATTTCTGTTAAAAGATCTTGTATCAAAAGTAACTTATAAATAAATTATTTTATGTTTGATTGTTTTATAATATTAGTGCTTATTTTGAAATTGTAGTTTTGGTTAACTAACTTTTAAAATTGCTTATATATAGAAAAAGATTTTTTTCCTTGAATATTTATACAAAAATATTAAAAAATTTATTTCAATGTTTTTTGTTGCAAAAAAAATTTAAATTGACGAATTTAAATATTTGAGTTATTATTCTTATTTTAAAAATTAACATTACATTAAAATATTCAACTTGTTAAAAAAACGGTGAAAATATTTGATTGAGTTTCTATTAGTTTTAATTTAATATTTATTTATTTATATAGAAGAGTACAAACTTGTATGAATGAAATTTATTATATTGGTATTTATATTTTTTTACTTTAATTTGACTTTATATTTTAAAAGTAATTATTTGATATTAAGTTAAGATTATAATTCACATAAAAAAAAGTTAATACGTATAACTGACTCTAACCGAAAAAATCAAAGAAATCACAATCACCTTATTGTGAGGAGCAATGGAAAAAAATTTCATTCTAATTAGACTGCAAAAAATGTGAAAAAAAATCAGAATGGAAAAAAATTTTCAAATACGAAACACGAAAAGAAAATGAACATGAGGGGAGGAACAGTGCGAGGAGTGGCTACAGCCTGTAATGATAATTGAAACCAAAAAAAAAAAATCAAAAAGAGAAAACGGTATCTGAGATGAACAGTGCGAGGAGTGGCGTGAGCAGATGCAGCTGTAGCAAATATAGGAAACATTATGCAAAGGAAAAGATAGGTTCTATGAGAAAAAGAGTGTAACAATATATATGGAAGAAGTAACTTTTATAGGCAGTAGAAGTCAACTATTTTCACTTTTTCAGAAGCTTTTAAATAATTTTTTGGGAAGTTATAAGTTATCTTTGTAATTTGATCCAAACACTAGTAGTATGACTATTGATTATCCAAAAGTTAATAAAACTCAAAAGTGTGCGTATCCAAGTGGGCTCTAACTCTTGTTATATGCCATTCAGATTAAGATAATGTTAATAGGATTTAATTTCACAAAAGATTAAACCAATGTTAATAATCAAAACAAATATGAAGACAGACACATACACAAGATATTGGCAACACAACCCAACCTGTTTTCTGTTCAATTCTGGGTCCTCTTTTGACTTATCACCCTTCACTTTCAACTGCTACTACAACTTCCTGCGATGTATTATTATATTTCAAAGGAACTTGGAAAATATGCATGAAGTTCTTTTACTGCATTCCATGCTTGGGATTTCTGGTAAACTTCTTATACAACTTCAGAAACTTCAGGTTCACACTTGAATGCTTTCATCTCAGCCACAGTTTTTCGGAGATAATCAGAGGTAGTAGCAAGTGAAGTAAATTTCATATAGAAGTCAGCTTAGCCCATAAGAATATATGAACATATGTGATTGCCTGATTGGTTTGCTGCAGCATTTAATCTTCTCTGATGCAGCTGTAGTATTGCATGGGGATCATGAAATTCTATTGCACCTGAACTATTAATTGGCATCCTTATAGGGGTGCTGCAATACCCGGTAAGGGCAGGGTTGGATCTTGTCCTATAATAGAATAAAATAAGTAATACTTCTTAGCATGACCTTGACATCAATATTTCACTGTCTTAAGAAAAAGCAACAATAAAATTACACAAACAACCTCCTCTATCTATCTGTACTTTCACATTTGCTGATGCCAATCTAAGCATCCAGTCCCCTACAGTTCTTTTTTAAAAGCTGAACAATATTACCTTTGTACATTTCATCTTTCTAAAAAATAATAGGAAATTTGAAAAAAAAATTAGAAAATTGATAACATGTGTTTACTCACCTGATTCTACTCTATATACTGAGATACAAATCATAAACTCATTTGCAGTACCATTGAAACTTTTTTGAAGCAGTTGTAGTGCATGAGGATAATTAAATTTTGTTGTACAGGAACTAACTGTTGGCATCCTTACACAAGTGTTGCTTCCTTAGACACGTTGGGTATACCATACTTTGAATTTCTGGAGATGCAACTTATCTTACAACTTCCTAATCTTCAAGTTCACACCTCATTGCTTTCATCTCAACTTCATATTCATTCCCGGCAACTGTTTACCTCTATAACTAGCAAGTGAAGTAAATTTCATGTGCTAGATTAACCACTGGGTATAAATGAGTACGTGCTTGATCTGCAGTAGCATTCAATATTCTCGAACGCAGTTGTAAATTTGTAATTCATGGGGATCATTAAAATTTTGTTGCACCTAAACTATTAGTTGTCATCCTTACAAGGGTTGGATCTGGTCCACAACAACACAAAAAGGATGGTTCAACAACACTAAAATATCACAAACAATCTTCTCTCGCTACCTGTAATTTCACTTTTGCTACTGCAAATGTAAGCATCCAGTCCTCTACAAATCCTTTTCCAAAAGCCGAACAATTTTGTCTTTGGACAATTCATCTTTCTAGAAAAAAATAATAAGAAACATGACAAAGGTTGTTACACACTACAAAAGAAGCAAAATGTTTTTACATGATATAGAAGCAGACCAAGATATTGGCAACACAAACCAACCTATTTCGAATTCACTTCTAGGTCTTCCTTTGGCTAATTAGTAAACTTATTACACTTCATTTTCCACTTCTACTGCAATGTCCTCTGTTTGTTTTAATGAAATAGATTTCAAACGAACTTAGAAATTATATTGTCATATTCTTTTAATGCATCAGGTATTCCATACTCTTGATTTCTGGAAATGCTATTTCTATTACAGCTTACAAAACTTCATGTACACATCTCAATTGCTTTCATCACGGCTTAATGTTCATTCCTCAACTACAAAGTATTCTAGAAAGAATCAAAGCATTAGCATGGGGAATAATTTCATATTCAAGGCTTAAATTAGCCTATAAGTTTAAAACAAGTTTGTGATTGATATGCAGTATCATTCAAAACTTTTCTGAGGCACCTGTAATGCATGAGCATAATCAAATTCTGTTGCACCTGAGCTAGGCGTTGGCATCGTTATACACGAGTGCTAATGCTTCCCCAGTCTTAGCATGAATCATGGCTCCAATATTTCACTGGCTTAGGAAAAAGCACCAGCAACATTGCACAAACAATCTTCTCCACCTTCCTTCGATTTCACTTTTTCTAATGCTGATCTATGTAAGCTTCTACAAAAGCTTTTCAAAATCCAAACATGAATATTTTAGGTATTTCATCTTTCTTAAAAATAATGAAAAAATCAACATAACAGAAGATTAGTAGCATGGTAAAGTCCATCACCACACACAAAGAAAAAGGCAGAAAAGAAGGGGATAGAAGTTCAACTCCTAATTCATATTTTTGCATTCCAAGATGCGACTTACCACTCTATTATGGTTGCTTTCAACACTGCCAAGGTTATTGATAATCTTGTTCACACTTTGGGAATCACTCACTTTCGGTTATAACTTTTCGGTAACATTTGTTCCAGATTAATTCCATTAGCCTCCTCCACAACAAAAGAAAAATAGGGAAGGATAATCAGTTCTAAATTAGGAATTAATCTGATGATATTCCCAAATACTTAAAAGAGACTTAATTTGCAGGCTCAGAATCAGTTTGGTTCAGTCTTTACTTTAAATTGGGAAATATGATAAAGCTCATCTTTAATTTGTTCAAATTTTATAGGGGCACTAAACTGACCTTTAATGCTGTTATGCTTGTGTACCAGTAACAGAGAAGGGGAGAGGACCAACTGGTTCTGCATGTTATTTGCCTCTTATGTATTCAACTTCTTGATTGATGCATTTCGGATGCAAAGAACTGTTCAACATTGGTATGCATTTGCCTTACCTCCCATAATTGGTATAGTAATAATTAGTAAATCAAGTATTAAAAAGAAGGTTAGAACTGATTAGATGTTACGGTTTGGCATCCAGGCTTGCATGTGAAAAGACGCAAGGCCAGCATTTGCAAACTGCATGGAAGTAGAAACAGGTACACGCCATACTAGTCACTTCTTGTTTGCCTTTGCCAGATGAATAACTCTTGTTATATGCCATTCAGATTAAGATAATGTTAATAGGATTTAATTTTGCAAAAGATTAAACTAATGTTAATAATTAAGACAAATGTAAAGACAGACACATATACAAGATATTGGCAGCACAAACCAACCTGTTTTCAATCACTTTTGGGTCCTTTTTTTACTTATCACCTTTTACTTTCAACTGCAACTTTGTGCAATGTATTATTATATTTCAAAGGAATTTAGAAACTATGTGATCAAATTCTTCTAATACACTGGGTATTCCATACTTGGGATTTCTGGAGCTGCAACTTCTCATACAACTTCAGAAACTTGAGGAGTTGAGGTTCACACTTCAATGCTTTCATCTCAGCTTCATGTTCATTCTCAGCCAGAGTTTTTTGGAGAGAAAATCAAAGGTACTAGCAAGTGAAGTAAACTTCATATACAAGTCAGCTTAGCCCATAAGAATATGTGAGTATGTGATTGGTCTACTGCAGCATTTATGTTTAATCTTCTTGATGCAGCTATAATGCATAGGGATCAAGAAATTCTATTGCACCTGACCCATTATTTACATCCTTAGATTCACAGATTACTCACCTGATGCTACTTCATATACTGAGATTCACTGTTGGCATTATGTGTTTTTTGTCCTTTGACAGCCTTATGATTAAAGTATTGAATTCTTTATCTTTATCACTATCCTGAATTCCAGGTGAATGAGAATTTAATTTTGGTGGAAGCTTGTATCAGTCTGGCCTTTTTAAGACATTCATCTTGAGATTGTTTCTGCAATAAAAAGACAGTTATTTACATCATGAGAAGCAATATCCATTGGTGTTCTACACGAGCTACTTGTTTCATCTCCATCTCGCATGAAGCTTGCTCTATAAGTGACATTGTTGCCAATTATTTCTCTTTTTGGTACAAAGAAAGGCCCTTTAAGTCAAAAGAAACCGAACCACAACCTACAAAGTAACTGTGGGACAACTGAACAAGGCTTACCCTGAAGAATTTGCTAGGAGGCTAAATTTCATATATTGTGCCAGGAGAACCCTTATTTTCACTCCAATTCCTTGCAGGAGCTTGTGATTAATCATAATATTAGCATAAGGATTAGCTTCTATTAAGATCACCTCCCAGTAACAAATTCACACTTTTCTGATGCAGCTGTTAATGCACGAGGATAATTAAATTCTGCTGTAAAATGATGATTCTTAGCATGAACATGAACCTATATTTCCCTGGCTTAAGAAGAAAAAAATAAAAAAGAAGACCTGTACTACACGAACAATCTTCTCTAGCTACATGTGACGTTGTTGAAGTTGTTGAGAATCGTGCCAAAACTCTGGGAATCGATTTCAATTCTAACTTTCATGTAAGCTTGCTCCAGATTAATTTCAATAATCTCAATGATTCCTACGCTTTCAGGCCATATTCAAGAAAACATAGATGAATAGTTGGGATAATTTACTGGTTTGAAATAGTAAGTGTATTGTAGAATTTACCAGTTCAAGAAAAATGCTGGATTAGTTTATTCTCATCCCAATCGTATCTAGAGTTATTCCTTTTGATGAACTTTTGCATCCACCCTCTAGCGCTGTTATCGGAGTTATGGTTGCTATGCACTGCACCTAAGAAGAAGATATCTTGATTGTGCACGTTCTTGACAAGTACCTATGTGGCCTAAAATCATCATTAGGCACTGATCCCAGCTCTTTTCTTGAATCTTGGGAGCAGTATTTTGATCTCTCCGGAAAACACACCACCGAATCAAATCATGAAAATGTTAAATGATGACTAAATAAATCTCATTATTATTCTTTCTTTTTCTTGAATCCCGGAGGCTTGGGCACTTCAATATCTCAGTCTCTTCAAGAATCACATCCCCAAAGACCAAAATGTTAGAAACAAGAAGATGTTAATGGCATTATTGGTGTAGTCATCATTCTGATTTGTAAATAACAAGTGCATCGTAAAATTTACCAATGCAAGAAACGCGTGATTTTTTATCTTTGACCTCTAACGTAATGAAGAGTTTAAGTTCTTGTGATGAATTTTTTGTCTGCTTCTGAAAAATAATATCTCACATTAAGAACAGTTGCTTAAATTCAAGAATTCAAATTATTCATCGCCATGATTATTCCCTTTCGCTTTTCAACCCCTTCTCCTGCCACCACTTGCTTATGCAATATATATCCTGTGAACAAAAGCAAGTAATTAAGACTCACGCCAGGTGAAATTTCTTGAATATCAGAGCAATTTCAAGGCCTTGATAGATCTCCAAAAATCGCTTCAGGAAAATGTTAGAAGACCAAGAAACTTATGGCATCATATTCTTCCTTTGTTCTTGATTGTTAGAAAGTAGGAACGATTCTTGATTGCTAGGTATATTGAAAAATCTCATCGCGGAAATGCTGAAGAGAATGAAGCTAATGTCATTGTCGCTGCTCTTCCTTTACAAGAAACACAAAGCTCAGAACACGAAGGCAAAAATTCTGACCTGTGGCCTATTTATAGGTGGTGTGAGGCGGTGGGCTTCGTAGGTGGCCCTCGCAGATATGAGTTAGATTCATTACCAAAAAAAAAAAAAGAAACAAATCGTGATATACAGATTCAATACTTCATTTTGACCAAACAAAAAAATTCAATTCTTTTTTTTCAATTCAAAAGAAATGTCTCATTTATATATATAATTTTAATTTAATATATTAATTTTATGAGTTAATATTTTGAAATAAAAGAAAATTAAATTTTCATCAAGTAATTTTTTCATTTATTCATAATTTATTTTTTAATATTGTATTAAATTAGATTTGAACATTAAAAATGGCAAATCCACAAAGTATTGTTTAATAAATTTGTGCACTACAATTTTAACTTATATTTGCTTCTGAACACACTCATTAACTTCTCATTATATTCATTTTTATGTTTTAATTTTAGGATTAACAAGTTTTCTAAATGTTTAACGTCATTTTTACAAATCTTGGAAAAAATTGAAGAGGAGATTTTAAAACGTTTTTGTTTATTCTTATTATTCTTAAAAACACAGAAAATAAATTTTCTGTCCACTATGTTATTCCCTTATATGAGTGCTCCTTTCTATTAAAATTCATTTAAATACACTTGAATTTTAATTGTAAAACATACCTCTGCATTCAATCTCAAGCAAGGTCATCATCTACCTATAGCAGCAACTGTTATGCAAAATTCTCCATTTCCCTTCTCTTCTGAATTCTATTTTCGTTTCATATATTATTGGTACTTAGTATTTGAATCTATGCTCAACTTACTGTCCATGTTTTCGTACCCACTGCTGCTTCCCCATAAATGTTCCAAGATGAACAATATCACTTGTTATGCTACCCAGAGAGAGAGAGAGAGAGGAAGGATAATCAGTTTTAAATTAGGAAATAATTCGGTGATCTTCCCAAATACTTCAGAATCTTAATTTTGTATACTTGAAAAGTCAAGCATTGGAAAGGTCAATACTGATTAGATGAGAAGGTCAGCACTGATTAGTTGTTAGTATGTTACGGTTTGGCGTGATACCACTCTAGGCTTGCATGTTAAAAGATGGAAGGCCAACATTTGCATACTGCATGGAAGTAAACGTACACACGCCATGCAAGTCGCGTTTTCCTTGCCTTTGCCAAATGAATAGCTGTTATTATATGCCATTCAGATTAAGATAATGTTAATAGGATTTAATTTGGAAAAGATTAAACCAATGTTAATGATTAAGACAATTATGAAGACAGGCACATACACAAGATATTGGCAACACAAACCAACCTGTTTCCAATTCACTTCTGGGTCCTCTTTTGACTTATCACCCTTCATGTTCAACTGCTACTAGAACTTCCTGCAAAGTAGTATTATATTTCAAAGGAATTTAGAAAATATGTATCAAATTCTTTTAATGCATGGTATTCCATTAGATCTCACCTGATTCTACTTTGTATACTGAGATACCAATCATAAAGTCATTTGCAGCATCATTCAAACTTTTTTGATGCAGTTGTAGTGCATATGAGGATAATTAGATTTTGTTGTACCTGAACTAACTGTTGGCATCCTTACACAAGTGTTGCTTCCTTCAAGTGCATGGCTGGATCTTGTCAGCATCAATATATAAAAAGATGATTCTTAGCATGAACATTTCCCTGGCTTAGAAAAAAAGAGACCTGTACTCCACGAACAATCTTCTGATCTAGGTACATGTGATTCCGGTTTCGCTAAAGCTGATCTAATAAGCATCTGGTCTGTATTACAATACTTTTTCAATAGCTGAACAAACACGATTATCTCTATCTATGTATTTTATCTTCCTTAAAAGAAGTTCACTTTCCAACTCCGAATTTAGCATTCCAGGATGCAACCCACATCTATTATGGCTACTTGCGTTTTCGCTGAGGTTGCTGAGAATCATGTCAAAGCTTTGGGAATCGATTTCAATTATAACTTTCTGGTGGCCTTGTTCCAGGTTAATTTCAATTATCTCCATGATTCCTACACTTTCAGGCCATATTCAAGAAAACGTGGATGAATGGTTGGAATAATTGACTACTTCGAAATAATAAGTGTATCGTAGCATTTACCAGTTCAAGAAAAATGTTGGATTAGTTGATTCTCATCCGAGTCGTATCTAGAGTTATTCCTTTTGATGAACCTGCGCATCCACCCTCTAGTCTTTAGTTTTGATTGCTGTTAACTGATTATGGTTGCTAATCACTGCGCCAAAGGAGAAGAGATCTTGATTGTGCATGTTCTTGATAAGAACCTATGTGGTGTAAAATCATTAAGCACAGGTTGTATCAATTCAAGAATTCGATTTGTTCACCATCAAGATTCCTTCAGTTTGAGGCATTCTCTGTTGCCTTCCGAATCTCCTTTTCTGAATCTTGGGGAAGCATTTTGATCTCACGAAAAAAACACATCGCCGAATCAAATCATGAAAAATGTTAATGAATACTAAATTAATCCCATTATTATTCTTTCTTTTTCTTGAACCCTAGAGCACTAGTTGATCTCAGTCTCTTGAAGAATCACATTACGAAAATGCTAAAAGAAAATGTCAATGGCATTACTGTTCTACTCTTCATCCTGATTTGTAAATAATAAGTGTATCGTAAAATTTACCATTGCAAGAAATGTTGGATTATTGATCTTTGACCTCTAACGTATGAAGATTTTAGTTCTTGTGATGAATTTGTGTGTCTACTTCTACTCTTCAGATTAAATTTTCTGGGCATAATGCTCAATCCTGGTAAATAATCTCACATTAAGCACAATTGCTTAAGTTCAAGAATTCAAATTGTTCGTCTCCAAGATTCCCTTTTGTATCGAAAAATCTCATAACGGAGATGCTGAAGAGAATGAACCTAATGTCATTGTCGCTGCTCTCACTTTCATTCTGTTTCCGTCAGCAGCACACTGCATCACCCATTCCGCTCCCAAGAGACGAAAATTCAGAACCAGAAAATACCACACAAAGTATGCAATTGACCCCAACGTGAGGTCTATTTATAAGTTCTGGGAGGCGGTGGGCACTAGTGCTTTCCTTTGGGCCTTTGATCTGTAAGATGCTCAGCCCAAAAACCAAAAAAACCTTTTTTGATTTATTCGCAATTTATTTTTTAACATTATTTTTAGGATTTAATTGTCACTGATAATGTATAATTTATTTACACAGTCATCTAATCATGTATTGTCATATAAGTCATGATAGTTATTTTTATACTCATTGCTTGAAAAGTCATCCAAACTAAATGTTTTGATTGAATGACAGTATAAAACTGTTTTACACTGTCAGTGCATCAAAATTAAATTCTTATTTTTATTAATTGTTTTTATTTTTTTATTCAATTAGAGGAAATTGTAATTTATTTGGGGTGTTGGGATGTTAAAATTGCAATTGTAACATGTAATTTTAATTTCAATTCTAATTATAAAAGAATTGGAATTGACTTTTAATTTTATAATTTTAAATTTTTTATGCCTTACCATTTTCTAAATATTTTTATTTAAAGTAAATTTTTAAAGTTTTATTTTCATTGTAATAATTAATTATTTTTTAATTATACTTTCATATTCCTCTTCTATTAACATATACACTACATTGAATATTATGTTAATTATCACTTCCACAATTTTCAATATTCAAAATATTACAAGTCTTAAAATATCATAATTGAAATTTTTTCATAACTCATATTCGACATTGCAGTGAAAGGTATTATAACATTAAAATTTTATAATATTATTAATGAAAAATAAAAATAAATTGAAAAGCATACAAAAATAAATCCATTCATATATTTGAAGAAAAATAGTTACCTTTGCAGAAATATAATTTTGAAAACCACCATAAAAGTTAATGAATCAAACCAAAAATTTCAAATTCATTCCTCAACTCAAATGTTGGAAGATATTCCTTCTATTATATATTGGGATTCATTTACTATAGTTAAATTTTACATATATATTACTTTCCAAATCAGTCTTAAATCTCTATCTTTCCTAAAAAAAAAATATCAACAATCTATTTTTCAATTTTTTCTCTTTTTCAAAAAGTTTCTAATTTTAAATATAGAATTTTTGAAAATCATAAAAAAAATCTATCTACCCATCTTACTATACCATATTTGAGTTTTTGCAACTTAAACATTCTAATTTATCGATTCCACAATTTTCATTTTAATTTTTAAAAAAATTTAATTTTTCAACATTGAAATATTTTATTAAAATTCAATCCCATAATTTATACTTTTTTATATTGATACTAATTATTTATCAAATTTTTTATAAAACTAAATAATTATATTACTTTTTATTGAAAATAATTATGTAATTGATGCTACTCCAATAAGTTAATTAGATGAAGTAAATTAGGATTATTTATGAATTTTTTAACTAATTATAGCACATTAATTATAACCATATACTTTAGAATTGATATTTTAACTTATTAAAAGAATGTACAAGAAAAGAAGGTGTAATTGAAATTGCATAAATTAAATTTATTCATTATCTTTTATTAATATGAAATTATATTTTTATATTTTTATCAGTTAAATATTTTTATTTTCTAAAAATATAAATAGTTAGGGATGATAAAAAAACTTGCTGAATGAGGGCACTCATGAAAATTATCTGTAATGAGGACATGTTAAGTCTTCATAGGGACGAGGTAAAATCCCTATTTGTTAAATAAGGTAGGGATAAGGAATGAGGTTCCTACCCTATGAAACCAGCTAATTCGTCATAGATATAGAAAACCTTAGTACACTTTCATTGTTTTAATTATCTTTATTGAATTTACATTATATATGTATTCTCATTTTTAATTTGAATTATATTGCATTACTATAGTGTTTATTATTGTGGATATTTATATTTTGAACTTCAAAGTATTTTTAAAATTATTCTATTTTTTGGAATTTTTCAAACGATATTTAAAATTCTATATAAAATAGAATGACACATTCATATTTTATTTATTTATTTAATTGTTTAACTATTAACTTATTTTAAAAATAAATTTACATACCCAATTTTTATAATATATATTGAAATAAATCATTAGACTAAAATCCCAACCTAGTCCCTCAGGTTTATAGTGAGGGACAAATTAATCCTTTAGATTTGAAAAATCCTATTCTAGCCCCTCAAATGCACAAATGGGGACAATTTAGTCCCTCTGTAAAATTATTATTTGAATTGTGTCTTGTTAGCTTATTTACATGTATTGTTAACTTATTTATGTGTACTGTTAATTTTTATAGTGGTCCCAACTTGCTTCATTCCTTTAAACGAAGTTATTTAGACCTTCTTTTTCATTTTTTTTATCATTATAACTCTTTGCTCAAAAGAAAGATTTTGACTTTAAGTTATCATTAGTTCTGCGCAAAACAAAGGAGTAGGGCAAATTAGGACCCGTCGTAAAAATTAACAGTACACATAAGTAAATTAACAGAATATGTGGACATTTTTATTAACAGTTCAGACAATAATTTGACAGAAGGATTAATTTGTCCCCATTTGTAAAATCTGAGGGATTAATATAAGATTTTTCAAATATGATAGACTAATTTGTCCCCAACTATAAACCTATGGGACTGAATTAGGTATTTAGTCAAATTATTATTTACTTTCTATAATAGTCAACAAATTATCTTTTATTATTATCCTGTACATCATACGGGTCAAACAACTAATGAAATATAAATTAAATTGACTTGGTTTGTATTGAAGTTTTAAAGCCAACTCAACTTCCATTAAATAGGATTTCGAAAAGAAAGAAAATAAATTTACAAATCAAATCATTTTTGTAACATTCTAAGCATATGTAATACTTGGTGTACACATGTCCTTAGATAAGTTTCATATGAACCTACGGTCCCTCAAGACCCACCCATGTAGCTGGGAAGGCCCCGAATTGCAGAAACCATATTTCAGCCAAGTTTTGTAAAATTATGCAGAACAAGTTCGCTACAGGGAGCGTACCCGGGACCTACCCATGTAGCTGGGAAGGCCTCGAATTGCAGAAACTATGTTTTAGCCAAGTTCTGCAGAAGGGATATAGAAACCAAAACACCATATATTATAACAGACTCAGGAGTACTGAGCAGACATAAGATGACATAATCTGGTACTAGCCTAGAGGTGTTAAAAACATTAATGTAAAAATGAATTTATGAGTCTTTCAATCTTATATACTATTTACTTAATCTATATTAACCAATATAAGACTATACTTCTCAGAAAAACTCTAACAAAAATAGCAGTTCGCATAATTTTATTTTCTTAATATTGTTGGTTTCTGTAATTTCTAAGGTCCCCCGGGACCCACCCATGTAGCCGAGAAGGCCCTGAATTGCAGAAACCATGTTTCAGCCAAGTTCTGTAGAATTATGCAGAATAGGTTCGCTACAGCGAGCTATACTCACTGCAATGAACAAGCGAGCTCTTCTATCCCAGTTTTATCAGACAGGCTCGCTGCAATGAGCGTGCCCAATGATAATATAGTAGAAAATGACACAGTTTTGATAAATGAGTCACTCACTCTTTAAAAACCCTTCCCCTTAGGGTTTCCATTAAGAAACCAAAAGCCTTTCTTCCCCAAACCCTCATTTTCTCTCTTCCTCTCAAATCCACTTTAGTCCATCATCCCTAAGCTTCAAAGGTATGTAAATGTTGTTGATTTATGCCTTACTCCTTTCCATTCCTTTAAGTTCTCAGTTGGGTATTATTTATTTCTTCTGTTGTTGTTAAGTGTGGGTGCTCCCCCAATATTGTTAGAGTAAATTTAGAGTAATCCAGGAGCACTCATATATTTCTTATAAGTTTGATGGTTGCAATGACAGACATTGGTGTCATTTCTCCTCCTCAAAGCCCCCATAGTGTTGGCTCTTCCCAGTTTACCCCTCCAGATGGGTGGGTTTGATCTTATGACCTTATTTTGGTCATCTTTGTATATATATATAAAAAATTAATTTCTAGTGTCATGAAATATGTATAACACATGTATACTTGAGTTTTAACATGAAGTAAGATATTTATGTGTATTTTGCAAAGATTAGAGAATATGTTTGAAGCTTAACATGAAAATCTATGTTTATCAAATGCATAGGACTATTAATTGGAATATAATTGCTACTATATGATTTATTCATGATTTTGAATTTGGTTTATTATTTAAATGAGAATTTGTTATGATTAATGAAGTCAGAAGTAAAGCCTTGAGTTTATTTATAAGAATATGAAACAGGTTGAACTTAGAATTTTAGAACCCCTTTTTTATGATTTTAGCATGATTTTAGAACAGGAAATTGCCTAGAGAAACAGAGCTGTGAGTTAACGGTAGTTATTTCGTTAATCTTAGTATCCCAAGGCCCACCAATGGTAAGTTATCCTTATTTCATATCAGTTCACCAGGGACCATTAAGATCTCAGCTATGGACTCATATTTGCTAAGGACTGAGTACTACCATTTAGTTTACGGATAGTCTATTCTCTTTTTAATACCTTGGGAAATAATGTGGTTTTTATCCCTCCATTTACTAATGATTTTATAGATATTTATATAAAATAAATAGAATGATTTGTGAATGCTGTATTATTATTATCTATGTAGCTTCCTTCATGTCCCATATATGGTTATAGGTGAGGATCCACTCACTGAGTTTTTATGATAAAGCTCACCCTTCTTCTCTTCCTTTTCTCATAGATACAGTATTAACTTTGGATTCTCCACCTCCTCCTCCTCAGCATTGGATATCTTCAGTTTGGTAAGTTTCACATTACCGTAAAGTCTTTTGCATATTATAGAGTGCTCCAATAATGTGACGGCAGGGTCCCGAACCACAGATTTATACATTTTTCAATTTTGGATATATCATGATTCTTTTATATTTAAAATAGTATAGCATTCGTGAATCTTTTGTAAACGGAAACTCAATTTGATATATATGTATTACAACTATAGTTTCAGATTACACTTATTCGAAAAGAATGATTTAGGTTTATTATGAGTTTAATGTGAGATTTAATTTATAATTGAAATTGATTATTATGAATAAAATATGCTTAGAGTACAATGTGGTGATCACGAGACTTACGTGGAGATAAGATTTCTCACGTGCCGATCACAATCTAAGTCAAGTCATGACAACACAAAAATTAATTTAAAAATCAAATCATTTCTTTCTTTTTTTTTTCATTCCAAATGCTATCAAAAGTAATATGTCATTATGATGTTTGATGAAAGGGTTAATTTACACCCTTATCCTATTCCGTTTTTCATTTTAGTGCTATAATTATTTTTGTTTTTTATGTCTCTTATGTATCAAATATATATATATATAATATATATATAAGGCTTAAGTATGTTGATTTTTTTCTTTTTTTTTTGAAGAAATGGAAAGATAGAGCTTTGTAGATGATGAACTTCTAACCTGAACATGACATAATAAAGTCCAAAAGGCCAAATGTACCAAACAAAAAAGAGCCCAAAAGACCAAGCTAGTGTTTAGGAAAATTATGGACCTATTTGATTTGAGTTTCCAGTTTTTATTTTCAATTTGTCAGTTTTCTAGATTTTGTAAAGAAAATATTGAAAAGTATGATGAAAACTATAAATTTCATTTTTCAATTTTTAGTATTTTTTTCACAAAATTCTAAATACTGAAAAATGAAAATGAAAATTGAAACTAAACCTACCCTAATCCTTTAACTCTTATAATAAATTAATAATGAAAACAAAAGCTTTGTGTTAGATCTTGTATACTCAAAATATATGTGTGAATCAACGTGGTGATTAGAAATAATATTATTCTTGAATAGTTATCTCTTTGTACATCAAACAGCTGGAGTTCCAAGGTTGTCTCTTGTATGATTTGATTTGATGTCCACCGCACCTAGGAAGGGCCACGTAGGTAATATCAGATCCACACAATCACTCACAAATATTTTTTTTCTCTAAAAATAAAATGATGCAACACACTAAGAGGAAGAGTTTTCAAAACACTCAAATTCATTTATTCAACTCTCTTGTAATTCAAATACATTGCAAGTAATCTCTTTATAGGCTACAACCATGAAGAAAAACAAAAAACTAACAAACTACTAAATTGACTTTATGTAGGTACCATTAAATGCTACATTAAATGCTTCATATACCAAATTGACTTTATGTAGATACCATTAAATGCAACATTAAATGCCAAATCAATTTTTTTATGGTTTAGACTTTGTCTTTCAACTTGTTGGATTATGTAGAATGAGCATAATAAATGCTAAGATTTCCAAGCATGATGAGCATTTAACGCTTGGTTTAAATTTTTCAACATTGCCTCCCTTAAACTAAGCATTTAAATTTGATCATTCCAAGCATTTTCTTCAGCTAGTAGAATAATTCACTCTTCAAAGGTTTTGTAAAAATACCTGCAACTTATTTTTTAGTATGACAGTAATCAATTAATACTTATATCTCAGCCACCAATTCTTGAATCTTGTGGAATCGAATATCGATATGCTTGGATTTCCCATGAAACATTGAATTTTTGCAAAGTGCAATAACAGACTTATTGTCACAAAATATTATTGTGGGAGTATTTTGCTTCTGCTTCAATACTTCAAGAATTCTTCTTAGTCATACTGTCTGTGTAGCATAATTGTCTGCTGTAATATATTCTGCTTCAGCTGTGGAGAGTGCAACAATTGGTTGTTTATTTGAAGACCAAGATACTACGCTAGACTCAAGATGAAAAACATATCCTGAAGTACTTTTTCTTGTTTCTTTGTCACCTGCCCAATTACTATCTATATATCCAACAAGTCACACACCATTAGTATCACCATAAAAAATTCCATCAGTCATGGTACTTTTGATATAGCAAAGAACTCTTTTAACTGCTTGTAAGTGACAGATGTATGGCTCCTCCATGAACCTGCTTAGTAATCCAACTCCAAAAACTAAGTCTGGTCTAGTTACAGTCAAGTATCTCAAACTTCCAATCAAACTCTTGTAATAGGTTGGGTCCATAGCTTTTCTTTAATCTTCTCTTATCAATTTCAACTTCTCTTCAACTCGAGTGGAGACTGACTTTGAATTCTCCATCTGAAATTTCTTTAAAATACCATTAGCATATTTCTTTTGAGAAATAAAAAAGCCATGATCCTGTTGAACAACTTCAATGCCTAGAAAGTAAGACATTAGACCCAAATCTGTCATTTCAAAATGTTTCACTATGGCCTCTTTAAATTCTGTAATCATCTCCAAATTATTCCCAACGAAAATCAAATCATCAACACAAAGACATACAATTAGCAGATCACCAGACTCAATAGATTTAATATACAAAGTATGTTCAAATGAGTATCTTTGAAAACCATTATCAACGAAATAAGAATCAATCTTTTTGTACCATGCTCTTGGTGCATGTTTCAAACCATACAATGCCTTCTTCAATCTGTAAATGTTGTCTTCTTCTCTAGAGATCTTATAACCTGCAAGTTGCTCAACATATACTTCTTCCTCCAAAGTACTATTCAAAAAAGCAGACTTGATATCTAATTGATATATCTTCCACTTATTTTGAGCAGAAAGTGAAATAATCATCCGAATTGGATGAAGTCTAGCAACAGGTGTAAATACCTCAAAATAATCAATACTTGGCTTTTGCTTGTATATCTTTGCAACCAGTCTTGCTTTGAACCCATCAATCTCACCATTAGGCTTATACTTTGTCTTGTATACCCATTTCACTCCTATTGGCTTCTTACCAGCAGGCAAATCTATTAGCATTCAAGTATCATTTTCTCAATTGCAAAGATCTCTTCATCTATAGCTTTTCTCCAATTCTTGTCAGCGGAAGCTTATTCAAAGCTTACTGGTACACATTATGGAAATAAAGCAAAATTGATAATCTCCTCATCAGATGGATCATTATCATTACTCACAACATAATCCCTCAATCTTGCTGGTAATTGATGATTCCTTTGAGGTCGACTTGATGATTCTGTTTGAATTGATGTGCCTGCCCGTCCATCTTGTTCTTCATAACTGTCAGTAATCACCACATGCTTCTTCTGAGTTATAGAAGACCACTTCGATATTGTTTCTTCATCAAAAGTCACATCTCGACTAATGATCACATTCTTTGTATCTGGATTATAAAGCTTATATGCCTGAATTCATGCTGTAACCAATGAAAATACATTTCTCACATTTGTCATCCAATTTCTTCCTTAATTGATCTTGTGCATGAGCATATGCAATACACCCAAAGACTTTGAAGTGATGAATTGAAGATCTTTTTTCATTCTAAGCTTCTTCAGGAGTCTTATTATGAACACTCCTTGTTAAGCACCTGTTCAAAATATACACAGCAATTCTTTTGGCAGCTTTTTGAACTGCAACATACATCTCACCATATCCATGATTGTCCTATTCTTCCTTTCAGTAACTCCATGCTGTTAGGGAGGGTATCTGGTTGTTAACTGATGTTGAATCCCATACTTCTCAAAGAAATTTACACATGCAAGATATTTTTGTCCTCTATCTGTTCTTAGAATTTTGATTCTATAGCCATTTTGATTCTCCACAAATGGCTTAAATGACTTGAAGACATCACATGCTTTTGATTTCTGCTTCAAAAAATACACGCAAGTCTTTCTCCCAAAATCAACATTAAAAGTAATGAAATACCTGCTTCCATTATATGATAGATCATTAATAGTGCATAGATATGAATGTACAATCTCCAATAATCTTTTTGCTCTCTAAGATTTTCTAATAGGAAATGATTCTCTATGCTTCTTTCTCAATTGACAAGTATCACAAATACAATTAGGAATTTGAAAAATTGGCAAACCAGAAACAAGTTTTTTTTCTTGACAGGTAATTTAATCCAGAAAAATGATAATATCCAAAATGCATGTGCCACAACTGGTTATTATCATATATCACTGAACTCAAGCAAGAAAATTTTTCATATTGAATTTTCAATGGGAAAAGCCTATTTCGAGTCATTTTTACCTTAGCTATAAATCTTCTATTCTTATCAAATATTGTGTAGTATCCTTATAAATTTGGATGTTATAGCCTTTCTCTAACAACTATCCTAAACACAAAAAGTTGTGATGAAGACCAGAGCATAAAACACATTAGAAATAAAATTGTGAGAACTATCTTTCAATTTTATTTTTATCTGACCTTTTCCTAAAATCAGAATATTTGATTTGTTGCCAAATTCCATAGATAATTTTACAGTCTCATATGGTGAAGAAAATAACTCCTTTTTCCTACACATGTGATTGCTACAACCAGTATGCAAATATCACATATTTTCATCCAAATCAATAGAATTGCTTGCCAAAAATAGACTTTGTGAATTAGAATTTTCACCAATATCTTAACATTGTTTTTCGACAACATTTGCTTGATGCTGTTGCTTTGATTCATTGGTCTAAATTTACAATCTGCGGCTTAATGCCCAAACTTTCCATAGTGAAAACAATTAAAGTTTGTTCTTTATTAATAAAAATTACTTCTTCTTCTTACTCGATTAGTAGGCCCAAAATTATTTTTTCCTTTTCCTTGATTGTGCGGTCTGAAATTATTATCTCTTCCTTGATTGTAATAAGTGTCACGATTTCTTCCTCTGAAATTTCCTCCGCCTCTACCTATAACGTTTCCTTTGCCTTGGCCATAACTTCTTTCTTCTCCTTCATGGCTTGATTCAACAAATTTGTGTAAATTCACCTGACTCTTCAAGGCTTCTTCTACTGATTTTTCTGTCTTCTCCAAGATGTTGTTAACATGACTTTCTATGCTTCCCTACAATTATGCAATTGTCATTTTGTCTATGTCCTGTGACTCTATTATTGTAGTCACCACATGTTCAAATTTGATTGGCATAGTGCAGAGGATTTTCTCAACTACCTTGTTATCTTCTATATTCTCTCCATATATCTTCATCTTATTGACAAGGTCAGTGACACAAGACAAATATTGTTCAACAATTTTTGAGTTGGACATTTCATACCTTTCATATTCTCTGCGCAAAAACTGTAGTTTGGATTTTTGCGCTTTCTCTACATCTTTGTAAGATAGTTTTAGAGTATCCCATGTTTCCTTGGTAGTTTTGACATTTACAATTTTGTCAAACACCGAATAATCCACTCCTTGATGGATTTGTGACAGCGCCAATTGGTCTCTCTTTTGAGTTGCCTGATCTGCTCCTTCTTAAATGTTTAGTTTAACAAAACTCCAAATATTGTGAGTTTTTAATGGGTGCATATTAAAGTCTCCCAATAATAATAATAATCAAGTTTTCTATCTAATTTGGGACTGGACCAAACAATGTTATAATTGTTGCCATACTGACTCTAAAAAAATTAACTGTATAAGACAACTCTTATTTCTCATAAACTCTCTAAAAATTTGGTGTTGGATTTAATTGACTCTGATACTAATATGATATCAGATCCACACAATTATTTACAGGCTACAACCATGAGGTACCATTAAATGCTTCATATATCAAATTGACTTTATGTACCTACCATTATATGCAACATTAAATGACAAATCAATTTTTTAATGCTTTAGACTTTCTCTTTCATGTTGTTGGATTATGTAGGACGATCATAATAGATGTTAAGATTTCCAACCATCATAAGGATTTGATGCTTGGTTTAAATTTTCCAACGGTCGGCACTGATCCCTTTGTTTGGCTTAGTTTCTCTCGGATCGGAACATCAACATGAACATGGATGCAGCCTCAGGCACCGAGTCCAACCCACAAGGCTACGCATGGGCAGTCTCTGCTGGATTCAACGCCGCTCTTGCCGCCATTTCCACTAAGCTCCCCCTTCACCAGGTCACCTTCGCAACATTATCATCATTATTTATTTTTTATTTCTTAATTTTATTATAGAATCTTAGATTGTAATAATCAAATAAATGAACAGCATGAAAGACAGCTCAGATCCTTACTACATTGTTAGTTGCGAATGTTGAATGAACAGTTTGTTAGGTACGGTCTGGTGGTGTTGTTCAATGTGACGATGTGGGGTTGTTATGTGAACAGCCTTAAAGCTCTCTCGTCTCTTCAAGCAACTGTCACCAATTTCGCTACCAATTTCATCTCTTCTGGTTTAGCTGGTTTCTTCTTCTTTCACGAATCACTCTCTCTTCAGGTACCCCCCACGCCACTCCCTTCTCTTCTCAATTCTCTTTCCTATGCATGCATACATACATACATACATACATACATACATATTGCAACTTAGCTGATTGATTCTATGCTCATATTACTCTCCATGTTTGCTTACCCATTACTGCTACCCCATTATTAATGTTCCAAGATCAACACAGCCCACTTGTGTTATGTTATGCTATAAAAAGACCAAGAAAAGAAAAGGGAAGAACAATCAGTGTCGAATTAAGAGTTAATCTGGTGCTCTTCCCAAATACTTCAGAATCTTAATGTTTTGTCTGAGTCAGTTTGGCTTGGCGTCCCTCTAAATTGGGCTATAAAGAAATTAATCTTTGGATATGTTTCAATTTCAAGGGGCACCAAACTGACCTCTAAAAAATGTTATTCTGCTTGTATAGCACTAATAACAAGGTAGAGGAACGATTGGTTCTTCTTTGTGAATGAAGTTGAAAATGCTGTGTAACTAAACCGCCAAAGATTCCATGACTTGTTAGTTGCCTCTTGGGCGTTCAACTTTTTCATTCATGCATTTCTGATGCAAAAGAACTGTTGTACAGTGGTTTGCAGGTGCCTTATTAATCATAATTGGTGTAGTTGTACTTAGCAAGTCAAGTATTGAGGATAAGGTCAGCACTGATTAGATTAGATGTTACGGTTTGGCATGATACTTTTTCAGGCTTGCATATCAAAAGATGGATGCCAGCACTTGCAAACTGCATGGAAGATGGAAATTGAAAGTATATACAGGCACACGCTGCACAAGTCGCTAACTCTTGTTATACATGCCATTCAGGTTTTGCCAATTAGCCACAACAAGCAACTTCTTGTAGCACCGTCTTGTGGCTCTTTTATTTATATTTTTTGTACTCTGATTTCAAGCTTCAAAATTCATCTACGACTCAAGTTTCTATAGGTTGATATAGCTCACGTTTTTTTTTATGGGATTTACTCCATTCCATTCCACGAGAACATGACATGAGGTGCACCTAGTTACCCAAGACTTGGATTAAGATGATACGTAATCCAAATCTCAACCTTTAAAAATATGTAATTTGAAGGCATACACAAGATAAGATACTAAGAACACAAACCAGCCTGTTTTAAATTCATTTTTTGATCCACTTTTGACTTATAACTCTTTTCTTTCCACTGCTACTGCAACGACACTTTGCCAGTCTTCCTGCAATATAGTATTATTATTTTTCAAACGTAATTAGAAACTAGGTGATCAAATTCTTTAAACACATGGGGTATTCCATACTTTGAATTGGTGGAGATGCAACTTATCTGCATCCGAAACTTCAGGTTCACACCTCATTGCTTTCATGTCGACTTCATGTTTATTCCAAGTAACAATCTTCTGGAGATAATAGAGTAACTAGTGAGTTAAGTATATTTCTTATATGTGTCAGATTAGTCACCAAGTATAAACGAGTACGTGATGGGTCTGTAGTTGCATTGAACATTCTGTAATGCAGCTGTAATGCATGGGGATCTGTCGCAACCGGGATCGCGACGGGGACGGCGAATTTAGGAAAAGAGAATTTTTATTGAAAATTAATGGAGTCGCCACCAAGTTTATTAAATTGGGAAAACATTGGAAAAATTCATTTATTTTAAAAGATGATCTTTGAAACCAGATTATGAGTTCGAGAGTCGGTTATGCATAGGGAAGGGTATGAAATTAATCTTACGCACCCCTAAGACAATCTGCCCCAGACGCAGACTCTTAGTAAGTTATGCAAATTAATTAACAGTCTTCGAAATCCCTATTTAAATAAAGAAAGAACTACGCAAAATACTTACAAATCAAATGAACAAATTATGAAAATTTAATTTTGGCTTGACAGGGATCACTTGCTCCTACGTATCCCCTGGTGCAATAGGGAACTCAAAGTCACGTAGTTCTGTAGAAAATGATTGTGGGTTGATAGATTTTAATTATTAAGAAAAGAATTTGCAACAAGATACGCAAATCCGTTATCGCACTAATCCAAGTTTCGACACTAGCCACTCAATGAGTTCAAATAACAACGAAGGTAATATCTGGTACTCAATCCTCGTTATTAGACATTACACGGATTAAAAAGATCCTTATGAAGAAGCAAATGAAATCCACTCTCATACAGGATTTAAGTTAAGATTTGACTACTTAATAAACCCTTATGATTCAATAACAATAAAGATAACATTTGTTACTCAATTATCATCATTGATCATTGTGCGGATTAAAACAAATCTTGTCAAGTTGTGAAAATCCACTGGTGCATAGGATTCAAGTTAACACTAGGCTACTCAATGAATCCTTATGATTCAATAATAGCAAAGATGACATTTGCCATTCAATCACCATTATTGAGCATCGCACAAATGTAAAAGATTTAAAAGGTTGTTTTTTTTCTTTTTTTTTTCTTTTTTTTTTTTTAAAAAAAGAGGTTTTTATTTTTATTTCATATTTTTAAAACAAAATTCTAATTTTACAGGAGTTGACAAAGTTAATTCATAAATGTAAACACAATTAATTTGGACCAAAAAGCATAAACATATAAAAGAATTAAAATGAGCAGAAAATTAATTTAAAAACATAGTTATACACACAACACATAATCATATAAAATAATCAAACTAATAAATACACCAAAAATACACACTTAATTCAAGCAACGCACCAAAAATATATACATAGAAAAAAATCACCAGCACACAATTAATCCAAACAAAACATGTAAATATATAAAAAATAATAAAACTAAAAAAGAGAAAAAAATAAATAAAAAATAAATAAAATAAAATAAAATCACAAATACACAAACATGTAAAATAAATAAACTAGAAATACAAAATTATTACAATCACATAATTAATGTAATCAAAACATATAAACACATAGTATTTAAACTAAAAAAGGTAAAATAAATATGACTAAGCAATTAAAAAAAGACTTCAATTATGTACTTGTAAAATTAATTCAGAGACAAAATTATTTATTTAAGTAAAAACACTAACAAAATTTAATAATTAAAGACTAAAAGCAAATCAAGGGTCCTAACTACCATATTTTTGTATTTTTAAGATTTAAACATAAATTCCACTAAAATGTTAAACAAATGCTGAAAATTAACATGCAAATAGATTCTAGTTTAAATACATAATTTCAAAATTTATTTTAAAAATAAAACTGACTCCAACCTAATAAATCTTAAAACTCTTTTTTTATTTTATTAAATTAAATCTATTTCTAAAGTAAACCTACCCACCCCTATATACTCACACACTCACCCACAGAATTCTCCCTCACGTGCACACACATCAAAAGACCAAAACAATCAATTTTTCTCTCACGTACACGCACTGAAGCCTCTCTCTGACCCACACACTTACAAACAAACTCTCTTTCTCTCACCTACACACACTAACACTAAAAGGAAACTCTCCCAGTCAGCAAAGTAAAAAAACTAAAAGAACAAAAGCTAAGGAAAGAAACCTGGGGGGAATAAGAGAACCGAGAGGGAGTGAGGGACGAGGGCGAGGCGCGGCTTGGCTCTTTCGCGCGTGGCCGCGTGAGCGAAGGGGAAGCTCGCGGTGTGTGCTTGGCTGGCTCTTCGCGGCGGTGGTCGCGTGAGCGAAGGGGAAGGTCGCGGCAGGTGCTTATCGCTCTTTCGGCCGCGGCGGTGGCCGCGTGAGCGAAGGGGAAGCTCGCGGTGTGTTCTTGGGGAGAGGCCAACGAAGGTGACCGTCGCGTCGATGGCCGCGCACGGGAACAGAGAAGAAGGAGGAGGCGTCGCGCTGGGTTTCTGTTTTGTGGTTGAAGGAGGTGGGGGCTTCAGCGGAGGACCGGCGCGATGCGGTCATGACCTTGGGAGAGGGAGGTGGCACGGCCGGTGCGGCGGTTCAGGCGGTGGAGGGGCGAGCTCCGAGGCTGAGAGAGGAGTTGAGTGGTGGCTGGTGTTGGTGTGATAGGACCCTAAGGAGGTCCGGCGTGGCGAAGGCCACGGCCTCCCCTTTAGCTCTTTGATTTTTTTTGAAAACTCTTTTTTAGATGATGACCATGATAATACCTCCCCTTTGTTACCTTTGTCTTTCCTTCTTTGCTGCTTATTGCTGTGATTTGCTGAGTGTTACTGGTTTCTGTTGGAGTTGCTGGATTGTTGCCCTCCTTTTGCAGGTTATTTTTTGATGATGGTTCAGTTTTTTTTCTTGTGCGAAAGATGGAAGTGGGTGTTGTCAATAATTCTCTGCTGATCAAAAAATTCTCGTATGAACTTGAATCCCCTTTTATGTTTGAGCTTACCTTGATTAATCAAAGAATAACTCCATGTTCTCTGAAATGCAGGAGCACCCCAAACGAGATTGTTTCCCACGCCTCGCATCGCCATACTCACGCACATCGAGGTGGTTGGGAAAGGCTAAAGTCTGTGCCCATCATTTTGTGCTCCGTTCGTGGAAATGCAGGCGTGGCAGGAGGCTGAAGTGGGATGCTCTTTCCTTATTTTTATTTATCTATTTTTTTTATATTTTTTTGTGTGACAGAAACGTAAACATAACATTTGGGCCTCAGAATAAAACGCACTGGTTGGGCCACATGAACCAAAACAAATTTTGGTGAATCAAACTAAAAGAAATGGATCAGAAAAGAAAAGGACTCTTTTTGTCGCTTTGCTTTTTTTTGGGATAAACAAAATAAGACAACCAAAAAACTCCTTTTTCCTTTTTCATATTCTTAAAAGAAAGATCAAACAACTATAAATGGAACATGCAAATTTTCAGAATTTTGTTTAATTGGCCGGACGAAATCGGGTATTCACAGTTGCCCCTCTTTATTTATTTCTTATAAGAGAATATGAAAAACCTAAGCTTTTGCATATTATCTTCATAAGGAATAAGTAAAGACATGAACATAGATTTTGTTCGGCAATGCATGAAATGCAAATGCGCAACAAGACAAATTCAAACTAAACATTCAAGAAAGTCACATGTAATGCTGCAATTAAAATGTAAAACAATTGGACTAACTTGATATAAATCCACAAGCATGTAAAAATAATTGGACTGCCAGGAATTTATAATCCGATTAGACTAACAGGAAATTAAAAACCTTGCGACCAACTGGCTCCGGGTCAACAGGCAACAAGAAGTTAAAAGTAATGGCCATCTGAGGCCGACAAGAAAGCAAGCTGGCAATCTGAGGCCGACAAAAAAAGTAAATTGGCAAACAGAGGCCGACTAAAAATGTAAATTGTGGCAATTTGAGGCCGTCTAAAAATGTAAATTGGCAATCTGAGGCCGACTGAAAAGTAAACTGTGGCAATCTGAGGCCGACTGAAAATGTAAATTGGCAATCTGAGGCTGAATGTAATTTGGCAATCTGAGGCCGACTGAAAAGTAAACTGTGGCAATCTGAAGCCGACTGAAAAGTAAATTGGCAATCTGAGGCCGACAAGAAATGTGAATTGACAATCTGAGGCCGACAAGAAATGTAAATTGGCAATCTGAGGCCGATTGAAAAAGTGAATTGGCAATCTGAGGCCGATTGAAAAAGTGAATTGGCAATCTGAGGCCGGTTAGGAAAAGTAAATTGGCAACCTGAGGCCAACTGAAAGATGAATTGGCAATCTGAGACCGACAAGAAATGTAAATTGGCAATCTGAGGCCGATTGAAATGTAAATGGTGGCAATTTGAGGCCGACAAGAAATGTAAATACTGACCTAGAAAACAACGATTTTCCATTTTTCAAAGTTATATTCAAAAAGCCTTGAATTTCACATTCTAAAAAAACTAATCGCAACCAAATCGGGCAAACCTCGAGGAAGACTTTAACCGATCAAACTCATAATTCTTCTTGCATTGAACCTTCTGGCATGACTCAACTTGTCTTGCTCTTGTAGCTTTGCTCACCTCCTTCCAATTTCGCCTTCTTCCTTCTTTTGAGAATAATGAATACACCTCGGCCCAGCTTAATTGGATCATGATGCTAGTTATTGATGTATTGCTGTAAATATTGTTAGATTGTATAATTGAAGCTTAAATTTATCCTACTTGAGACATCATGAGTAAACATGCATTCAAAGAGAAAGTGAAGGGATGGACATTTTCATTACTTGGTGTATTGGATGACAAAATGCTTTGAACAACCTAAATGCAAAAATAAAATTTTGGGAGACACAAAATTTTGCCCCCGTATAGGTACTCTGCTGCTCAATCAATAAACTTCTTACAGCAATTTGAACATCATAACAATGACATCCGACGACATATCTTCAAATCCTTTTTCTCAAAATTGCCCCAGTATAGATACTCTGCAGCTCAATCAATCAACTTCTTTGCCGCAAATTGAAAATGCTAGCCCTGATATCTGATGATATGACTCCGAACCTTTTTCTTTCCAAAAATTTGCCCTGGCCAAATTTCTTTTGCTCTGCTTGGTTTACTAGACAAACTCAACACCAAAAATTGCCCCAGTGTAGCTATTAGAGATGATGCATATCTTTTTCTGCTCTAACTTTTGCCTAGGCTGCTCCTTGGAGTTTTCAAATTTAGCGAGCTTTTTCTTCATTTTGCTTTGTGGTTTGCCCTAATTTTTGCTTAGGCTATTTTTCGAGTTTTCAGCCTAACGAGCTCTTTCTTTATTTTGTCTCATTTTGCCCTAACTTTTGCTTAGGCCGCTCTTTCGAGTTTTCGACCTAACGGGCTTCTTTTCTCTTTTTTGTATTGTTTTAAGCATAGAACTTTTTGACTGCGTCACTATTGACCGGTTTAGGCAATTCCTGGCCCTCCATGTTTTGCAAAATCAATGCTCCACCTGAGAATGCTTGTTTGACAATGTAAGGTCCTTCATAACTCGGAGCCCACTTACCTCGTATGCCTTCTTGATTGGGGAGAATTTTCTTCAGAACCAAATCCCCTGGATAAAAATCTCTAGGGCGAACTCTCTTGTTAAAAGCTCTAGCCATCCTACTTTGGTACAACTGACCATGACAAATAGCTGCAAGTCTCTTCTCTTCAATCATATTCAGCTGCTCATATCGAGTTTTTACCCATTCAGATTCTTCCAACTCAGCCTCCATTAAAACCCTGAGCGAAGGGATTTCAACCTCTATAGGGGATATAGCTTCCATTCCGTAAACCAATGAGAAAGGAGTTGCCCCTGTGCTTGATCGTATGTTGGTACGATACGCGTGCACAGCATATGGCAGCATTTCGTGCCAATCTTTGTAGTTCACCACCATTTTGGCAATGATTTTCTTGATATTCTTATTCGCAGCCTCCACTGCGCCATTCATTTGAGGCCTATAAGGAACTGAATTATGGTGCTTGATCTTGAAAGTCTCAAAGAACTTCTGAACTTCGGCACCATTGAGGTTGGGAGCATTGTCTGTAATGATCCTTTCTGGGATTCCATATCTGCAGATGATGTCCTTTTTGATGAATCTGAGAAACACCTTTTGTGTGATGTTAGTATATGAAGCAGCTTCCACCCATTTAGTGAAATAATCTACTGCTACCAAGATGAAACGATGACCATTGGATGCTTTGGGATTGATCGGGCCGATAACATCCATGCCCCACATCGAGAAAGGCCAAGGAGATACCATGTTGTGCAATGGAACTGGGGGAGCATTGACTCGGTCTGCATATGCTTGGCATTTGTGGCATTTTCGAACATAATTGATACAGTCATTCTCCATGGTGGACCAGTAATAGCCGCTTCTTAGGATTTTTCGCGCCATCATGTGCCCATTAGCATGAGTCCCACAAATTCCTTCATGAATTTCAGCTATGATTATTCGAGCTTCATGAGCATCCACACATCTGAGGAGAGTCGTGTCATAATTCCTCTTGTAAAGAACCTCTCCATTCAAGAAGAAGGTCATGGCCAGTCTTCGAATTGTCTTTTTATCTACCTCGTTTGCACCCGTTGGGTACTCTCCTTTTCGAATGTACCGCTTGATATCATGATACCACGGTTGACCATCTGGTTCAACCTCTACGTTACCACAATATACTGGCTCGTTTTGCACCTCCACATGGATGGGTTGGACATTTGTGTGGATCTCCAACTTAGTCATTACAGCCAAAGTTGCCAACGCATCCGCAAATTGGTTCTTGTCCCGAGTTAAGTGGGAGAACGATATATTATCAAAGCGCTCAATTAGTCGAGACAAATACTTCTGATAAGGTACCAATTTCGGATCCTTTGTACGCCATTCTCCATTAACTTGGTAGATTATAAGTGCAGAGTCTCCAAAGACCCTCAATTCTTTGATTCCCAAGTCAATCGCGACCCGCAAACCATTTGCACATGCTTCGTATTCTGCAATGTTGTTTGTACACTCGAAGTCTAGTTTGATAGAAACTGGGTATTGCTTCCCGACTGGTGATACTACAACAGCTCCTATTCCACATCCCCTCATATTGGCAGCTCCATCGAAGTACATCCTCCAACCGTTCTCCTCTTCCTCATCTTCTCTTTCTAATGTCAACACTTCAAAATCAGGGAATTCAAGCATGGTGGATTGAACATCTTTATAGGGTTTTCGCCAGATGATCGGCAATCGCACTTCCCTTGATGGACTTTTGAGTAACATATTTGATATCGAATTCAGACAGCATCACTTGCCACTTTGACATTCTCAATGACACGTGAGGACTATCAAATATGTACCTCAACGGATCCATTCGAGAGATTAGCCAAGTGGTGTAATACAACATATATTGTCTCAACCTCTTGGAAGCTCATACTAGTGCACAACAGGTCCTCTCAATCGCGAGATAACGAGATTCACAATCATTAAACTTCTTGCTCAAATAATAAATGGCCTGTTCTTTCCTTCCAGATTCATCATATTGCCCCAACATTGCCCCAAGTGAAGTGGGTAACACTGTAAGGTACAGTATCAAAGGACGACCTGGTGTAGGAGGAATCAAAACTGGAGGCTTCATTAGATAAGTCTTTATTTTGTCAAAGGCTTCTTGGCATTCTTCATTCCATCCTCCAGGTTGATGCTTTCGCAGGAACTTGAATATAGGTTCACAAGTACTAGTCAGATTAGCGATGAATCGAGCAATGTAGTTGAGCCTCCCGAGGAAACTTCTCACTTCTTTTTCGGCCTGGGAGCCGACATTTCTTGTATTGCCTTCACCTTATCCGGATCCACCTTTATCCCTTCTCTCACGACAATGAACCCGAGTAATTTCCCCGTGGAAGCTCCGAAAACACATTTATTCGGGTTCAGCCGTAACTTGTACTTCCTGAGTCTTTCAAATAGCTTTAAAACGGCCACATGACTTTCTCCCTCTTTAGACTTAGCGACCATGTCATCAACATACACCTCAATCTCCTTGTGCATCATGTCATGAAATAGTGCCACCATAGCACGCTGATAAGTGGCACCAAAGATTCTTCAACCCGAATGGCATGACCGTAGCAAAATGTTCCCCACGGAGTTATGAATGTAGTTTTTCCTTTGTCATGAATATCCATGGGAATCTGATTGTACCCAGAGTACCCATCCATGAATGAGAATCGGTGATTTTTGGCTGTATTATCGACTAGAACATCAATGTGAGGGAGTGGAAAATCATCTTTCGGACTAGCTTTGTTTAGATCTCGATAATCTACACACATTCGAACTTTTCCATCTTTCTTAGGCACAGGAACAATGTTAGCTACCCAATCAGTGTGTCTTGATACCTCCAAAAATCCAGCCTCTAATTGTTTAGTCACTTCTTCCTTTATCTTTAATGACATGTCAGGCCGCATTCTTCTCAACCTCTGCTTTTTCGGCTCGGCTTCCGGATACAAAGGAATCTTGTGCGAAGCGATCTCTGGGTCCAATCCTGGCATATCACGGTAAGACCATGCAAAGACATCTATGTATTCTTCAAACAAAGCAATCATCTCTGTTCGTTCAGGGTTTTCCACTATTTTCAGCTCCTTCTTTTCTTCTTCAGTGCCCATGCTAATCACCTCGACCTCCTCATTGTCTAAGTCAAACCCCTTTTCTGTATGCTCCAACAGACTCGCAAACTGCCCAATAGCTTCTTCATCCTCCTCAAATTCAACGCTATCACAATCAAATGCTGTAAGAGAATCAATTGACTGGTCCCCAGAGTCCCTTTCACGTGGCAAAACATTCATAATATTTAGGTCCCTGGAAAGCATTTGTGGGGGTTGGAATGCTAAAACAAATAGTGGATAAAACGCAAATAATACGGGAGAATGCCAATTAATGGTTCGAGAAAATGGTGATAAAGATAAAAAGGAAACAAAAGAAAAGAGGTTGAAACAAGGAAAATGGAAGACACAACGAAATATAAAAATTACTGGATAATCATGCAAATTCATTCAAATGATGTCTCAAAGTAGCATATATGAAAGCAAACAATTAATACAATCCCAATAATTACTTTGAAGCAATGACATCAATCAATGGTCCAACTATCCAATTCATCAACATCTCCTCACGGTTGGCAGCATGAGTATTGTTGCATTCTTCAAGCTTCTCAACATCCACCATATTGATGGTTGGAGAACAATAGAGACACAACCTTCTTCAACCATAATTACTTCAGCCGGATAAGGAAATGTCTCCTTCAGATGAGGGATCCGCTTCATTTTCTCTTTGGTTTCTTTTGCTCAAGAGCCATGTTCTTGATCTCGCTCCTCCAATGATGCTTCATATCCTAAACCGAATCGGTCGATTTCCCGAGACACCAAAGGTGTTTTGATACCTCGCAATCGTAGTCCCAACCCTTTGCCATGTAGATAGCCATTTTTGGTCATGATATGAGCCACTACCGATTGACGCCTTGCTTTGGAATCTCTCTTCTCCTCGCTTCACCCCACTACCTCCGCATCGTGCCATAAGCTGCTTTCCACTAACTCCACATTTTCAACATATGGAAGTGTGACTGGTTTTGATACAATGATTTCTTTCTCCCCATGAATCGTGATAACTGAACCATCCTCAATGTACTTAACTTTCTGGTGCAAGGTTGAAGGAACGGCACCCACATTGTTAATCCATGGTCTCCCCAGCAGCATATTGTAATCAGACTCAATCTCCATCACTTGGAATAAAACCTCGAATCGGCTTGGGCCGATTTCCAATGGCAACACTATTTCCCCAAGGATGTTTTTCTTTGCTCCATCAAAAGCTCTCACGATCATCACTTGCGGTGAAATATCGTTTTTGCTCATTGACAAGTAGCTCAAGGTTGACGCTGGCAAGACATTTAATCCTGACCCTCCGTCAATGAGAACCTTGGGCATTATATAGCCCTTGCATTTAAGGGTTATATACAGTGCTCGTGGGTTGGCTCGCGATACGATCTCTTCATTTGAGAAAGTGATCATATTGACACGCTTTGCATCGGATCCACCATATTTACCACATTCTCCAATGAGACATCCGGTTTCACATAAGCGCCCTTAAGACCTTTAACACCACCTTCCGATGAGTTTCTGATGACAAAATTAGTGACAACAAGGAGATTCTAGCAGAGTCTTTTTCAATTGCTCCAAAGATGTCATACTCACTTTGCTTCATGATCTTCGTGAACTCCTCTTCTTCATTTTCTTCTCTTCCTTTTCTTTCCGCACTGTAACCTTTTCCCACGTTCTCTTCCTCGATAAGCTTTCCCTTTCCAGCCTCCGGTGCATAAATCCTTCCACTTCTTGTGATTCCTTTTACTTCCAGAACTTCATTCTTTGTTCCACCTGCTTGGGCCCTTGAAGTCTCCCCTACTACCTTAGCTTCATAATTCCAGGGCACCGCATGCGTGTTCTCGTAACTGAACGGTGTTGGTTTCTTCACGGTGATCACCACTTTCTCCGCTTCGAGCTTGATTCAGTGGAGGGACGCGAGTATGAAATGATCAATCACGTTTACCTCTTCAGGGAGATTCGACTTCTTTTTCGCTTGAATCACACCCAGGTCGAGTAATTCTTGTACTCGAGCTTTAAAACCCCAACAACTTTCTATATCATGACCAAAACCTCCAGAGTGGTATATGCAGCTTGACTTTATGTCATCTTTCTCATTACCCTCCATTGCAAGAGCAAAGCGCCAGAGTGTCATAGCCACCTTCTTCAAACCGATGAAAATTTTCCCCATGGGTGTTCTCGAGACTCGACACCTTCTTAATCAGGCGTTCCTCTCCTTCCAAGGCATTTATCCGCTTTCCTCCTTTATGGTTTGGAATTGGGTTATTACCCATATCTCGCTCTGACTCCTTCTGAAGGCCTAACCTCCCACAACCGATTAGTTTCCTCACCGCGGTCTTGAACCCTTCACAATCCTCAAGGGAATGCCCTGCTATGTCCATGTGATATTTGCAAGTAAGGTTCGGTTGTACCAAGCTGGGTATGGTGGTTCTAATGGGCGCATAGGTTAGGCTGCAATCAGATGAGCATCTACTAATCTTTGGAAAAGGTCAGTGTTTGAAATAGACAGCCTCGGGAAAGGTGGAAGGTTAGGGAATCGGTTCCGATTTTGACTTTGGAAGTTTGGTCGGGGTGTCGGAGTATTTGGGTAAGTCTGGTAGTGTGTGGTAGGATAGGTAGGACGTGCTGGCTGGTATGGCCGTATGTGAATGTTATTAACCTGAGGCTGATGGTATGCGGTAGTGTTTGAGGTAGATGGGTAACGGGCGACAGGGGTTTGGTGGCTAATCATCCTGGGTTGTGGACGTGTTGATGCATACCTCGGACAAAGGATTGCCGACCATGGACATAATTCACATCCGCTCTTTCTTCTTGGGCGGGAAACTTTTTCTTGTGTCTTCATTGTTCGTGGGAAGTTTGCCAGCCTTAGCCAAGCTCTCAATTCTTTCTCCAGCAGTTATTAACTCAGAGAAGTCCTTATATGCTGATCCTGCCATTGCTCCAATATAAGGGGATCCCAAGGTTCCTAAGAAGTAAGAACACATCTCGCCTTGATAAGCTGGGTTGAACTTGGGCAGCGAAAGCTCTCCATCTTTGAGCGTATTGCTTAAAGGATTCATCTTTCTTTTTCTGCATGGAGCTTAATTGCTCCCGTGTAGGTGCCACATCAAGATTAAATTTGTATTGGTTCATGAACAAGTCAGCCAATTCTCCCCAACAGGAAATCTTTGCATGATCTAACTGGATATACCATTCTAGAGCCGGTCCGGTCAAACTCTCATGGACAAAGCTAATGAGAAACTTTTCATCCTTGCACCAGATTGACATCTTGGTGCAAGAACTCTTTAAATGGAAGAGCGGGTTGCCGCCTGGCCATATTTCAAAAATCCGAACTTTAAAATCCTTAGGGACAATCAAGGCTAATAGGAGGACAAAGTTGTTCAATCTCCATGTAACCATAATTGTTTGGTCTTTGGATTGCCTTAATTTGTTCCTGGATTTTCTCCATCCATTCTTCTTTCAACTTGTCCTTCTCTATTTCTGCACTTTGTTCCCCGAGGAGGAGAGTTGCCTTGGGACGATAACCTGAGGTCGCTCCCAAATGTGGGTAGCGTGCCCATGCCCTTCAAAGATTTGTATTCTCCACAGCGTGATATCCTTCTCCAATGGGAATAGTAGTTGGTCTTGTTGGTGGTGGTTGATCATGGGGATTATCATTTGTCCCTTGCGTGACATTCGTAGTGCATCCGATACCAAAGGTATGGTTATCGTTGTAGCACTTGGTTGTACACCTACGCACATTCCCAATTGGTGCTGGTCTTGGTGGCCTCTCAATAAGTCAATTGACTCCATCATAGCTCGCATCATCTCTTCCATTCTTCCCTGGTTATTTGACAACTCGCTCGCTTTTCCTCTTCTGCGTCAACTTCCATGCTTAAGTTTCTCCTGGTTCAGAGTAACTATAGCCGAGGTGGTTACTGGTGAAGTAGTTCTCCCGATTCGAAGCAACTACAGACGGAAGGGTCCTCCCCGATTCAAGTTTCACGGCCATCTTGGTTCGAGCTCTAGTGTTGTGAACACGAGTTAGATCGGTATCCTCTTTCCTCGGGCGCCCAATGGTTGCAAGGTTTTATTTTCTCTTTCCTTTCACAATCAAAACATCAAAACTTAATTTTCATTTTTCATTTTTATTTTCAATGCAAAATTAACAGATAAAGGTGAACAAAAATCATTAAGAGTTCTTTGTGCAAATAAGAACGTCCCGCCTCTGCTCTTATGGGTATACCATCCTATAAGTCCAGGTGCGGTTAATAGCAAATCTCTAGGGAGGAATTGCTCCTCTATAGATGCTATACAATGAACACTAGCAATGCAGCTCTTCTTTTCTTCGTGACTGAGCTTCTCACTTCCTTGCACAAGGGTAAGCAACCTCAAGGCAATGAAAGTGATTGATTGCTTTCTAGGGGAACATTTGATCCTCTACAGAAAGTGTCGAGCAGATTAGTAACACGAACATGGAGAATTTCATTCATTTCAAGGCAAAGCTTTGAGTACAAATCATTCCAGGATATATCACGCATGTGCCAACAAAGAAACGATTACATCAAAAGGAATTTTGGTGGTCACATCAAAAGTTTCATCTTCTTCTTCCTAAGATTTTTAGCAACACTCTCACATGAATCCATGAACTCCACCACTTCTTGAGGGAACTTGAATGGAGGCATCTTACTGATTTGCTCACTGGCCTTTTCAAATCGATAAAGAAAGTTTGGAATGTAATGACTCAACTCGCTAGTTAGCTTTCCATATTCTTCTTTCCACTCAAGGGCCTTTTCTCTCCATGATTTTCCAAATTCAGTCGCATCAACAAACATGTCATAATATTGGTTTGCCGATGTCCATCCCCGAACAGCATCATGCCTTGTTTGTGCCAATATTGTTGACAAGTGCTCCACTCGCTCTTCTAGTTCCTTTCTCTTGTTCTTCTCTTTGTTGACCTCCATTTTTAGGCTGTATATGTGTTCATCTCGCTTGCTGACCTCCGATTCTACTCTTTCCACCATGCGATTTTTCTTGTTAACCTCTTTCTCCAACTGATTCTTTTCTTTTACAAGCTTGTGGAGTCCTCCTTCTAACTCTTGGATTTTGGCCAGATGCACGCTTGAGACTTTCTCTTTGCCTTTTCTGGACTTGGTAAATTCTGTTGCTTCGATGCATTCGTCTTTCAGGGCCTCAATTTCCTTAGCCATTTTCTCACATCGGCTTTGAAGGATGGTGTTCTTTAGATCAGCTGCTTCCTTTTTCTCTTCCAAGAATCGCATCTGTGCCTTCATTATCTCTACCTGAGATGTTGACGGAGGTGTTTGTAGGATTTTCACGGGAGTTGAGCTGGTTGGAATATCTTCGAGCTTCCCAATTCTTGCTTTTCTCCATTCTTTGTATTCTTGAGAGGAGGTTAGTCGTTGTTGCCCGAGTTCCTTTCTTCCTAGGATTTTGACATTGTCCCATGCCATCTTGATCCTCTTTTCTTGCTCCACAGTGCTTTTATCCTTTTGATACAAGAAGCTAAACCCTTCAAGTCGCTTTTCTTGTGGTTTTGTTTGAGTCCAATGAAGTTGTCTCGAGTACCAATGCAGCGTATAGGAGATACATCCCTTGGACCCATCAAAGGAACGCTAGAAAGTCACCACAGCTATATATAACATTTTCTCCGTGGTACCAAGGGCAAACCCACTTGAAAGAATCTGACTGAATCTCCGAGAACTCCTTTTTCCAGCCTGGTGCTTCTTTCTGGTTTATTTGTATATGATGGAAGCTTCCCAATGGATCGTGAAATAGGCCCATGCGGTTATTGGCATATGCATGAGTCATAAACTGCATATATAGCATTGGTAAACAACACCGTAGCCTACCACCATTTTTCTTGAGGCAAACCCCAAGGAAAGAAAAGTATCTCGCCAAGATTGTCTGGAATAGGATTCATGCCTTGTGTCTCAAATTTGAAAAACACATCCATAGCTGCCTGATCGACAAGATCTGGTGTGAATGGGAATAGGACCAATCCATAAATAGTCAGTGCTAATGTTCGATTGAAGAAGTCCCAATTTCCTTGTCTTGCCAATGCTTGCAAATGAGTTTCCAGAAAACTTCTCTTGATTCCTTGAGTGGACCCTCTTACTTCAATTCCCATCCGGTTTGCTTCAACTCCGATGATTTTGGCAATCTTTTCTTTACTAACATAATGCCCTTGATAGAGATACACACCAGATTTTTCTCAAATTGGTAGCCTTGTCATGACCATGTATTCTTCTATGGTTGGCATCGCATCGAGATTAGGCAACTCAAAACAGCCAAGAGAGGGATTCCAAAACTGTGAGAGAGCACTTAATGCAGGTGCTTCTACTGGGATAAGTAACAAATCCAGTATACGTCCATATGTATCCTTAAAAGACGACCGGACTTCATGAGGCATCAACTGAATCATTTTCTTTACTTGCTCTAGCTCATTGTTAGTCACTGTAACTCTGATATTTCTTTTCCAATCACATGCATTGCTAGTGTTCATTTGTGATGCTTCCATTTGCTTTGAACTAATGATGATTCTTGCTTTATTGACAATCAAAGGCAACTCTGGAAAATGATGAGATAAATGAGTAAAACAATGAAATGGAGAGAAGTGTAAAAATGCATACTTTTATTGAGAATATGATGATGCATAAATCCATGAGAAATGAATGAATATGGCAATTAATGGAATGCTTATCTACATCATGTATGCCTAGACACCTAAACGTACAAGGCATGGCCAAGTTATGAGATGATGAAATAGCTGATGCTATATGATGATGTTTTGATGCAAGATTGACTAACAAAGCGTAAAGAAGTGTAAAGTAAAAGGATGAAAGAAGCATGCTCCCATTGTCCTGGAGGGTTGAACTTAATAGATGGGGAGCTCAAAGGCCAAAACCCTAATTTGGGTGGTTGCTACGTTCAACTAGGCGTGCGCACACTCATGGTGGATCTAGACTTCTAATTGTCATGGTCCCCAGATTGCCCCTGTCCATGGGACAAGGATCCGACTTTTGAACCAACCACAAGTAGGGATAAACCCTCTCAATATGATTGACTCATAAAGTCAAGAATAACTGAGTGGTGTCTCAACAACTATCAGGTGAGCATGAACCCCTCATGACAATGTCAAGAAACCCCCTATCCTTGGTTCGCACAGGCTCGGGTATAGAGCCCCAAAAAAGTGTGTGAGATGGGTGATTGTGAAGTGTGTGCAGGGAGCATACAAACCTTTCAATCCTAAAACCACATACACTCCTGCAAAACAAAATACAAACGATGATACATACAGAACAACAATTGTCATCTACCCTAAGGTTTTAACAAATTAAGTTGACACTAATAAACGAACACACGAAATACAAATCTCTATAAAGTAATAGAGTAAAAAAAAAACTGTACAAAATAAGATAAGAAAACAAAAGCATAAAGAAAAACAAAACAAAAGGTCAGATTTAATTTGCACAACTAACTAAAAATAGGCTCGACTCTCTTGGGGTCCTCATGGAGTCGCCATCTGTCGCAACCGGGATCGCGATGGGGACGACGAATTTAGGAAAAGAGAATTTTTATTGAAAATTAATGGAGTCGCCACCAAGTTTATTAAATTGGGAAAACATTGGAAAAACCCATTTATTTTAAAAGATGATCTTTGAAACCAGATTATGAGTTCGGGAGTCGGTTATGCATAGGGAAGGGTATGAAATTAATCTTACGCACCCCTAGTACACCCGTCCTTAGACGGTACCTTAGTAAGTTATGCAAATTAATTAACAGTCTTCGAAATCCCTATTTAAATAAAGAAAGAACTACGCAAAATACTTACAAATCAAATGAACAAATTATGAAAATTTAATTTTGGCTTGACAGGGATCACCTGCTCCTACGTATCCCCTGGTGCAATAGGGAACTCAAAGTCACGTAGTTCTGTAGAAAATGATTGTGGGTTGATAGATTTTAATTATTAAGAAAAGAATTTGCAACAAGATACGCAAAATCCGTTATTGCACGGAATCCAAGTTGACACTAGGCCACTCAATGAATTCAAATAACAACGAAGGTAATATCTGGTACTCAATCCTCGTTATTGGACATTACACGGATTAAAAAGATCCTTATGAAGAAGCAAATGAAATCCACTCTCATACAGGATTTAAGTTAGTACTTGACTACTTAATAAACCCTTATGATTCAATAACAATAAAGATAACATTTGTTACTCAATTATCATCATTGATCATTGTGCGGATTAAAACAAATCTTGTCAAGTTGTGAAAATCCACTGGTGCATAGGATTCAAGTTAACACTAGGCTACTCAATGAATCCTTATGATTCAATAATAGCAAAGATGACATTTGCCATTCAATCACCATTATTGAGCATCGCACAAATGTAAAAGATTTAAAAGGTTGTTTTTTTTCTTTTTTTTTTCTTTTTTTTTAAAAAAAAGAGGTTTTTATTTTTATTTCATATTTTTAAAACAAAATTCTAATTTTACAGGAGTTGACAAAGTTAATTCATAAATGTAAACACAATTAATTTGGACCAAAAAGCATAAACATATAAAAGAATTAAAATGAGCAGAAAATTAATTTAAAAACATAGTTATACACACAACACATAATCATATAAAATAATCAAACTAATAAATACACCAAAAATACACACTTAATTCAAGCAACACACCAAAAATATATACATAGAAAAAAATCACCAAAGACACAATTAATCCAAACAAAACATGTAAATATATAAAAATAATAAAACTAAAAAGAGAAAAAATATAAAAAAAAAAAAAATAAAATCACAAATACACAAACATGTAAAATAAATAAACTAGAAATACAAAATTATTACAATCACATAATTAATGTAATCAAAACATATAAACACATAGTATTTAAACTAAAAAAGGTAAAATAAATATGACTAAGCAATTAAAAAAAGACTTCAATTATGTACTTGTAAAATTAATTCAGAGACAAAATTATTTATTTAAGTAAAAACACTAACAAAATTTAATAATTAAAGACTAAAAGCAAATCAAGGGTCCTAACTACCATATTTTTGTATTTTTAAGATTTAAACATAAATTCCACTAAAATGTTAAACAAATGCTGAAAATTAACATGCAAATAGATTCTAGTTTAAATACATAATTTCAAAATTTATTTTAAAAATAAAACTGACCCAACCTAATAAATCTTAAAACTCTTTTTTTATTTTATTAAATTAAATCTATTTCTAAAGTAAACCTACCCACCCCTACATACTCACACACTCACCCACAGAATTCTCCCTCACGTGCACACACATCAAAAGACCAAAACAATCAATTTTTCTCTCACGTACACGCACTGAAGCCTCTCTCTGACCCACACACTTACAAACAAACTCTCTTTCTCTCACCTACACACACTAACACTAAAAGGAAACTCTCCCAGTCAGCAAAGTAAAAAAACTAAAAGAACAAAAGCTAAGGAAAGAAACCTGGGGGGAATAAGAGAACCGAGAGGGAGTGAGGGACGAGGGCGAGGGGCGGCGTGGGCTTGGCTGGCTCTTCGCGGCGGTGGCCGCGTGAGCGAAGGGGAAGCTCGCGGTGTGTTCTTGGGGAGAGGCCAACGAAGGTGACCGTCGCGTCGATGGCCGCGCACGGGAACAGAGAAGAAGGAGGAGGCGTCGCGCTGGGTTTCTGTTTTGTGGTTGAAGGAGGTGGGGGCTTCAGCGGAGGACCGGCGCGATGCGGTCATGACCTTGGGAGAGGGAGGTGGCACGGCCGGTGCGGCGGTTCAGGCGGTGGAGGGGCGAGCTCCGAGGCTGAGAGAGGAGTTGAGTGGTGGCTGGTGTTGGTGTGATAGGACCCTAAGGAGGCCGCAGCGGCGGTGGGGCGGCCACGGCCTCCCCCCCTTTTAGCTCTTTGATTTTTTTTGAAAACTCTTTTTTAGATGATGACCATGATAATACCTCCCCTTTGTTACCTTTGTCTTTCCTTCTTTGCTGCTTATTGCTGTGATTTGCTGAGTGTTACTGGTTTCTGTTGGAGTTGCTGGATTGTTGCCCTCCTTTTGCAGGTTATTTTTTGATGATGGTTCAGTTTTTTTTCTTGTGCGAAAGATGGAAGTGGGTGTTGTCAATAATTCTCTGCTGATCAAAAAAATTCCCTGTATGAACTTCGAATCCCCCTTTTATGTTTGAGCTTACCTTGATTAATCAAAGAATAACTCCATGTTCTCTGAAATGCAGGAGCACCCCGAACGAGATTGTTTCCCACGCTCGCATCGCCATACTCACGTGCTACTGAGGTGGTTGGGAAAGGCTAAAGTCTGTGCCCATCATTTTGTGCTCCGTTCGTGGAAATGCAGGCGTGGCAGAAGGCTGAAGTGGGATGCTCTTTCCTTATTTTTATTTATCTATTTTTTTTTATATTTTTTTGTGTGACAGAAATGTAAACATAACATTTGGGCCTGTAACAAAACGTACCTGGGTTGGGCCACATGGACCAAAACAAATTTTGGTGAATCAAACTAAAAGAAATGGACTGTAAAAGAAAAGGACTCTTTTTGTCAGTTTTGCTTTTTTTTTTTCGGGGATAAACAAAATAAGACAACCAAAAAACTCCTTTTTCCTTTTTCATATTCTTAAAAGAAAGATCAAACAACTATAAATGGAACATGCAAATTTTCGGAATTTTGTTTAATTGGCCAGACGAAATCGGGTATTCACAGGATCATTAAACTCTGTCGCACTTGAACTATACAAGGGTTGGATCTTGTCTACAACAGCGTAAAAGGATGGTTCTTAGCATGACCTTGACAGCAACATTTCATTGACTTGAGAAAAACAACACCATTAAAATTACACAAACAATCTTCTCTAGTCACCTGTAATTTCACTTTTGCTGCTGCAAATCTAAGCATCCAGTCCCAAGGAAAAATAATAAGAAATTTGATAAACCAAAAAAATTACTAACAAGAGGCTATTACTATAACATAAGCAAATTCTTTTACATACTATACATTCAGACCAAGATTTTGGTTCCAATTCCACTACAACGCCCTTTGCCTGTCTTCCTGAATGCTTTCATCACAGCTTCAAGTTCATTCCTCCTCAGCTACAAAGTTTCCTGGAGAGAAGGTATTGCATGGGAAATTATTTCACATACAAGTCATAGATTGGTCCCAAAATTTAACATTATGTGATTCAAAACTTTTCTGTTGCACCTGTGATGCATGATAATAATCAAATTCTGTTGTACCTGAACTAACAATTGGCATCCTTACATGAGTACTAATGCTTCCCCAGTCTTAGCATGAACATGACACCAAAAATTCACTGGCCTAGGAAAAAGCACCAGCAACATATACGAACAATCTTCTCTACCTTCCTTTGATTTGACCTTTTCTAATGCTGATCTAAGCCTCCTGTCTCCTACGAAACCTTTTCAAAAGCTGAACATGGATATCTTTAGGTATTTCATCTTTCTGAAAAAGTACTAAAAAATTAACATTACAGAAGATTACTAGCTTGACAAATCCCATTATCACCCCCAAAAAATTAAAAAAAATAGCAGAAAAGAAGGGGATTGAAGTTCACCTCCTAATTCATATTTCTGAATTCCAAGATGCGACCTGCCATTCTATTATGGTTTCTTTCAACAGTGCCGAGGTTACTGAGAATCTTGTTTACACTTTGGGAATCACTTTCAGTTGTAACTTTTCGGTAATCGTTGGTTCCAGATTAATTCCAACAATCACCGTGCTCTTTCAGGCCTTATCCAAGAAAATGTTTATAATTTACTGGTTTCAAATAACAAGACAAATATATTGTAGAATTTACCAGCTCAAGAAACATTGGATTAGTTGAATTTTGATATCTAAGGTATTAGGAGTTGTTTCTTTTGATGACTTTGTGTCTCCAGCTTCTAGTCCTGAGTTTTGGTTTGTCTTCCGTTTTCTGAGTATATGGTTGCAGGTTGCTCAGCACTGCACCGAAGCCGACAAGATGTTCACGTTCTTGATAAATATCTCTGAGACTTGACATCATTAAGCACAGGTTGCAAAAATTCAGGAATATGTATCATTTGTTAATCGTCTAGATTCCTTGGCTTTAAGGCCTTCTCTGTCACTCCTCAGTTACGCCTTCTGAACAAAAACAAGACTCCCCATTTACTTTCTTGAATCTTGTAGCAATAGCAATTCTTTGATCTCTCAAAAAATTTCATCACTAATCAATCCCATCATCGTTCTTTGTTCTTTCTTGAACCCTGGAGCACTTCTTGTTTAGTTCTCTTCAGAGGACAAAAAAGAAAAAGAAATACACAATAGCAAGACTCACGTTAACTTTCGTTGAATATTAGAGCAATTCATGGTTTAGTTGTCTCCAAAAATTGAATCAGCAAAATGTCAGGACCAAGAAAACTAACAGCGTTATTATTTTCCATTTTCCTCCAATGTTAGGAAGAATTCTTGGTTTTGGTATCCTTCAAAAATCGTGTGACGTGATTGTTGTTCTTCCTCTTCATCATGGTTTTGGTCACCGTATTCTCTGCATCACCCACTCTCCTCTCAAGTCTCGAGAGAACGCAGCCCAACGCGATTTTTGAGAGATCAATGTTGGTCTCAGCTCTGCTATGTAGAGGCTTATTTATAGATTGCTGGAGTCGGTGGAATGAGTTACTTTGGACTTGGGCCCTTTGTTAAAAAAAAAAAATTCGTGAGAAACTACATTATTATGAAGCGGTTTTTTCCATTTATTCGTAATTTATTTTTGAATATTATATTCAAAAATATTTAAGCATTTGAAAAAAATAATTAAATCTTTAGAGTAATTCCACAAACTATTGTTTAATGAATTTGTACATTGCAATTTTAACTTGTAATTGCTTCTGAACAACTTCTCATTATGTTTACTTTTAAGTAATAATTTTATGATAAACAGGTTTTCCAACTTTTTAAAGTTGTGCTTTTTATAACCAACATTAAAAAAGTTTAAGATGTATTGTTTATCATAGTGTCTATAAAATATTATTTTCAACATGTTAACTTTTTACATATTTTTATTAAAAATTACTTCTTTTTTTTTCCTTTTGGAAAAAAAAGGGTTCAAACTAACACACACTGACATTAATTAGATATGACTTAGTTTTAATGGTAATGTAATTATTTGTTTGACATAGATATTACAACATTAGCTCAATAACTACCTTGCTTCCTCATAGATATTTAATTAGTGTTGCAAAAGATTAAGTTAATGTTAATAATCAATTAATCACGCACCAAGAAAAGTTACTGATAAAGGCAAATTTGAAGACAGACACAGAACACAAACCAGCCCGTTTGGAATTCGCTTCTTGGTCCTCTTTTGACTTATATTCCCCTTCACTGAATAGTAGTACTATCCATAGCAACTGCATTGAAGCTCTTTGCCAGTCTTCCTGCAGTATATTTCAAACCTAATTAGAAACAATGTGATCAAATTCATTAGACACATGGGATATACCATTCTTTGAATTTTTGGAGATGCAACATATCTTACAGCTTAAGAGTCTTCAGGTTCATGCCTCATTGCTTTCATCTCGACTTCATATTTATTCCCACCAACTGTTTACCTTAGTAACTAGCAAGTGAAGTAAATTTCATGTGTTGAGCATTAAATCTTCTCTAACGCAGTTGTAATCTTGTAATGCATGGGGATCATGAAATTTTGTTGCATCTACACTATTAGTTGTCATCCTTACAAGGGTTGGATCTTGTCTACAACAGCATAAGAAGGATGGCTCTAAGCATTTTCACTGGCTTAAGAAGAAAAAAAAAAACCAGTGAAATATCACAAACTATCTTCTCTGGCTACCTACTTGTGATTTTACTTTTGCTACTGCAAATCTAAGCATCCAGTCCTCTACAAATCCTTTTCTAAAAGTCGAACAATAATTCCTTTGGACAATTCATCTTTCTAGAAACAACAATAAGAAACACGACAAAGGCCATTACATACTACAAAAGAAGCAAATTCTTTTACATAAAATATATGCAGACCAAGATATTGGCAACACAAACCAACCTGTTTCAAATCCACTTCTAGGTCATCCTTTGGCTAATTAGTAAACTTATTACCCTTCACTTTCCACTTCTACTGCAATGCCCTTTGTTTATCTTCCTGAAATAGATTTGAAACGAACTTAGAAATTATCTCATCAAATTCTTTTAATGCATCAGATATTCCATACTCTGGATTTCTTGAAAAGCTATATCTTTTACAGCTTCCATAGCTTCATGTACACATCTCAATGCTTTCATCACGGCTTCATGTTCATTCCTCAGCTACAAAGATTTCTGGAGAGAATAAAGGTATTAGCATGGGAGCATTTCATATACAAGTCAGTATGTGATTGAAATGCCGTATCATTCAAAACTTTTCTGAAGCACCTGTAATGCATAAGCATAATCAAATTCTGTCGCACCTGAGACAGCCATTGGCATCCTTACACGAGTGCTAATGCTTCCCCAGTCTTAGCATGAATCATGACACCAATATTTCACTGGCTTAGGAAAAAGCACCAGCAACACTACACAAACAATCTTCTCCACCTTCCTTTGATTTCACTTTTTCTAATGCTGATCTATCTAAGCCTCTTAAAAACCTTTTCAAAAGCCGAACATGAATATCTTTAGGAATTTCATCTTTTTGAAACATAATGAAAATTCAACATAGCAGAAGATTACTAGCATAACAAAGTCCACCACCACACAAAAAATAATAATAAAAGAAAAGGCAGAAAAGAAGGGGATAGAAGTTCTCCTCCTAATTCATATTTCTGCATTCCAAGATGCGACCTACCATTCTATTATGGCTGGTTTCAACACTGCCAAGGTTATTGACAATCTTGTTCACACTTTGGGAATTACTCACTTTCAATTATAACTTTTCAGTAGCCTTTGTTCCAGATTAATTCCATTAGCCTCCTCCACAACAAAAGAAAAATGGAGAAGGATAATCAGTTTTAAATTAGGAATTAATCTGATGATATTCCCAAATACTTAAAGAGTTTTAATTTGCAGGCTGAGAGTCAGTTTGGTTTAATGTCCACTTTAAATTGGGCTATTAAAAACTATATATATATATATATATTTCGCCTAACCTCCCATAATTGGTGTAGTAATAATTAGTAAATCAAGTATTGAAAAGAAGGTTAGAACTGATTAGATGTTACGGTTTGGCATGATCCCTATCCAGGCTTGCATACAAAGACGCAGGGCCAGCATTTGCAAACTGCATGGAAGTAGAAACATGCACACGCCACACTAGTTGCTTCTTGTTTGCCTTTGCCAGATGAATAACTCTTGTTATATGCCATTCAGATTAAGTTAATGTTAATAGGATTTAATTTTGCAAAAGATTAAACTAATGTTAATAATCAAGACAAATATGAAGACAGACACATATACAAGATATTGGCAGGACAAACCAACCTGTTTTCAATCACTTTCGGGTCCTCTTTTGACTTATCACCCTTCACTTCAACAGCAACTTCCTGCAATGTATTATTATATTTCAAAGGAATTTAGAAACTATGTGATCAAATTCTTTGAATACAATGGGTATTCCATACTTGGGATTTCTGGAGATGTTACTTCAAAAAGGATCACACTTCAATGCTTTCATCTCAGCTTCATGTTCATTCTCAGCCACAGTTTTCCGGAGATAATCAAAGGTACTGGCAAGTGAAGTAAATTTCAGATATAAGTCAGCTTAGCCCATTGGAATATATGAGTACATGATTGGTCTGCTGCAGCATTTATGTTTAATCTTCTCTGATGTAGCTATAAAGCATGGGGATCATGAAATTCTGTTGCACCTGAACCGTTAATTGTATCCTTGATTCACCGAGATTACTCACCTGATGCTACTTTGTATACTGAGATTCACTGCTTAGATTACATATTTTTGACTTTTTGACCGCCTCATGATTGAAGTATTGAATTCTTTATCTATACCACTATCCTGAATTCCAGGTGAATGAGAATTTAATTTTGGTGGAAACTTGTATCAAGTTGGCCCTTTCAAACATTCATCTTCATATTGTTTCTGCAATAAAAAGAAAGTTATTTACAACATGAGAAGCAATATCCATTAGCTGTACCAGAAGAGCAACTTGTTTCATCTCCATCTGTATAATTGACATTGCTCTCAATTCTTTTTCTCTTTGGTACAAAGAACGGCCCTTAAGCCGAAAGAAAAACGATAAGTTACAAGTAACCGTGGGACAACTGGACAAGGCTTACCCCTGAAGAATCTGCTAGAAGGCTAAATTTCATATCTTGAACCAGGAGGACCCTTATTTTCACTCCAGTTTCTTGCAGGAGGCTGTGATTAATGATAACATTAGCATAATCTCCATGATTCCCACGCTTTCAGGCCATGTTCAAGAAAAGGTGGATGAATATGCCCAAAATTTCACCCTCTTGATTGTGCACGTTCTTGACAAGTACCTGCGTGGCCTAATATGATGAATTCAAGAATTCAAATTGTTCAACACCAAGATTCCTTCACTTTGAGGCCTTCTCTGTTGCCTTCCGAACAAAAGCACCGATCCCATCTCCATTCTTGAACCTTGGGCAGTATTTTGATCTCTCCGGAAAACACATCACCGAATCAAATCATGAAAATGTTAAATGATGACTGAATTAATCTCATTATTGTTTGTTCTTTTCTTGAATAAATGTTAACGGCATTATTGGTCCAGTCTTCATTTTGATTTGTAAATAACAAGTGTATTGTAAAATTTACCAATGCAAGAAATGTAGCATTATTTATGTTTAACCTCTAACGTATGAAGAGTTTAAGTTCCTGTGATGAATTTGTGCGTCTACTTCTGATAAATAATTCAAGAACAGGTGCTTAAATTCAAGAATTCAAATTGTTCATCGCCATGATTATTCCCTTTCGCTTTTCAACCCTTCTCTTGCCACTTTCTGCATATGCTATATATCCTGTTAACAAAAGTAATTAAGACTAACATCAATTTAACTTTTCTTCAATATCAGAGCAATTTAAAGTCTTGATATCTCCGGAAACTGCTTCAGGAAAAATGTTAGAAGACCAAGAAACTTATCGCATCATATTCTCCCTTTGTTCTTGGTTGTTAGGAACAATTCTTTGATCCTGGTATCTTTAAAAAATCCCATCACCGAGATGCTGAAGAGAATGAAAAGCTAATATCATTGTCGCTTTTCCTTGTTCTGTTTCAGTCGCCAGCGCACTGCATCACCTATTCCGCTCAACAAGAGACAAAATAGTTCGGAACATGAACAAATGAAAAAAGACGTCACCTGAGGACTATTTATAGGGGGTGTGAGGCGGTGGGCCTCGTAGATATGCGTCAGGTTCATAAAACAAAAAGTGCTATTCAGAGTCAACGCTTCATCTCAGCCGAAAAAACAAAAAAAAAAGAAGAAAGATTCGATACTTCTTCTGACCAAAAATAGACTCAATAATACTTCATGGACAAGACTTTTTTTTTCAATTCAAAATAAATGTCTCATTCCCAACCAAAATAATAATAATAATAATAATAATAAATGTCTTTTATATATATATATATATATTTGTGTTAATTTAATATATTTAGTTTATGAGTCAATACTTTGAAATAATAGAAAAATTAAATTGTCATCAAGAAAATTTTTCATTTATTCATAATTTATTTTTTAATATTGTGTCAAATTATATTTGAACATTGGTTTGTTTCCATAATTTATTTACATTGGTTTGTTTCCGTAACTCTAGTACCCAACATCTTCAGGTTCACACCTCATTTTCATCTCGACTTCATATTCACTCCCGAAAACTGTTTACCCCAATAACTAGCAAGTGAAGTAAATTTCATGTGTTAGATCAGCCACTGGGTATAAATGAGTACGTGATTGATCTGCAGTAGCATTCAATATTCTCTAACGCAGTTGTAAATTTGTAATGCATGGGGATCATCCAATTTTGTTGCACCTGAACTATTGGTTGTCATCTCTACAAGGGTTGGTTGGATCTTGTTCGCAACAGCATAAAAAGGATGGTTCACCACCACTAAAATATCACAAACAATCTTCTCTAGCTACCTGTAATTTCACTTTTGCTACTGCAGATCTAAGCATCAAGTCCTCTGCAAATCCTTTTCCAAAAGCCGAACAATATTGTCTTTGGACAATTCATCTTTCATTACATGCTATAAAAGAAGCAAATGTTTTTACATAATATAAATGCAGACCCTGATACTGGCAACACAAACCGACCTGTTTCGAATTCACTTCTTGGTCTTCCTTTGGCTAATTAGTAAAATTATTACCCTTCACTTTCCACTTCTACTGCAATGCCCTTTGTTTGTCTTCCTGAAATAGATTTCAAACAAACTTAGAAATTACTTTATCAATATCGTATTCTTTTAATGCATCAAGTATTCCATACTCTTGATTTCTGGAAAAGCTATTTCTGTTACAGCTTACAAAACTTCATGTACACATCTCAATTGCTTTCATTACGGCTTCATGTTCATTCCTCATCTACAAAGTTTTCTGCAGAGAATCAAGGTATTTGCATGGGAAGTAATTTCATATAAAGCCATAGATTAGCCTATAAGTTTAAAATAAGTGTTTGATTGATATGCGGAATCATTCAAAATTTTTCTGATGCACTTGTAATGCATGAGCATAATCAAATTTTGTTGCACCTGAGCTAGGCATTGGCATCTTTACACGAGTGCTAATGCTTCCCCAGTCTTAGCATGAATCATGACTCCAATATTTCACTGTCTTACTAAAAGCACCAGCAACACTGCACAAACAATCTTCTCCACCTTCCTTTGATTTCACTTTTTCTAATGCTGATCTATCTAAGCCTCTACAAAACCTTTTCAAAATCGGAACATGAATATCTTTAGGTATTTCATCATTCTGAAAAATAATGAAAAATCCATATAACAGAAGATTAGTATCATGACAAAGTCCATCACCACAAACACACACACACACACACACACACACACACAAAAGGGCAGAAAAGAAGGGGATAGAAGTTCATCTCCTAATTCATATTTTTGCATTCCAAGATGCGACCTACCATTCTATTATGGTTGCTTTCAACACTGCCAAGCTTATTGACAATCTTGCTCATACTTTGGGAAACACTCACTTTTAGTTATAACTTTTCGGTAAAATTTGTTCCAGATTAATTCCATTAGCCTCCTCCACAGCAAAAGAAAAATGGGGAAGCATAATCAGTTTTAAATTAGGAATTGATCTGGTGATATTCCCAAATACTTAAAGTCTTCATTTACAGGCTCAGAGTCAGTTTGGTTTAGTGTCCCCTTAAAATTGGGCTATATATATATAGAGTGGGAATCCGTTTACTTCAGGAGTAAGTCTTTGGCCTACTTATTCCATAAAATAACTTTTTTTAGGCATGAAATTGTATCAATAAAACCGTTGAGTTTAAAGCTCCTATTGAGTACATCAAGTATATAAAGTTTCATACAATTTGAAAATGATTTGATAGTTCATCGTTTTATTTTATTTTGACAGATAATATGGTTTTACAAACATAAGTAAATATCAATTAATAGATTACATGGCTGTTATTGTCCAATTTTTCTGAAATTTAACATGCATGATCATCAATATAATATAGCATAAATCAACAGTCAGATTGATTAAATTCAATATGGATGAAGAGTTATAGAATAGAGTAAGTGTGCAAGACTTACTTTTTGAGTAAATTGATCCCCACTCATATATATATAATAAAGCTCATCTTTAATGTGTTCACTTTTTATAGGGGCACCAAACTGACCTTTAATGTTGTTATGCTTGTCTAGCAGTAACAGAGAAGGGGAGAGGACCAACTGGTTCTGCATGTTATTTGCCTCTTATGTATTCAACTTCTTGATTGATGCATTTCTCATGCAAAGAACTGTTCAGCATTGGTTTGCATTGGCCTTACCTACCATAATTGATGTAGTGATAATTAGTAAATCAAGTATTGAAAAGAAGGTTAGAACTCATTAGATGTTATGGTTTGGCATGATACCTATCCAGGCTTTCATGTGAAAAGACGCAGGGCCAGCATTTGCAAACCGCATGGAAGTGGGAACGTGCACACGCTGCACCAGTCGCTTCTTGTTTGCCTTTTCCAAATGAATAACTCTTGTTATATGCTATTCAAATCCAAATGAATAACTCTTGTTATACGCCAGTCAGATTAAGATAATGTTAATAGGATTTAATTTTGCAAAAGATTAAACTAATGTTAATAATAAAGACAAATATGAAGACAGACACATATACAAGATATTGGCAGCACAAACCAACCTGTTTTCAATCACTTCTGGGTCCTCTTTTGACTTACCACCCTTCACTTTCAACTGCAACTTCGTGCAATGCATTATTATATTTCAGAGGAATTTATAAACTATGTGATCAAATTCTTTTAATACATTGGGTATTCCATACTTGGGATTTCTGGAGATGCAACATTTTATATTATTTCAAAAAGGTTCACACTTCAATGCTTTCATCTCAGCTTCATGTTCATTTTTTCATAATTTATTTTTTAATATTGTATTAAATTAGATTGGAACATTAAAAATGGAAATTCCACAAAGTATTGTTTAATAAATTTGTACATCACAATTCTAACTTATATTTGCTTCTGAACACACTCATTAACTTCTCATTGTGTTCATTTTTATGTTTTAATTTTAGGATTTACAAGTTTTCTAGATGTTTAACGTCATTTTTACAAGTATTGGAAAAAGTTTAAGAGGAAATTTTTAAACGTTTTTGTTTATTCTTATTATTCTTAAAAACACAGAAAATAAATTTTCTTTCCACTATGTTATTCCCTTATATGAGTACTCCTTTCTACTAAAATTCATTTAAATACACCTCAAATTTTAATTGTAAATCACTCCTCTGCATTCAATCAAAAGCGAGGTCAGCATCTACCTATAGCAGCAATTGTTATGCAAAATTCTCCATTGCCCTTCTCTTCTGAATTCTATTTTTGTTTCATACATATTGGTACTTAGTATTTGAATCTATGCTCAACTTACTGTTCATGTTTTCGTACCCATTGCTGCTACCCGATAAATGTTCCAAGATGAACAATATCACTTGTTATGCTATATATATATATATATAGCCATGTACACACGCCGCACAAGTCGCTTCTTGCTTGCCTTTTCCAAATGAATAACTCTTGTTATATACCATTCAGATTTAGATAATGTTAATAGGATTTAATTTTGCAGAAGATTAAACCAATGTTAATAATCAAGACAAATATGAAGACAGACACATACACAAGATATTGGCAGCACAAACCAACTTGTTTTCAGTTTAATTCTGGGTCCTCTTTTGACTTATCACCCTTCACTTTCAACTGCTACTACAACTTCCTGCAATGTGTTATTATATTTCAAAGGAATTTGGAAAATATGTATCAAATTCTTTTACTGTATGGCATTCGATACTTGGGATTCCTGGATATGCAGACTTCTCATACAACTTCAGAAACTTCAGGTCCACACTAGCATGCTTTCATCCCAGCTCCAAGTTCATTCTCAGCCATAGTTTTCCAGAGATAATCAAAGGCACTAGCAAGTGAAGTAAATCTCATATACAAGTCAGCTTAACCCTTAAGAATATATGAACATGTGATTGCCTGATTGGTCTGCTACAACATTTAATCTTCTCTGATGCAGCTATAGTATTGCATGGGGATCATGAAATTCTGTTGCACCTGAACTATTAATTGGCATCTTGATAGGGACAGGATTGGATCTTGTCTACAACAATATAAAAGAATACTTCTTAGTGTTGGGAATAAAAAACACACAATTCCCTGTTTGCAAGAACAAGAGAAGCAACTATACCAATAAAATTATGGCAGCAATCAACACACACAATAAACCAGAACAATAAGAATAATACACCAAGATTTTTAACGTGAAATTTTTTTCTCAATGTGAGAAATAAAAACCACGGGTCGTTCAAACTAGAGAAATAGCTCCACTATGATCAAATCAGATACAAGAGAGTCTCAAATAAGTGCACAAATTATGCTAACAACAAGCTAAATCAACCAAGCACCAATACTTAAAATTAAGAACTAAGAAGATAATAAATACCCCAAAACGGAGCTACTATCCGAGACCAGTATCTCACACTCCAAACCTCTTTTCAATAATCCAACTGTTCAGAATGAAGAGCCACCTGTGAAGAATCTGCTGTTAAAATTTCAGCCCGATCCAATGGCAGATGAAACTCCGATCCACGACGGTTGTTCTTGCCAAGAAAATGAAAGGAAAGTGGCTGAATTTCTCTCCTCTCTCTCTCAATATCATTGAATTTTTCACAAAATGAGCTCTCTCTTAACACCCTAGCAGACCCCTCTATCTTAGGTAAGTGGAGGTAGTAGGCTTTCTCAATTTTGGGCTTTTTCCACATAGGAAGGGAGCCCAAACCCAACATTTAGCATGGCCTTGATATCAATATTTCACTGTCTCAAGAGAAAACAACACTAAAATTACACAAACAACCTCCTCTAGCTACTTGTAATTTCACATTTGCTGATGCTAATTCTAAGCATCTGGTCCTCTACAGTTCTTTTTCTAAAGCTGAATAAAATTATCTCTGTACGTTTCATCAGCCTAGAAAAAAATAATAGGAAATCTGAAAAAAAAAGGTAAAAAATCAGTAGCGTGAGATTACTCACCTGATGCTACTTTGTGTACTGAGATACCAATCACAAACTCATTCGCACGTTGCAGCAGCATTCAAACTTTTCTGATGAGGAAAATTAAATTCTGTTGTACCTGAACTAACTGTTGGCATCCTTACACGAGTGTTGCTTACTTCAAGTGCAGGGTTGTATCTTGTTAGCATCAATGTATAAAAGGATGATTCTTAGCATGAACGTGAACTTATATTTCCCTGGCTTAGAAAAATAAATAAATAAAAAAGAAGACCTGTACTACACGAACAATCCTCTCTTGCTACACGTGATTTGCTTTCGCTAAAGCTGATCTAAGCACCTGGTCTCCTACAAATCACAATACCTTAAAAAGAACATGATTATCTTTATGTATCTTTTTGAAAATATAACAAAAAATTTAAAGAAAACAGAATATTGTAGAATTTACCAATTCAAAATTTTTTTGGATTAGTTGATTCTCATCCAAAAGGTATCAAGAGTTATTTCTTTTGATGAGCTTGTGAATTCACCCTCTAGTCTTTAGTTGAGTATGGTTGCTAAGCACTGCACATAAAATCATTAGTCACAGGTAGCACAAATCCAAGAATTCAAGTTGTTCACCATTGAGATTCCTTCACTTTTAGGCCTTCTCCGTTGCCTTACGAACAGAAAGCACTAATCTCATTTCCTTTCTTGTTGAATCTTGGGGCAGTATTTTGATCTATCCGAAAATAAACATCACCAAATCAAATCTTGAAAATGTTAATGACTGCTAAATTAATCCCATTATTAACCTTTCTTTTTCTTGAATCCTGTGGAGCACTTGTTAACCTCAGTCTCTTCAAGAATCTCATCACCAAAATGTTAAAAGAAGAAAATGCTAACGATATTATTGCTCTAGTCTTCATTCTGATTTGTAAATAATAAGTGTATCGTAAAATTTACCAATCCAAGAAATATCAGATTATTGATCATTGATCTCCGGCGTATGAAGAGTTCATTTCTTGTGATGAATTTGTGTGTCTACTCCTGCTCTCTAGTTTATGTTTTCTGGGCATGATGCTCAATCTTGATAAATAATATCTTTCAATTAAGTTTAAATTCAATAATATCAAATTGTTCATCGCCATGATTCAATTCCCTTCACTTTTCAACCCTTCTGTTGCCACGGTTTGCATGTACTACATTATATCCTGCGAACAAAAGCAAGTAATTAAGACTCTCAAGTCAAGTTAACTATTCTTGAATACCAGAGCAATTCAAGGTCTTGATATGGCCAGAAATAGCATCAGGAAAATGTTAAAGACCAATAAACTTATCGCATCATATTCTTGCTTTTCTTCTTGATTGTTGGGAACAATTCTTGATTCTAGGATAATGAAAAATCTCAAAACGGAGACGCTGAAGAGAATGAAGCTAATGTCATTGTCGCTGCTCTTCCTTTTATTCTCTCTCCGTCACCAGCCCACTGCATCGCCCACTCCGCTCTCGAGGCAAGAATCAAGAGTACGCATGAGACGAGGATTCAGCGAATGGACGAATGAAGAAAACACCCCGCAAGGACACAATGAACGCCAATGCGAGGCCTATTTATAAGCTCTGCGAGGCGGTGGGCACTAGTGCTTTCCTTTGGGCCTTGGGCCTTCTTTGATTTGTAAAACATTCAGCCCTAAAAAAAAAAAGTTAATTGACGCAATTTTTTTTAATCAAAATATTTAGAGTATGAATTAATATTTGTTCATAAAAAAGCATATTATAATGTTTTTATTATTATAATAAATTATATTTGAGCATTCAAAAAATTAAATCCACACATTATTGTTTATAAATTTATACGTTACAATTTTAACTTATGATTGCTTATGAACACTCATTAACTTCTCATCATGTTCATTTTTAAGTTTTTGTTTTATGATTAACAAGTTTCCTAATTTCTTAAAGTCATTTTTCACGAATGTTTGAAAAAAATTAACAAGAAAATTTTATCGTAGTTTCTATAAAATATTATTTGCCTATTTTAATTTTTTACTACTTTTATTTAAAAAATACATATTTTTTAGAAAATAAACCAACAAACTCCTACAATTATGCTGGAAATAGGCCGAATCAGGCTAGGCTTTAACTTAAATATGTTGGGCCTATATTTTAAAAATGGAGTCTGAGCCTATTACCTAACATAGGTTTTTTTATGGCCTTAGCTTGACTCGGTCTGAAAGCCTATCTAGAGACCTATTTAGTTATAAAATGTTTTAAAAAATCAAAACATCTATTCTTAAATAAGTCAAAACACTACTAAATATATCAAAAGTATATAGTTTAAAATAAACTAAAACACTTTAGTTAAAAAAATATATTTTCAAATAGATTAAAATATTTATATTATTATTAGATATTTAAATAATAATAATAATATATGTAGGCCAACTATTAGGCCCGATAGGCCATTTTTATAGCTTGGAATCTGACCTGATTAACTAAAAAGATTTTTTAAAAAATCTTAGTCCAGCATATTTACTAAAGAGGTTAGGCTTAACTTGGCCGAATATAAGCTAAGTCAAAGACCCTAACGAGCGGCCTGCCCTACTTCCACTCCTATCTACAATGTTATTAAGAGGAGTTTAATTAAATATGTTTTATTTTTAATAATAATATAACTATTTATTTGACGTATATATTTTTTAAGGAGAATATCTTCAATGTATCTTATTAGCATAAACTCAACTAGTCCAACTCGCTTCATAGAGATCTCATAGAAGGTTTTTGGTCCCTTTTTTTAATTTTAGAGTTCGAAATCTAGACACCTAATTAAGAAATTGAAGCTCCTAATCACTTCATCAATCCCAAATTGATTCATTTGATATATATATATATATATATGGGGGATTCTCATATGCAATTGACAGTCAATGCCTGTGCTACAATGAGAAGCTGATGTATGGCGAGGTAGGCCATGATTTGGTTTGCTAAGCAGGCAGAATTGAAGTGGAATTGTTTGCAAGAATAAGGGCAGAAAAGACAATATTACATCCACTGAAATAGTAAAATAATTATGGCAAAAAAAATATTGGGGGCAAGTGAAAAAAATAGAATTTAGGAAAATCAAAGTGAAATGTTTGAAAAAACATGTGCACATTTTATATGAAATTGTAGAATATTTGAATTAGTCTGACAATATAATTCGGAACCATTGACACAAAATTTGAAAAATTATTTTATATTAATGAAACTAGAAAAAAATTAACCATCCTATTAAATCAGGTGCAAAAGCTATCACAATAAGACAAAATAAAACATAAATAAAAAATTATAAAATAAACAATTTATACAGTATAAAGAATGAAAATTACAAAATTAAAAAACTACAATTTGGACAAACCGATTACAACAAAAAAATAAAAAATTGAAATAATATATTTAAACACAATTATTAATTGTAAAATAATTACAATTAAAACTAACGAAATAAGTAAGACAAAGACAAAAATAAAAATAAACTTCAAAAACCTCATTCATAAAGAAAAAAAGGTGAAAAGAGATGAATAATGTTCACTACAAATACAAAGTATGACAACATACATATTAAAGAGAATAAATACTAAATCTAGGACAATCCAATTTTTTTTTTTTAAAAAAGTTTACTGTTCCCAACACACATTTCGAACAAATTGAAATCTAAAAAATCACAAAAAATAAATATTAAAAATTATTAGAATTAAAAAAAATAGAACTGTACATTAGATAGAGTTAGGACGAACTAAATTCTTTATAAATTAAATAAAAAGGAATATTAAAAATATGGAAAAATAACAAAATAGAAAAAGGGAATATAAAATAAAAGTACTGTACAATCGCTAGACTTTGGATCACCTGAATTCTTTACAAAATTACAATTAAAAAATATAAACATTAAATATAAAAAATACCAAAATTTGTCACAAAAATAAAAATAAAGGAAAAAATAAAAAGGCTATGTTTGAGGACAACCTGAATTCAACAAAAAAAAAGTTAATAAAAAATTAAACAAAATTGATACCCTAATATTAAAAATAATTAAATATTAAAAAGTTATTACAATTAAAACAAACTAAAAAAGTAAGAAGAATGCAAAAATAAGAATAAGCTTCACAAACCTCAATCATATATAAAAAAAAATAAAAACGAAAAGGGATGACTATTGTTCACTACAAATACAAATCATTCCAACATATTAACTTTTTCTTTTCACAAAGAAAACTTTTTTCTTTTGAATATCATTTTTCGGTTGTTTTAACAAAAACAAACACCAAATAAAAAGCTTAAATTACCCTCCATGAATATTAAATTACTTTTTACACATAATTAATCACTCATAATAATAAATCACCATGTGTCATGCTTTTGGGCTATACACATCTTATAAGCACAAAAACCATTGACTAGCACATTCATAAAAGTAAACACCATAATACATATATATATATATATATATATATATATATATATATATATATATATATATATATATATATATATATTACAACATAGTTCCAAAACTACCTTAATTACTTGTGACTAATATGCCACATATTCTCTTTCACAACTATTCTTTTTGAAGATTGAAAGTAAATAGACTTGCATAACAAAGAAAAAACTATAAAGTAAATGAAATGAAAATTCAGGCATGCTTGCCAATGTGTTAGTATATCTTAAACCAAAAAAAAAAAAGGATAAAAAGATATTTATTTTATAACCTTTCATTATTAAATATTTATTCAAAAACAAAAAAAAAATAAAAATGTGTTTTTAGTTCAATTTTAACCGAGATGGAGAATAGTGAAATATATTTGGAATATTATTTTCATCCTGGAAATACTAAAAGGAATTTTCAATTTTGTTTAATTTGGTTATTCTGTGAAATGGTTGCAACTTGCAACACAGAAAACGAATTCCTTTCCTGTCTCTGTTACTCCCTTACATGAGTGTTCGTAGTCGTACCTACTAATTTCCTATTTAAAAAAGAAAAGAAAAAAAGTGCACCACAAATCTCAATTACAAAACATATCTCTGCATTGAATCCCCGTAGAGCTAGGTCAGCATCTATCTACATGACGGACATAAAGCAGCAATTGTGATGCAGAATTCATTATCCATTGCTCTCCATCCAACACGACTTGACTGACTTATATGTATGTATGTATGTATCTTGACTTAAGAGTGATCCCATGTGAGAAGCGAACAGGAAGTGAGAACAGAACAGAGCAAAGCAGAGCAGAGGGTATAGGAATGATGATATCAGCTGGTGGTGGTGGTGGTGGTGGAGGAGGAGGAGGAGGAAGATCATCTTCATCTTCGGCATCATCGTATTCATGGGTACCCACGACTTCTGTGTCGGCGTCGGGAAGGAGGATACAGAGGGAGATGGTGGAGATGAACAACGACCCTCCTCCGCAATGCTCTGCTGGCCCCAAGGGTGATAACCTCTATCACTGGATCGCCACCATTATTGGTGCCCCAGGTCAACCCCTCTTTACCCACAACTGTATTATAACTCAATAGCATACATACATAGGACATGAATTGATCAAATAGTAGGCCTGTGATGTGAGTGTAGGGTTGGCTTCATATTTAGTTTCCATGACCTGGCATGCCTACCTCAAGTAATTAACTTTTTTTGTAGGAACACCATACCAAGGTGGCATATTTTTCCTTGACATAATATTTCCAAGTGATTATCCCTTCAACCCTCCGCAGGTAGTCTCTCACCTACATTCTGCTTATTAGAGAGTGTTGTTTGTGGTATTATTATGTTACAATCGCTTCTTACACATGCTTAAGAGTGTTTGGTTAGGGGGTAAAAATTGGGGTGATGAGTTCCATGTGTAAAATTACACATGGCACTAATTCATGGAAAGTTTACCCCTATTTTTTACTTCCTAACCAAATATATCCTCAGTTTCCATTTTATACAAGATCTCTGCTATGCTATCACGCTTTTGAATTTGCCTTTATAGTTGTTAAATTTTAGTTTTTTAATTTTGTGGAGTAAGTATTTGCAGAAGTTAGACCACTTATAAATTTTTATCCCTTTGAACTACTACCTAAGGGTAACAGTTTACTATCAGGCGAGTATGAACATCTATTCTCAGTTTAATGTTTCTTTTCCTTCATTTGGTGTTTGAATTGTATCTGGAATGTTATTGCCAGATCTAATATTTTCTTTGGCAGCAGCGTTATGAGTGCGTCTAACCTTTATAGGTTATAGAGTTGTACAACCAGAAATCTGCTTGAAGTACACAATCAAAAGATAAACTACATTCTAACTTATGCATTTAATTTATAAAGCATCTTCCTCCAGTTGGATATTGGAATAAGCATTTTCTCCCTTTCTGGCATGGATAGTTGGAAGGTTTTTATATGTGGCTGTGTGTGTGGGTGTATCCTGGGGGTTTTTCGCCATGGTTTTTTCTTCCTTTTAAGAACAAAGATAATGTGTGATGTTACAAAATTACAGCGCACGGAGTGAGTATGTAGCTCTTACTGATCTATAGATGGTATGGAAAGTGGTTTAAATATTTATATGTCGAATCCCTTGCCTTTTCATCCTGTCTCAAGCTGTATATGAGGTCTTGTCTATCACTTTTCTCCCATTGACCAATGGCTCTGGTGAGATCTGGCACATTTGTTAATTGGTTCTATGAGCACAGTTAGCGTAATTGATGGGTCTGCAAGATAAATCTATGAGCACAGTTAGCAGAATTGATGGGTCTGCAAGATAAATCTATGAGCACAGTTAGCATAATTGATGGGTCTGCAAGATAAATCAAGAGTCAAAAGGGATGGAGACTTTTGGACAGTCTAGGCATTGAGACAAGAATTTTTCAAGAGAAGAGAATTAAAAACTAATGAACATAAAATGCATGTGAAGTATATGCATGAAGCTGTATTTTTTTGGTAATAGTGGATTGCATTCCGTTATTGTAGTGCTCATAATTGAAAGGGATAAGTTGTCCTTGCATGACTTATTTCCACATCTGCTTACTAGCAGCATGGGTTGGATGTAGAACGAGACGGGCTCAACCATGAGTTTGTCATTGCAGCTGACACGGTCACTGGCACTGGGAAGTTTCAACTGTTTTTCAAGTCTAGTTTAGTAGAGTAATTAATTGTATAAAATGACTCTGTTCCTTATCCCTTTTTGTGCAAATCACTATTATCTCCCCTCTGTCTAATTTTTGGCATATCTACTCTCTACGTCTAGAACCTAATCAAACCACTATTTAGTTATATGACCTTTGATTTTTATTTTTATTTTTCATTAACTTTCCCAGTTCAAGTGAGGTTCCTGTTAGTTTTGAAAATAGAACAGAGGAATGTGATCAAATCAGAAAAAGTATAGGGAGGTTGAAGTTGTTTAATTGTTTTTTACTGTTTCAGGTAGTATTCAAAACTCGCATTTACCACTGTAATGTAAGCCCTGATGGCCATGTTAGTCTGGGAATATTGAAGGATGGTTGGAGTCCAGCGCTAACAATTACTAAGGTGCTACTTGCAGTTAGATCAATTTTGACAAATCCTGACCCTTGTAAGTTCTTCCACTTTCTGTCTGACCACGCAGTGTATTCACTTGTCTTATATTCAGTATTTTTTATTTTTCTTTCATCTTGTTTGTCTCATTCGTTTAACATGTATCCTTTTGTTCATAAAAAAAAAATATTGGTTGATGACGGTCTAAATGGTAGTTCTGTATTTCAGCCTTTTGCTTTCAAATATAAGAAAACAGTCAAAACTTGTTATTCCCTGTCTTGGAGAAGAAGCATGTTTTACCAGGACACCAACTAATGGTTTTGTCTTGTGACAATGGATTCAGTCAACTTAGTTCCTGTTTTCATCGTGAAACACTAATAATTCCAACACTTGCAATAAAACAACAGACCAAGTAGCCGTTTTATTCTTATTTTGGAACATAAAGTTATCATGGTTGTTCCAGATAATGCTGTTGTCCCCGGCATTGCTCACCTGTATTTGGGAGACAGAGCAAAACATGATGAAATTGCTGCAGAGTGGACCGTCCGATTTGCCAAGTGAATATTGTACAAGTGCCCCTTGATTGGCTTGCATGTTATATAGCATATTCCAAGATGTTTTTTTTTGTGAATGATACTTCATAGTTGCATCTCATACACTTGTATCTACTCCTCACAAGATTTGATAATAACCAAGATGGTGTTGTCTCAACAGCCCAATATTACAAGATGATCTGCGGCAAGACTTGAAGCCACTTTTTCCAATTCTAACTGCATCATATATAATCTTAATCTAATTCAATTGCCATTCTAGTACAAGACAAGCTGAATCATATTTGCTTGCTTTTATAACGAGAAATGTTTGCTTTATAACATTTTTTTACAAAAATTTTACACTTTTAGTATAAAGAGGCACATAGGTCTCATACTTTTTTTTGTATTTATATGCTTCTATACACTAGAGGTGTAAAATTGTTACAAAGAAAATGTTGTATACTAAAAACATTTCTCTTTTATAATAGAAGTTCTATTGATTCCTCCTAATCTATGACAGGACTTAAGATCCTATTCTTGAGCTGTTACCATTTTGTTAAGAGCCATTAAGGGAAGTCTGATTTCTCCCACTTCTCGTACTCAACTGAATTACTGTAGAAATGTTAGGTAGTCAATCAATTACCCTTCGATTTAGTAGAATTTTGTCAAAATTGTGTCATTTTTTTGTCAATTGTGAAACATTACCTTAACGCTTGACCTTTTTAATACATAAAAGTGAAGATTATTAACAAAATGCTCATATGTCTTCTCATTCTTCTAATAAAGTGCCAAGTACATTATGGTAAATATGATCCCTAGTAATTTATCTTTTTCTATTAATTTTATTATTCAATGTTTTACTTTATTTCCAAAGCTAAAATATCTTAAATAAGCTATACTAATGAAAAATAACCACGCAATTAATATCAATAATATTATTAACAATTTTAATAAGAGTTGCTATCTTGCCAAACTAAAATGGTTTTCTTTTTTTTGAAAAAAAATCTTATCCATGATAAATGTCTTAAGAAATATTACTAGAATTACGGTTCTTCATTAAAATTGATTAACTATATTAGCAATAAAATCTCATCATGCTCGAGCATTAACTAAGGAGAAACACCAATTGAAAAAAAGAGACACTAGGGAGAAACACTCTTTGCTACAAATTTGATTTCGAACAAGATGTGCAAAAGTTAGAAAGTGGGCTGTTACATGTTATATTTTTCTCTCCTCAAATTTTTCGACCTCTGTAATTACCGTCATTTCCCGTACTATGATTGGTTAATTTCTTTTCGCATAGGTTTTCTTTTCGAGCCAACTACCAATTCTCTTAACTAAGCTATCAGAATAATATGCCCTAATCTTATTTTAAAAATACAGTAATTTACTTTTTAAAGTCATGGTAAATAAGAAAAAGGTCCATCCACATTTCCCTTTCCCTTAAGAGAACCTCCAAAACCATTTAGTATGTGTCCCTCCCCCGACACAAAGCAGGGGACCAAAAGGACACCGTGCCCCATTGGACTGGGGATACACTGTGGCCTCTCAATCTATCAGCCGCATACATTAAACTGAGAGTTTGGCAAAAGAAAGAAACAAATGAGCACATTTCCCTTTTCCTTGAGGCCTCTAAATCTATCAGCCGCCCTTTACATTAAAGTCTGATATGATAATGATATTAAAATTTAATTTTCAAACTATGCTATTGTTACCTACCTCTTCCTCCTGTTCAGGTAGTTACATCTCCACCTTACCAACAAGAAACTTGACAATTAAGCTGAATGTTGATGGAGCTTGATCAATCGAGGACCAAGAGAGTCACCATCAATTACGAACGAGTACACCCAGATTGATGAAAATTACTACTAAATTATACTTTTGGGCATGACACCTACTACATATATATATATATATATATATATATAACCATCGTGCTAAGTAGTAGTTTATAAATTGAATCGTTTGGTTTAACTAATTAACTGCTTATATTTTTTGGCATAAATATTTTTTAATTTAATGAGGTGAAATAATTAAGTCATAATTCAATGGCTTGTTGGATTTTCAAAGGACTGAAGGTAGGTGAAGCGAAAGCATCACGTGGTCAACTTTGTGGCCTCCATACATTTTAGATCACTTCTCACAGAACTCAACTCAACAGCTACCACCACATCACAATTAGATATAACATGACACACTTCTTTCTTTTGATCTGAACACAGTGCAACCTTGAAGCTTGTTGCCAGAGTTACTACATGTTTGGAAGGAAGAGAGAGTGAGTTAGATGGGGAAGAGAATAAGTGAGTTAGGAGTAAAGGACTTTGTGAATGCTGGCTTAACAGTCTCAGAAGCCAATGAACTAGATGCTGTTTTGAGGGAAGCCCTCTCCATCTCCCAATCCCCCTCAGATATATGGCGCCACATGGTCACTCAGAGAGCCCTCAAGCCATCCTATCCTCATTCCTTGCATCAACTTGTCTATTACTCTATCTATCACCCTTCTTCTTATGATGTTGATGCTGCTGGCCCTCCTCCTTATTGGTTCCCTTCTCTGTAAGTGTTTCTGTGCCTTATGATCTCTATCTTATATATGGCAGTGTTAGTGTCTATGTGCACGTGTTATTGTTGTGTATTCATGAACGTTTTTGCCCAACAACAACAAACTAAGCCTTGTCCGACTAAATGGCGTCCACTATATGGATCAGACAGCGCCATAGTGTTCTATCATGTATGTTTTTGCTCATTGCTGCATTTTGATTCTAGGGAGCAGGCCAGACGCACCAACCTGGGGCGCATCATGGAAACCTATGGTCCTAAGCTGTTAGGAGCTTCCTATAAAGACCCTATTACTAGTTTCAGCCTCTTTCAAAAGTTTTCTGTTCAGCACCCTCAGGCAAATACTAACACTGACACCCGAATTTGATCTGAACTCGTTCCATTCTATAAACAAATCATATGTTGTTATTGTTTTGTTATTGGTGCAGGAATACTGGTCCATTGTTCTTAAGGAACTCTCAGTTTCATTCATTGAAGCTCCAAGGTGCATCTTAGATACTTCTGACCCCTCAAAGCCTGGAGGAACTTGGCTCCCTGGTGCTGTCTTGAATATTGCAGAATGCTGCTTGCAGCCCAGAGCACACCCCAACAGACCAGATGACAGTTTAGCAATCGTTTGGAGAGCTGAAGGATTTGATGATTCCAAGGTGAATCACATCACACTCAAACAACTTCGACAACAAGTAATGTATGCTCTCATCCCACCCTTTTGATTTTTTACCATAGTTTTGTTTCTTGTTTGGCAGAATATGATTTCTTGATTTTTTTTTCTCTTTAAATTGTAACTTGTGCTAAGTCGGTTAATTCAATAATTTGAAGTGATGCTTTTCAAATTTCAATTGCATTTTTGAACTGTTGAATCAGGATTAATTCGCTTATAATTCTGCTATTCTTTGTTTCCATTCTTTCAGTTTCTTGTTTTTGATACTTCTCCTTTAGGGTTTTCACTTTAGTAGTTTTTAGTTTGTAATCTCCTTTTTCAACAAGTTTTTGCCATATTATTTCAAGGTTGGTAGCGAATGCAATAGATGCCACATTCTCCAAGGGAGATGCAATCGCAATTGACATGCAAATGACAGCCGATGCTGTTATTATATACTTAGCCATTATTGTAGCAGGATGTGTTGTAGTATCAATAGCCGATAGCTTTGCACCAAAAGAAATTGCAACTCGCCTGCGTGTTTCTAAAGCAAAGGGTATTTTCACACAGGTGATCTTTTAAATTTGGTGCTGTTTGACTTTAATACTATGTTGATTGAAGAGAGATTATTCAATATTTGGCTCTGTCTTTGTTCTTTTCCAGTTATGTGTGAATCACTTCTAACATTACCAAATAATTAATGTGCCTGTGAAAGCTTTGTTTTCATTCAACTTTAGATGTCTGACTTCTGTTTCCTGTTTGATGAGATGCAACTGACACAGTCTACATGCAATGATCCTAGCATAATGATTTCTTAGACCATAGTTTTAGTTAACTTATAGGCCTGCTACCTGTCTGATAAGGGCACTAGCTATCTCATCCAGCTCAAAGTCTGAATTTCAACGAACTGCTGGATCTTGTTCAGGCTGACAAGGGTTTGTGAATGGTGCATTGCAACTGGGGAAGGGTTAGAATTTTAATTAAATCAGAGTGCAATCCTCGCCGCCCCATTTCTTCAATTAAATTATAATTTCACTAAAAGAATTAACTGCCCTCATGTTTTGTCCATGTTTCAAGATCAAATAGGTTTCTCATGGAAAGGCATTTTAGAGGGAAAACCACTCATGGGTTTGTACTTAATAGCTTAAGCTTTACAACTTTGTACTTGAAACTATCAACTTAGGCTACTTAGCTGTATGGTTCCTTCAGAATGTCTTTTAGGCTCTTAGCAGGAGTCAGATGCCATAATCCAGGCTTGCTTTCTTTATTTTTAGGACTTGCTTCAGCAAGCTCTTTTGCAGGGGAGGTAGAATAAATCTTATCCTTTGATCTTCTTATGGAAGCTTAAGCTTTTAATGTTTGGTGGTTTCTTAATGCTTTTAAAATTTCAAACTAGCTTTATTTATGCCTGAAGCTAAACAGAACATAATATTGAAGAATCCGTAGAAATCAAGCAATATCAGGATGTTAACTCCTTTTGAAATTTTCATTGTATTACTGCATACATATAAAGTGATTTGTTTCATAAGAAAAAAAAGAAGAGAAGGAGAGGGGAGGGGGGGATGGTGGTTTTGTAAAATAAGATGCAGAAGTTCCTTATGCATTTGTGTTATACATAAGATCATTCATGAGTCTTAACCCAATAACTCAAACATCTAGGAGAGTCGGTCCTTGACATTGTCAGCTTGAATTTGTTTTCAGGATTTCATATCACGAGGTGGCAAGGAATTCCCTTTGTACAGGTGAAAATTTTTGAGCATTATACTTGTTGCAACATTGAAAGCATATTTTAGCTGCGTCATCGTTATGGCATTGGTATCTATATGTTTAAAAAGTTATATAGCTGGCATGTTAAGATTTACAAGTCAAGCTTATTGCCTCTTGTCCTTGACTTCTAGTGCAATTGCCAATCCAAGATTTGTTTTAGTATGTTGAGAAATGAATGTAGTTCTGCCACTCTGTGTCCAAAGTTTGTATTGCAGATGCTAATTTCTTAGGTCATCTTTAATACTTACTTGAATGCCTCTCTTAGACTGTTTTGCCATGCAAAACCTGAAAAGATAAAAATATGACAAGCTCACTTTTACTCATGTTTAAATTTTATTAGATAGATCTATAGCTATTCATTTTACTCATAGACTGCCAGACTCATTCTGCAATTCTGTTTGCTGCGGGCAGTAAAGTCATTGAGGCAGCTGCATGTAAAGCTGTTGTGCTTCCTGTGAGAGGTGATGATGTTGGAGTAAAATTAAGAGAACAAGATGTGTCATGGAAGGTTTTTCTCTCTTTCGGAAGACAGCATTCTAGGTGATGTTTATTACAATGTGCCTAATAAGCCATATTTTAATACAAAAGAAATGTTAATTTTCCTCACTAAAATAGTCACTACTATAGATCCCAGAAACAGAAAAGAGAGAAGTTACAATGTTTCTCTAGTGTTTTGTCTCACCTTAACATTTAACTCATGGTAGGTCACCTCAGTACTCGGCAATCTATCAACCAGTTGATTCTGTCACCAACATACTTTTCTCATCTGGAACCACAGGTAAATATTCTCCCTCAGACCACATCAGGTAGTGATTACCATGATAATGATTTTCTGGTTATATTCTTTGCATTTTCAGGAGAGCCAAAGGCTATTCCTTGGACTCAACTTTCACCAATACGAAGTACTGCTGATGGATGGGCTTTGGCTGATGTTCAACCTGGAGATATCTATTGCTGGCCTACAAGTTTAGGATGGGTGATGGGACCAACTCTAATATATTCATGTTTTCTGTCTGGTGCAACTCTTGCTCTGTACCATGGTTCTCCTCTTGGCCGTGGTTTTGGTAAATTTGTTCAGGTGATCCCTCTGAGTATAATACCTCGTTCCCCATATAACTTACATTTAACAATAGTACCTCTTACTTTATAAAATGGCCATTGTTATTTTAATCACCTGAGAATTTGGGACAGCAAACCAAAATATAAGCGCTGACTAGTAATGAGTAGAACCGGGCAGGAATTAGTTTAGTGGTTATTCTTCAAAATCATGGATAAAATGAACAAATTAAATGCCACAGGTTCTATCTACTTTCTTATGATATATGAGATGGGATGTAATGGTAAAATGCTTGTAAGTTGGTATTATCTCCAGTTACATAACATGGGAACTTTCCCTATCTTTTGTGTACTGGAAAAAAAATCAATACGATGTGCCACCAATGTGACAACAAGACAAAGGAAGTTTTGTCATTCTTTTGAAAATGCCTTTTCTCATGAAACAGAATTACTAAGCTGAGGAATAGATTGCCTCAGTAAGCTATGTTAAAAGTTTCATTATTGTCTCATGCAGTTTATTTTTCTGGACAAAAAAAAAAAAAAAAGGAACTTTGCAAATATTTCAAGTACAGGTAGTTGGTAGTTTGCTAAATGATGGAAGAAACTAGGATGCTAGATCTATTCATGTGGCATCATTAGGGATTCATATGATCTGAATGGGTCTTAGACCAAATCTGTCTTAATAAATTAAAGGAAATAACATCTCAAGAAAAATCTTAGCACTTTACATAGCAATAAAAGTGTTTGAATAAGTTCTGGATTGGGCTTAGCCGCTCAGGTCAGACATCATAATGAAGCAAAAGTGATATCTTATCCTTAAATGCTATCGTAGATGTTGTATTGTGTATCTATAGAATTTGATACATTACCCCAAAGCGCTACTTTAATGATTTTACTGCAATTGTTCAGGATGCAGGTGTTACCATTTTGGGAACTGTTCCAAGCATAGTAAAAGCTTGGAAGAGTACACGATGTATGGAGGGCTTGGATTGGACAAAGATAAAGTAGTGTCTCTCATAAGTTCACTTAATCAAGTAATTAGTGTGAAACATGAACTAAAATGTGGTTATATGCAGAACATTTTGTTCCACTGGAGAAACTTCAAATGTTGATGATGACCTTTGGCTTTCTTCAAAATCTTATTTCAAGCCTGTCATCGAATGTTGTGGAGGCACAGAGCTTGGATCTTGTTACGTCGTAGGATGTCCACTGCAGCCCCAAGCTTTTGGAGCATTTAGCACAGCATCAATGACAACTGGCTTTGTCATCCTTGACGAAAATGGAATTCCTTATGTGAGAACATTTTCTGGATAGTTTCTATTTGTTGATCACATGATTTTATTTACTTATGCTGCCACCAAGCTGACACTGGATCTCATCATGCTAATGCCTGGATGTAAGTTTGTTTGTGCAATATATACTGCTAGTCCTGTGCTTTGTACATATTCCAGACTTGGGACCAATAATGGCTAACCAGAAACCCTGGTTCCAAACCTGAACTCCTGATGGTCTTCAATCAGAATTCTTCACATAATCACATGGATCCTCCTTCGCTATTTGTTACTGAATGGTCTAGTTTTTATGCCTATCCCTTTGACCCCCAATTTTTTTCTGCAACTAGTATTCCCTGTTGCAGTTTTTAATTCTCTTGAAATTTGTTACTCTTGTCAAATGTTGTTTGCATTTTCACTAGTAGATGAATGAATTATCTTCAATAAATTTTCATTACTTTAGACAAATCCTTTTTTTTTTTAATGTTTTTTGTAATTTATTTGGTCTCTTTGCCCAACGTGACAGCCAGAGGATGTGCCTTGTGTTGGTGAAGTGGGTTTATTCCCTATATATATGGGAGCAACTGATAGATTGCTTAATGCTGATCATGATGCGGTTTACTTTAAGGGAATGCCCCTTTACAAAGGAAAGGTAACTACCTCATTTATTATGCTTAGTGCCATCATGACAAATGTTTTTCACATTTAGATGCCAACTATCTTGAAATATTTGTTCTTTTCTGCCCAAAGGACAACAAAATCTCTCAGATCTGAATGTATTGTGGTTACATAAATCTTAAAGATTTTCGAGGCCGTAGCATACTGCACGAACACATGTTTGCCTGTACACACTTACCCGATTGCGCATAGAAAATCGAAAAATTAGGAATACTCTTTGAACTGTGGATGCTTTGAATAATTGGATATCAAATGAAATCTGTTAGTCGGATCTACATTAGGGTAAATTGTAATTTTATTTACTCTTATTCTATTAGTGTTACCTATATTTTCAATTGCTTCATTTATCTGTAACTTATCATGCATAACATATTTATGTATTATCAGGTACTTAGGAGACATGGAGATATAGTCAAGAGAACTGTCGGAGGCTATTTCTATGTACAAGGAAGGGCAGATGACACCATGAATCTTGGTGGAATAAAGGTGACCCCTGCATTTATGTTTTCAGCTCCTTCTCCTACTTCTAAACTAACTTACGATGAAGGCAGTGAAAGATAGGTCTGCTGGTTATCTTTCCATGTCTATGTTCTGCTTAAACTTAGTAGGATGGAAGATACTATGTAACTGATCATGCATTCTCCAGGAATTCTTAAATGATCATTGCTCTTTACTTTGGCATTCTCGCATTCGCGGTTCTTCTTACTTGGAATACTCTCTGATGTGCAGACAGGTTCCGTAGAAATTGAGCGTGTCTGTGATCGGGCGGACGATTGCATTTTGGAGACGGCTGCAATCAGTGTTGCTCCTGCATATGGAGGCCCAGAACAATTGGCTATATTTGTTGTTTTGAAGAAAGGATACAATTCCAATGCAGAAACTCTAAAGAAGAAATTATCTAAAGCCATTCAAAGCAACCTTAATCCTTTGTTTAAGGTATATAATATGACACTGTGACTTGTAGTATATTTTAAGCAATTACAATTATGATTTCATGGACCTTATTTGTTGATGATTCAGTTATTGAGTTAACGCTGACAAGTATTGCATTACAGGTAAGCATTGTGAAAATTGTGCCCGAATTTCCTCGAACAGCTTCCAACAAATTACTGAGGAGAGTTTTGAGGGATCAAATGAAGCGGGAGCTATCAGTTCACAGCAAACTTTAGTAACATCATCCATTCATTTAATTAGTTCTCAACAGACCAGAGTATGCGTCGAGATTTAGTCTTTTTTCCATTTTCATATAGATGAATAAGGGAAGCATTATTATATTTGAGAGCGCAAGGAAAAAAAAAAAGGAATAAAAGAGAGACTATTGATCATGGAAACATGCAAATTTCACTATTGTATTTCTTGCCAGGTGAAGTCTCCAAATTTTGTGCCATCAAAATTATAGCGTACATCTAGTGCAATGCACTAAAACAAGTCTGGTATGAGAATCAAATTATAAACCCACCAAAATAGGGGGTGAACCTCAATGCTTTTTAAAAGCTTAACTCGGTTGTATATCAATATCATTGTCCCTGACGCCATGCTTTGGTTGCCTAATTGCATTATGATAGTATACTTTTTGGAATTCATGAGTAGTAAGTGTGCATGAAACATTATTCTAATAAAAATGTAAATTTATTGAGCGAGCTAACTGTTTGCTTTTTTTTTTTTTCGTGAAATGGATTGTGTATGGATGCGTTATGGGTAAAAATACTAGAAAGTTAGCTACTGTTTGGTATTTTCAATACCCAACGGATGAGAGTCTTGTTATTTTTTTTATACTTCTAAAATCATGATAAGTTTTTAATATAAGACTCTATACATACGATTCAAACCTTTGAAAAATCTCTAATCAATCAGAAATTCAGACTTACATAAGTTAGTTATAGGCCAAAGAATCAAGTGATTCTGTCTCCGTTGATGAATTTGAAAAATTGGGTTAGGTGTTTGGGAAAAAGCTGGAAATCATAATTTCAAAATTTAACCAATAATTATTGATTTCAACTTAAAATGAATCGATTATCTAATCAAAACCGAACCAATTCCATTTAGTCCACTCACACCCTAATAGCCATTACAAGCCAGGGCCCCAGCAATTCCACCAGTATAGATTGAATCCATGTTCTGTAACTATCTTAGCCATCACATTTTGCTTCTTTGATACCAAATAAAATAAGTTGTTTCTCACATAAATGCAAGCTCCAAGATGTAGACCTTGGATAAAAAGATTACTAGCACAATCGTACTACAAAAGCCTTAAAAGTATGGTACTGGTGGAGGCAAGTAGGTGTAACCCAAGTGTTCAGGTGCCATTGGGACATTGAGGATCCTTTTAGTTACTTCACTGGCCTTTGAGCGGTTTATGCTCAAATTGCCATATTTTGTTAACATTGTAAGAGATATACGCCTCGATAATACTCGCAGTCAAATTGTTGCTCAATTGCGATAACTTGAGCTTAGTGCTAATTGGTTTGCCCAAATGCGTCCAAGCCTCATTGAGCATTTTTTGTTGTGAGAAATGTAGAGAGTTATGATGACAAAAAAACCAAAACAGTAGAAAATTGTAATTAAGATGTGTGACCTTAATTCACAGCTCACAAGTACTGTAATAGCCTAAGACACGATAAATCTTCTAGTTACAATTGCATGGACTACTCTTCCAACACATATGAAGATCTTAGTTACAAAAAATATGGAGGGGTCGCATCTAATTAAGATGAAGTCAAATTGATGAACCGTGTAGGGTAGTTTCTCAAACTTTCTTACTAATTTATCGGATAATTCAACTTTACTGGTACTAATTTAAGAGAGTTTTTTATACCAATTTGTCCAAATTAAAATTTGAAGAGACTGAAATGGGTTTTTTTGTCAAAAAAATAAATAAATAAAACGAAACGGGTAATTGGGAATGAGAGTCGTGTTTGGTTTGGGCTGGGCGAGTGAGCGCTCCACTGGCTCACACTCCATTTGCAGGAACAAACGTTCAATCTGAGATTTGATTTGGGAGAAAAGAAAATCCTCCGAAAACCCTCGTTCTTTGTTTTTGTTTTTGTTATTGATGATGATGGACTTCCAAGTGGTAGTTCTCGCCGGTGGCCTCTCCAAGAAGCTCATCCCTCTCGTTTCCAAGGTACGGTACCCTCTCTCTCTCTCTCTCTTATTCTTCTGTTTGGTACTCGGAGGGAGGAAAGGAAAATGGAATAAATTTTACCGGCAACCGGGAATGCTTCGAAGCAAACCCCTAATTCCTCAGGTGTCGAATGTGTGGTGTCGTGTATTGAAAGCATTTCATTTCCGCTGGGTTTTCGCAGGAGGTTCCAAACGCTCTGCTTCCGGTAGCGAACCGCCCCCTTCTCTCTTACGTGCTCGAGTTATTGGAGCTCAGCAACCTTAAAGATCTCATTGTGGTACCAATTACCATTTCTAATTACTCTTTAATTTGTTTATGCTCTTTCATTTGTTATCATCCCTTTTCGTTGATTGATAGTACTTAGTGATTAGCAATTGCCGTGAATTTGTAGTGAAATTTAATTTTCAGTGTTAGTTGCTGGTTGTTGTTGTTGATGAGTAGGTAGTTGAAGGTGAAGATGCGGCTCTTCATGTTGGGGGTTGGATATCAGGGGCTTATGCTGATCGCCTCCATGTTGAGGTAATTTTTTCCTTTATTGTGTCACTGCCTGGTGACGGCACCAGGATAGTATTCCCAAGTCCCAACCATTCAAGGGAACATGGTTTCTTTCTTATTTTCATTTGTATCTTGATACAATGCAATGGCGATGTTTGGTTTGTGCAACTGATTGCACCTAGTGGATTTAGGTTTGGCTGCTCTTGTTGTTAAGCCTAATTAGTGGATAGTGAGTAATTCTCTAATCTCTAATCTCTGTATCTGTCATCGAATCAAAATTAGAATATACGTAAATAACTAACCGAATGGTTAAAGAATTGGAAGCCTTGGAATATTAGAATAGCAATTGGGACTGTTGACTATTCTTATAAGAATTTACTGCTTTTTTTTTTACGGTTAAATGCATTTGACTCCTTTGAATTTTAGGTCATGTGTAATTTAAATCCCGACTTTTCAAAACGTGCATTATGACATCCGAACTTTTCAAACTGTGCAAAAAACCCCAAATTTTCAAATAGTGCATTACGACATCTTGAACTTTTCAAACTGTGCAAAAATCCCCTCAAAAATTTAAGTCATAGCAGGGTGTCGGGTTGCACACAATAAAAAAACCAAAAGGGTTAATTGCACATAGTATTCAAGAACAAGGTATCGGGTTGCACAAATTAAAAACTTCAGGGGGGTTAAGTGCACATAAATCATACCTTTAGTAGTTGTCAAAATTATATTGAGAGGTATTTTGCACAGTTTGAAAAGTTTAGGATGTTGCGATGCACATTTTGAAAAGTCGGGGTAAATTGCACAGACCTAAAATTCAGAGGTTAAAATGTATTTATCCCTTTTTTTATAGAAAATAAAAAGTCAATTTACAAGTGTTTCTATGATAAAGTCATCTGGAGACATGTATATTGAGAATTTTATGAATTAAGGACATGGCCAGCTACAAAGAAGCCTAAAATTTGGAGAATTTGAGTTTTGATTGAGTTTATGATCTGAACTTTGAGAAATGTTTATTGCTTTTAGTTGTTTGGCTTTGAATATAGTAGTGATTATTGTGTGACGATTGTCTTTGAAAATGTCTCAGGTTGCTGCCGTTCCTGAGGATGTAGGAACAGCTGGTGCTATTCGGGCCATTGTGCACCACCTAACTGCAAAAGACATATTGGTGAATGTCCCTCTCCCTTGTCCACTCTGCTCTGAGATCTAGATAATATTATTTCTTCATGGTTGTGTTTACTTTCTGCAGGTTGTCAGTGGTGATCTTGTTTCTGATGTGCCACTTGGAGCCGTTGCCGCTACTCATAGGCGGAATGATGCCGTTGTCACTGCTATGCTTTGCTCTGCTCCTGTAAGTGGCCCTTTGGAGTCAGGATCTTCCAGTGGGAAAGACAAAACCAAGAAACCTGGCCGCTATGACTTAATAGGACTGGATCCCACGCATCAGTTTTTACTTCACATAGCAACTGGTAGGATCTCGAGCTTTCCCTTATAGATGGCTTTTTACTGCATGTGTTCTGATGTTGAATCTGTCAACTCTTGTCAGGAGCTGAAGTTGAAAAAGATCTTAGAATCCAGAAGAGCATACTCCGTGCAGCTGGCCAGGTTTTGTTTTTTCTTCCTTGTCTCTTGACCTTTCTGGTTCCTACTACCTCGAACTTCTCTAATATGAGGAGACTATTCCTCTTCTAGTGTGAAAATAGAGCATTTGTTCTAGAACACTACTTGCAAGCATATTTTTCTGCTATTTACAGTTATTGCATCTCTTATCTGCTCACATCACCAACATTATTATTGATGTTCTTTTCTGTCTGCTTAGAGATAAAAGTTATTATAATGCTTATGTTCAGAGTCAGAACAAAAAGTTCCAGCTTGTAGAAACCACGTTTATCTATGAAAGTATGAGATTGCTATCTGATTAATAGAAAATTATATGAAAAACTTCTGCATGCTCTGATGCCTCTGATATATATATATATATTAATGTTTCTTTCATGTAGATGGAAATAAGAGCTGATCTAATGGATGCCCACTTGTATGCGTTCAAAAGGTATGTTCATTTACTTTTTTACTTCCTTCTGTATTCTAAATTTTAAGTTACTTATATTTGTTTCCTGAGACATACTTTTCTTGCAGATCAGTTCTACTAGAAGTTCTAGACCAGAGGGCTATATTTCATAGCTTAAAGCATGATGTATTGCCATATCTTGTCCGGAGCCAACTGGTTAGTAGTAGAAGGTTTTAAAGAGCTAGGTTTGGGCATCTTACATTATTAAGTATTCTAACCTGGTTCAAATGTTTCATATGAGAGGTAGAAATCAGATGTATTCTTAAATGGTATACCACAAGCAGAAGAAAATGGATCCGAGAAAGTTATTTCGCAAAGCAATCAACAAATGCTATCTCAAATACTTGCTAATGCATCCAAGCCAACCTTTCATCTACGATGTGCACTGGGTCCTATTGGCACTTCTGTTCAAAGAACCCATAAATGCTGCATTTATATTGCTGGAAGCAGCAAATACTGTGCTCGCTTAAATTCTATACGAGCATATAGTGACATAAATCGAGATGTGAGTTTGTTATATTGTTATATTTTTTATCTAGCACTTGATATTGTCTTGCATTTTACTTTGGGTACAGTTCTGCTTGCTTGGGCTATATTCATGTTTAATGTGACAGGTGATAGGAGAGGCCAGTCACTTGTCAGGGTATTCCTTCTCTGCTCAAAACAACATTATCCATCCTTCTGCAGAGCTTGGGGCAAAAACAACTGTGAGTTAGCTGCTAAATACCCTGCAAACACTTTGCAACTGATTTCTGTATCTGCACAGTAGTTGTGCTGTCCGATATGCAGTCAGTGGAATTTCTAATTTTGCCCCATTTTGAAGTTCATGTGTTGGTGATCTGTTTAGGTGGGACCACACTGTATGCTGGGGGAAGGTTCACAGATGGGTGACAAATGCAGTGTCAAACGGTCTGTCATTGGCCGTCACTGTAGGATAGGTGCCAACGTTAAGGTGGGATGATATATTACTCCTACAAGCTAAGAGGAAGTTAGTTTTTCTTCTTTTGATTTGCGACGCTTGCTCTCTAATCCTCGTTGATTAGTCAGTAACACAGTGGCCTGGCATCTTACTGATGGGCTGTATTTCTAATGTTATTTATGTGAATTTTCTTTCATTGCTTTTCCGATTGCAGGTTGTTAATTCAGTAGTTATGAATCACGTTACTATTGGAGATTGTTGTTCAATCCAAGGTTCCGTCATATGCAGCAATGTACAGCTCCAAGAACGTGTTGTACTAAAAGATTGTCAAGTAATTTATTTTCTCCTTTTTTCTGGTTAGTTATTTGTGGTTGCGATTTGAATTTGGATCGTAACATTGCCCGTGTTGCCAGGTTGGAGCGGGTTTTGTGGTCACTGCTGGTAGTAAGTGCGAAGGTGAGGTCTTGGCTAAAAAATGAAACGGAGATGATATAATCCAGGCTGGGGAAATACATAGCAAAATTGATTTTTGTTCTGCTTCAGTATAGCTAGCTAGCTAGCTTGGAGCAAATTTTGCACTTTTTACTGGCCTTAGATCTCGGCAGGGGCAAAGAAATTATAATCACTGCAAATATGTATTTCCGTACTTTGCGTTTTTATCCTGTCACAGGTTTAAAAATGGCTTCAATCGGTGTTGAGTATCCATTTCTGTAAATGACTATCCATTATTTCCTCTTCAAGGTTTTCTGTTTTCTAAATGTTTGTTAATTGTTATGGGGACGTACTGTAGTGGTATGATCCGCCACCAACACCTTTTTGTAACTGGTCAAATTTAGTACTATTGGGATGTATCTTTCGTTTGTTATTATTTGTTTTTTATTTTCCCTGTTTTGAAAGAAATAGTGTATGATAGCGTCGGCGATGAATTCTTTAAAACTATCTAATTCAAACCACGATGAATTATATTTGAATTGGGTTGATTTTTCGTTCAAAATTGTTCCAGAGAGTATTTAGAACAGCCCTTGTCACATTCTTTGCAAAAATTGCAAGTAATCGACTTTTATCCGTTGATTTGTCCATCCATCCTTTGTAGTGACGTGCAATTTAACGAAAAGCGAACGGAAGTTGGTGCATCTTCCGAGAGTGACGCGCTCCAAGATCTGGTCGGCAAGGTCCAAATCATCTTTTCAATTAAAATGAAAATAAAGATAAACTGAACAACCAAAAAAGAAGAACAAAATAAAGATACACTTTAGTCGACAAGTAATATAAAAATGTTTAACGTTATCATCTTTTTTTCATCAAGGATTTAGGTATTATCTACTTACACGATTCTATGTTCACACAGAAGAAATCATATAATTTTCTTTGGAAGACTCTTAACGTAATAAATAATTCTGTTAAATATTTTTACTCCTATAACAATATATTATTATACATCTATATAAAAAAAATGTTTATAGCAGTAGAGTACTGAAAGTTAAAAAGAAAATTCTTTTCTATTTAGTAATAATATATTAACAAATTAAGAGTGATCACGTATTTGCTATTCTAAATATTTAATTAAATAGTTATCAATAATAGTTCAATAAAAATAAAATTTAAAGAATGATATAAAGTGCTCTATAACAGTGACAGACTAATGTCGGAATTCAGAAATCCTCATTTGAAATAAAATTAATATAATTCAAACTAAAATACAATAGTTTGCCGATTTACAGGGAAATCTACATCGACAAAATATTTTTGAAAAAAATAAACTAGAATAATGATTGCAGGAGAATCCAACATCTCCTGCAGAAACATACAGATAATATGCTGCCTAGCAGATTTTCAGAACCCGGAGCAAATATGAGTCACATAAATCACTGCCATATTGGCATCACCCAAGAATAACAATGATGATAAAGGAATCATACCCAAAAATTCTAAACCTAACCTATTGTCGTGTCCATCCAATTTATCTATCTCCAACGCGGTTGAACTCAATCCACTTCTTGGACTTGCAAAGATTCATGAAATAATATAACCCAACCCCGAAAGAAGTCAAGAAAGCACTTGCCACGTACACAATCCTGGTAGCAACAGTCATCACATACACCAAAAGCACAGATGGTGTCACACACATTAGGATGAGACCAGGCATTCCCAATGGCACCTCAAATGGCCTCTTCAGTGCTGGGAATTTCCTCCTCAGCCAAAGGAATGATGCAAACTCCAACAGCATCCCCAAACTGTACAAGAAGTTCACTGTTGATATGATCTCAGTGAAACTAAAGAAGGACATGAAAAGTGCTATAACTGTTGAGATCAAAATCCCCATCCAAGGAGTGTTGAACCTCCTTGATCTGTCACCAAAGACTCCTGGTATGAATCCTAAATCTGCCATGCCAAGAAGTTGGTATGAAGCACTGCTAAGTTGGGCCTCAAATAGGCCAACAATTGACAAGACAGCACCAATTTCCATCCAGAATTTCAACCACCTCCCAGCAATGACCTCAGCCACATCTGCAAAATACCCACCAGCCCAATTCTTTTGGTCAAGGGGCATGGCACCAGTGGCAGCCAATAAAGGGATTATGTAACCCAAACATGTAAGCAACCCTGCAGACAACAAGGCCTTTGGGAATGTTTTGTGGGGCTGTTCCACTTCACCTGCTAAAGTGCTGGCACTGTCCCAGAAGTTGAGGTTCCAAAAGATTGTGTTGAAGTAGAGTGTCCAGTCCTTCTTAACACCCTCCTGGCCCAAACTTAGCCACCTTTGGGGGTCAATTTTGGGAAGAGAAATCAAGGACAACAACAAAAAGGGCAAGAGGGAAACAACTCCTAGAGCAACAGCAGTGTAACCAACTATGGCCAGGCCAGAGTAGTTGAGAAAGGAGAGCACAGAAGTGGAGAGGAATATGGCAACATAGCGAGGGAAGCCTGAAGACAAAGGTGGGATCACAAGCTTGAGATAGTCTATGCAGAGAACTGGGTATGAGGCCAAGTTTATGACCCCACTGAAGAACTTCCAGAACCCCATGAGGGAACCCCAGAAGGGACCAAAGGCTTCATTGGTCCATATGACAAAGCCACCATTGCCAGGGAAGGTTGTGGCAAGTTCAGCAGTGAGGAGAGCCTCTGGGATGCTCCATATGAAAGGGAACACCACGAAGCCAAGTATGGCAAAGAGAGGCCCTGCGGCACCAACTGAAGACTCCTCGCCATAGGGTCCACCAGCAACCTCAAAGTAGATGAGGAAGATCAAAGGGAGAAGGGCTAGCTTCTTTGGTGACTTGGTTTTGTTGTTGGGGATGACACTCTCTACATCATCTTCTTCTCTGTGGTCAAGAAGGTATTGATGCTGTGAACTTGGAGTTGAAGTGTGGTGGTGGGAATCCTCCATGTGTTGTGCTGTGTTTGTTGATTGTGGATTGGCTTGGGACTGAAGCCTCTCAGAGAGTTAAGCCTTTTTATGATAACGATGATTCCAAATTCTATGAGATTCTAGTGAGATTCCAATCGGAGGGTTGAGAATTGGAATTCTTTTAGTCTTTTCACAAGACCCATTGATGTATCCTTTGCGTCTATCTAATTAATCGGCGCCTTCTCATGCTTGCACTCCAAATCAAACCAACTTGCAGAAGTCATGTTCTATTTCTTAACGTGTACAATAATCGCGGTCCCCCGCTAACTTTTAGGGAAAGTGCTAATCTATGAAGCACACGGACACCACACTGGACACGGAAGAGAGCGACACACAAAACTAAAAAAAATTATAGGACATATATATATTATTTTGTTGTATTTCTTTTGTCTGAATTTTTTTTATCGTATTTATATAGTTTTTTATCTAATTAATTTTTTTTTTATTTTTTATTATCAATTGAAGAATTTATAAAATAAAATGACCCAACAGTATAAGTCCAACTAAATAATTGGGGTTGATTTTGGACCATATTGATATTAAAATTTGAAAAAAAATAACGAAACCAATTCGGACTGTATGTGGGGTGTCAGCATCGTCGCGATAAATTAAGCGATGTCCGTAGTGTTCGGTGTGTGTCCGAACTCAAAAAAATTATTTTTGTAATTGGACACATATAGATGTCTGTCCAACACGTGTCGTGTGGATGTCGAACACCAACATATATCTGACTCACGGACACACCACCAAGTTGGTGTATTCATGTTTCTTAGGTCCTAATGCTTCAATTTCATCAAACTTTGGGCCTATTTATGGTGCACAATTTCAATCACGTCATGTAACACATTGTTATACTACATACTTTGGCTCATACTTGTTATACACTACTTGGTGGTCAACTCAACCATATCATCAAGTCATTGCATCACTGATGAGTTAATGGTTGACTTGTTGAACTATATATATATATATATATATATATATATATATATATATATATATATATATATATATATATATATAAAATCAAAGTGAGCATGCATTCCGTAAGTATGCATTTCATGAATTCAATTTGCTGATCAATTTGACTTTGCTCGACCGATTCACATTGGTTATGACTAGGTTTGATTGAACCATTAATATATTTGATCCAAACAGAGAATCGAACCAAACCAATAACCGGCTCATTGGTTTCTAGTTTGAACCAATTGGTCCGGTCCTATTTGATGTTAGAGTTTTTAATTTTTTATATCAATTGTTTTGGTTCACCTATGACCTATATAGTCGGTTCAATTATTTCTCGCCAACCCCAGCACAATTTGAGAGTTCAATGATAGCAAAGTTGCTAAGGCTTACGAGGTGGAGGAGGAGGAAAAACTAAGAGTGCTTTGGCTTGGAAACTTCCATTGTTGCTATCATTGTTTGCTTTCGGCATGTGCTTGCTTTGTCCTATACGTTCAAAAAAAAATTTAAGTATGAAGAGATGAGTGTCCTGATCTGCCGTTGGGTAGGATCCTAGACACAGCATGTATTTAGTTGCGAGAGACTATTAGTGTCTTTAGTAAGGAACAGAGAAAGCCCTTTCTGGAAAAACCAAAAGTGTGCATTCAAAATTGAAACCGCATTTGATTAAAAGGATTTTTTTTCTGTACTTAAAAAAAAGGACTTTTATTAATTCAAATTTAAGATATTCATTTATTATGAATGAATGGTGATAAAATGAGCCAATTATGTCAGATTTATCTACAGAGTTATCTTTCAGAAAAATTGTAGCAGACAAAGGAAATGTATGGTATAGTAAATAGTAAATGACTATATACCAATCAGATTACAAATTGCTTTGTCTGAGTTTAAATGAATTCATGGTTTTCTATTGAAAAAAATTTTTTTGATTAATTTTTACTGAAAAAAAACTTATCTTAGGGAAAGTTTGGATGTGATTTAAATGAACTCAGATCTATCAAAGAATGTACGTAATTTATATAAATATGAGGTTGCATATATACTTATGTAATTCTTCTGTAGGTTCACAATTACTTGCAGTCGAAATGGAACACAATTCCTTTTAGTGGTGTTCATTTAGGATATATTTGGTTAAAAGATAAAAATAGTGATAAGTTTTTTATGATTTAATTTTATTTATAATTTTATATTTAAAACTCAAACATAAAAAGTTTGTCTTTATTTTTATCCCTCAATCAAATATAGTTTTAATGTATAAAAATCTGGAGCAATATTATGTAACATATCTTTTGTCTCTAAGGTATCTTTATTCTCATATCATATACTATCGTGATCTCGACTAAGATGCTCTTTAATATTTATATTAGGATTTAGGATTTGAATATTGGTCCTTTCCCTTTATTTCTGGCTATGGTCCTTTCCCTTACAAGTACACTTAATTAGTGTTGGTGATATGGTATATTTATATTTCGCTGTCACATAATAACATTGTTGTTGTTACAAAAGACTTTGTTTTATATTTTATTCTGGCATGCTCTCTAAAAACTCTCAAATCACGGCCAATTTCAAATGTGGCATGTTGTCCATTTCTTAGCTATCACACTTTTTTTTTTTTTGAAAAAAGAAAACATAAATGACACGCAGAACTAATGTATAATTGATTGTGTTTCTTATAAGGCACTATAAATCATATCAGCATTTGAGTTTTATTTTATCATTTTATGTTTAGATTTGAATATCGAATAAGCATTTCTAGGAATTATTATTTTCCCTATAATGTACTAAGCCCAAATGTAGAAAACGTCATAAAGATTGTTGGGTAGAGACTTTAATCTCTTCACGGAAAGGCTAACACATCCTTTTCAAAAGCATCACCACCTCTTTGATTATTATTATTATTACTATTATTTTGCTGAAAATTAATTGTTAGCTTCAACTAATTTAGGAAAAATAGTAAAAGTCAAAATTCCAATTTGAACGTATTTGTTAAAATAAGATGGCATATATGTTGATCTTGGCTCTTATTTTATTTTATTTTATTCACAAACTTCTTTTTCATTTAGTCAAAAGATTTGACAATTATTTATTTTTCCTTATGTAATATTATTTTTTTTTATATTGACAATAACAAAATTTGAACCCATAACTTCATGCAAACTACGAAAATTCTTTATCACTAGCCCGCTTCTAGTGGCTTTACTAGTATTACTTTTAGTTTAAATAGGATGATCATAAAATATATTTTATTGAAGTGTATTATTTCTTCTAGTTTAATAAGTTATATAAGAATGAAATAAATTATAAAAGATGTTGAAAATAGTTTTAGTTGAATCCGACAGTTTTGCTGATGTTAAAATAAATTATTGATAATCTGTGTAATTCTTTTCACAGATAATACATCTGAATTAAATTTAAAAATACGAAGTTAATATATTTAATAAATAATTTAAGAATATCAGGAGATATATTCATTGTATCCCTTGGTTTGGTGGTCAGTTATTCGTTCATTCATTCACTGGGCCCATAGTCGGCGCTCCCCTGTTCCTTTCACTTCACAGGTAGCAGCCATGATTCCGAAGGGATCTTTTCTCTCCCCCACCACCATGCATTCATACTTTTGAATATAGTAGATCAATTTTTTTGTATAAGCAAATCTATCTATCATATGTTTACGTCTTTATATATGTTTTTTTTTTATTGAAATTAGGATATCCACCGGCGACAGTAATAACTAATTCTCTCATCGCGAGAGCCCTCTCACAAAGACAAACGCTTATATATATATATAAAAGCATCTACTGGAAATAATTTTAAGTGTTATATATTGATTACTAATAAATAGTTGTTATTTAATTATAAATTTCACTATTTTAAATTTTTTTATATTTTTACTTTTACAAAATTATATGTGTCTTTACTTTAACCATTAATTCTTACAAGATATTAGTCAAAAATTGAGGGTACCAAATATTTGCCATGATAACTGTATAAACTTTTCAGCTCATGGTTGGGTAGGAGGAAATTTATGAGGTGACCTAATTATTTATTTTGACGGAAGCTTTATGCACCGTGGAAAAATTGAATTATAATGTCCAAATACTGGGATGGAAGTGATGGATCTACCATGAGGCCATCCTCATGCTGAACTCGTGTGTTGTCGTGCTATTGGTAACCCAAGTATTTCTGAATAGGCCATTGCCTATAGCCAGATGGCACAACGAAAGACCGAAACAGAAAATATCTTTTTTTATTTTTTTATGTGAGGAAATATCTAATTAAGTGAGACACAAATAAACCATCCATTCCAAAACTCAATGCAACTCAATTAATTTTTTATTTATTAGCAAAATTATTTTGAACCTGCAATGTTAATCAATTTCATCCGTTTAAGTTCTAAATTATATTTTAAAAAATAATTTGATAATAACAATTGAGTTTAATTTTTATATACTTGCAATATATAATATTTTTATGTTGTTAATCAATCATGTATTGTTACATAAGTGAAAATAATTTAATCTCATATTCACTACATGAATATCATTCAAATTGGATGATTTAATTAGATAAAACTATTACTATATTAAAATTAAACTCATAACAATTTTAATATAGATTTATCAAATCAATATCCTAAGGGCAATGATTAAGTAGTAAAAAATGAAAAGTTTGACATTAGGAAAATAAGTTTTAATGTTTTCAAAATATGGGACCTATTACAAATTTTGAATTTTTTTTTAGTAGGACATTGGTTAGCAAAACAATTTTAATATATACTATAAATATAGAAGTATTTTACAAATATATGTAATCATTATATCATTGATTTTCTTACTCACCGCCTCAAAAATCACGTATACTAACTCTTTTATACTATCATACTAACTCTTTTATAGCAAAAGAAATATGCTAGCCGACCCTAAAATTGCACCCGGACTATCTAAGAGAAAAACTGCAATTGGATATGACAAAATCAATCGCTAGATGCGTTTGCCGGGAGTCGAACCCGGGTCTATTGCTTGGAAGGCAATTATCCTAACCGTTGGACTACAAACGCTTCTTGTTTAGAGGCGTTGCTCCTTTTAACCTTGCCATTGTTACTTGTTTCGCTTCAAATTTTCGCTACTGTGAGTGCTTAACAAACTGCGATTCCTGCGTGTTTGTGCGCGGTGGGGATATGGAGGGCATTCCTTTGAAGACTATGATGATACCTTCAACTTCAACGGGTCACTTTCACACGCATGCTTTCCCAACCAAAACATCATCAACTTCAACCATTCATCTGAAAAAAACCCGGTCTTTATGCTTTGCTCTTCGTGCTAAGCTATCTGATACTGATTTCCAAGGTACCCACTTAACAATTGTCTCGGAAAAACCAGCAAAAATCTCAACTTTAATGGATTTTATTGTTTTTACTTATGTAAAGGCGTGAACTTGGAAAAGATAAGTGATTGGAGATTTTTTGAAGCTTGTCGAGGTTTTCTTAATCAGTTGGTTTCAATCCAAAAGACAAGGTTACTGCTTTGTTGGATTGATGACACGTACTGGTTGGCTAGCTGTTGTTGTTAAGACTGATAACAAGTTTAAATTATCATAATTATAATTATTAATTATATAATTTGCTTCTGTGGGTTGTTGATTTGTTTGGACAAGTCTTTCAATTTTTAAAACTACCTTCTATTTTAAATTCTGCAACTGGCAAATTAATTGTTGGCATCGTGGTGTGCCCCCAAAAGATTACTCATGACTGAAATGGATATAGTTGGTTGAGTTTGGGTGTCCAGATGTGTGATGGTGTCATCTGGTTATGCGTATCTAGAATCTAGTTTATGTTAGAAAAAGGCGACCCGGTGCATAAGGCCCCACAAGCAAAGGGACTGTTTCCAAGATTGGAACTTGTGACCTTTAGATCACAAGACAACAACCTTGTCATTCTGTCAAGGCTCCCCTCTGCAAGCTAGTTTATGTAATAGTACAAAACTAGCCAGTTCTATACTTTTTGGTTGCAATGATTGATGGTATAGCATGCTTTCCAGATGTTTTGGACTGAGAGATACTTCCCTATTCAATTTATAGGATTGATGAAAGTTATCTCCGTTGAGGTCCTGATGATCCTAATTCTTAGGGGCCTATTTTTCTGAACACTTCCGGCATTTGAATACAAAACATGCATCATCTTTTTTGTGTCCTGCACAATGGTTCTCTGCTTATTTGTTCCTATGTTTTGACAAAAGAAAAAGAAGGAAGGAGGGTGTTGAGGGGAAGGGATTGTCGACCCAATATCGCAATCACCAAAGATCTTAGCTATGTAGGAACTAGCAAATGTTAGCATGAGTAATGAGAGTTTGCCACTAAATATGTACTATGGTTTTTCACAATATTTGAATTTATCCGTCAACATATAATTTTCCTCGCCACTAAATGGTTTGTGGCACAGATTTTCAGAGCTATGCAAGGCCTTCACAGCTTTTGCCAGCATCTGAAGTGAAACTGTACACAAATACTTCAATAGAAGATATTTCTTCATCTCTGAAGGATCCATCGAAATCTTTATTTAGGGTCAAGTTAGGGACCAGCAACATGTATGGGTCAAGTATAAGCAACTTCAATGCTGGAATTCTTCTATGCTTGATAGATGAAGATGGAATTTCCATATTGCAGAGGATACCTGTGAGTTTGATGATGAACCGTTCTATGGATTCAGGGGATATTACTGATACTGACATGCTTCACTTCCAAAGAGGATCTGTTGATGAATTCATCTTTGAGGGTCCTAAATTTGCAAGACTTGAAGCTCTTTGGGTCAGTGTTGAATCAGGTATGTCATCATTGTTGGTTTGTTTTTGAAATGGTTAGACATCATCCCTGACCTGACCTACAATTTTAAAGAATCTTTGACTAACACATGTTTACCAGTCCCCAAGTTTGTTTTTGTGTACTGAGGAATATATCCGTTGTTGCATTCTTTGCTAGGAATCGTTGTTGGCTTGTTTTTTAAGTTTGTTATATTTTACCTGACTTCTTAACCTAAATTCAAGTTTTAAAAGTATCATATCATAACCATTATGTGTTTTGTCAAACAATTTCTGGTCGTATCAAGTTTTGCTCCACATTGATCAAATTAAACAAAGCCTTTCTAATAACAATTTTCTTCTCTATCTAAGGTCAGGTCAGTGGCGCCTAGGAAGTGTCTCCTTGATCGTGTTTAGTTGTGAATGGCAACGTTCGCTGCCAGAAGATGGGGTACTGCAGTACACTGGTTTCCAGTATGACTTTCAGATTGACAATTTGTTGCTCGGTGAGGGAAGTGATCTCCCCATGTTGGAGCTAAGACCAAGCCTTGTGACTGAGCTGGAAGGGACTGACCCCATCAGCTTCTCCAGCAAAGGACTTTATGACAATAACTTGCTCTCAAGTTCTAAGATATCAAATGAAGAGAGCATGAGGGAATATGCAGACTTGAAGTTCTCGCTGCTATTTTATGATGCTATGCTGACCCTTCTTGGTGCATCAGTTGCTTCTCTCTCAGCTGGAGAAAATACCGGGCTCGCTTTCTTGATTGGTGGGATTGGAGGCTTCTTGTATCTGCTGCTGTTGCAGAGATCTGTAGATGAATTGCCTGCTTCAGAATTGATCTCCAGTAATAAGGGAGGAACTAATGCACTGTTCAAAGGAATTAAGGGCCCAATAGCAAGTGTGGCATTGGCCATTGGCTGTGCTGTATTTGCAGCCAGGTATGGCTCAGGAGATCTTCAACTGATGCTAACACCAAAAGATCTCATAGTTGGAACGATGGGATTTCTTGCTTGTAAGGCTTCTGTGGTGTTAGCTGCATTTAAGCCTGTTAGACCAGGTGGGAAGTTACGTGGTGATAGGTAATATAATAGCCGCTGGTGAAGGGGTTTAAGTGTAACTTACAAATTATCGATACTATAATTTTCACTGTATAAATGCTTGTTTCTTTGTACCCCATTTTCTCTCCAAAAAAAAAAAGGAAACCCATTTCAAGTTTCTCTTATACTTCCAATTGTAAAAACTAATAATATTATTTTTGAACTCAATATATTTAGTTTAAGTTAGGTTCGGTTTCAGAAATATAAACCAGGAACCAGACAGAATGCTCTCATGAAAAGAAAAATAAACATAAGCAAGTGTGACCAGTTATGTTCAGTTTTCGTTTGTTCCTGTTTAGATGTATTTGTTATAGTTATGAATAGAAACTCGCGAACACTAGTTTCCATGTCTCAGCTAGCATAGTCAAAATTCCATTACAACGTAGGGTGTGGTTGGTTGGGGGATGAATATATATTTTTGTTTTAATCCAATGTTTAAAAATTATTTTAAAAAACAAGTTTGCTTAAAAAAAAAGATAACTGAAGTACCCATTTGAAATCACAAAACAAATACAACGACAGAATTTGCATGCATATACTAGATATAAATTTTAATTATCAACCAAAAAGAGGAAGACTACATAAGCTTCGTAATAATGATGAAAATAAAGTATATATTACAATTTACTAGTCACTTATGCTTACATTTATTACCTAATTTTTTAATTTGAATGAAGCACAAATGCTAATATCTACTAAATTTTAACAGGAGTATAGTTAGAAAGAAACTGTATCCAGAGTCGAGAGGACGAAGTACGAAAATATCGGAAAAACATACACCGAGTAAGTGAGTAACGACAGAATTTGGATCCTCAAGAACAAGTGATGGTCCTGTTCACAATTTTTTAAGGCATAACTTCGTGAAATTATTTTGCACTCCTTTGATTTTCACTTCATAGAACGAATATCCCAATCAATCATGCAAATAGCCCTGAACAATCTAACGAATATACAGGAAAACAAAACACAATGACTATCTATTGTCAAGACGCAGCCTTACTATGAATGTTGGAAAAGAAAAATCGAATTGGTAGTTAATGCAAGAAAACGAACTACATACTAAAATATTCTCACAGAACGGGGCAAAAAAAAAAAATAATAAGGCACCCTTTAGAAGATATGTTAAAGCATCATCCATCTACAGAAACCCATCCCCTTAACAATAATCCTAAATTGAGAAAAGAAAGGTCAATAGAACTGTAAATAAATAAAAAAGGAAAAATTGGAGAATCATTAAAATTGATACATTGCATGCCGGAATGGTACACATGCCCACAATAGTATCGCCTGCTCCTTGGCTTCCTCTTGGAAAGATTCAATCATAATTCAAGTAAATAACACATCCAGCGAAGCTTAACTTTTGAGTATGAATTTGAAGCATGGCTCTGATTTCGAAAAGGAGATGAGCTTGCACATTACCACAGGGCACTAGCTGCTGTTACCAGCAACTCAACCAAAGTTGTATCATAGGAAATAATCAGGTGTTCTCCTCGTTACATCTGGCTCTCCCCTCCTTGGAGCCGGCTCAAACTGGAATCAAGAAGATAATCGATCAGAGCAGCAAACTTTATGCAGAAAAGACAAGACAACAGATTAAAGGTATTATGAGTTACAGAACAACAATATTGCCTAGTTAGTTAGCCAGCAGAGTAATAACCGCTGTAGCTTCTGAACGTAAAGTGGGTGATGAAAAAAAGGAAGATCAACCTGAATGAATGTGTGTCCTTTGCAGTCATCAACTTCAAGGATGGATGCCATGTTCCCACAGCGATAACAATAATTAGGTGCACTAAATATGGTAACCACCTTTTGGTCCTGCAACAAGCACCATATTTCAGCCACTACCACCACAAAGGAAAAATGAAAACAAACTAAATGAGATGAAGTATTTACATGGCCCCAGTTATATCCTTCCATAACCAGCTGGTGAGCTCTAGCAATCAGCTTCAAGTTATTGGTATGGTTAAATTGCTCAGATATGTCCTACAACAGCAACGCACGTGAAAAATCAACAAAAATTAATGACGACATGTGAAACTCACAAGCTCCATACACAACGAACTAGATTACCTGGCCAAAGGTATATCCAGCACCTCTAGGAGAGATACCCCAACCACAGCGATCATCAGGATCAGACCATAAAAGATCACACATGGGACCCTCATGCGGAACTTCTTGTACGCGATCGAAATTACGTATGTTATCGAGGGTTTCAATAGATGGGGACAACCCACCATGAAGGCAAAATATTTCAGATTCAACCTTCAAAAGAGAAGTTATCAATTCAGCAAAATTATTAAAAACAAAGAAACCTCAGTAAAATATGTGAACTGCAATTAATTGATCAACATATCATGAAGCTTAAAGAGTAAGATAATAAGTTAGAAACAGGAGCTCATTTTCACATCGGTAACTAAGAGATACAGGTAACTAGACAAAGGAAGTACTGTGCTAGTATTAAGATTGAATGTACAATACAGGGTTGAGAAAAATTAAAATCTAATCAAAATAAAGTTTGCTAATAAATTCAATAAGAGGCAAAACGAACTCCAAAAGTTCTTTCCAAATTTATGTAATACTATACTAACCAATGCTGTCAATGGAAAGTAATCGAACAAATCAGTAAAGATCTTCCAAACATTAGCACTCCCATACCTGCAAATCAAATACGAGTATTCACATATACAGGTTGGATTAACTTTAAAATCGCAAGTTTTGAAAGTAAACCCCAAAAATGTGAACGATAAAATGCAAAAAGCAAATATCAAACACAGAAGAAAACAAAAAAACAATACAACTTTTTTAAAAAAGGATATATTTTGTATGTGTGGAATCAGGTGCAATATTGTGTTCTCTATTACATGACATCTAGAATTGAAAAATTCTAAGCAACATGCCAAGGTAACATTTAAATATACAAATAAAAATCAAGAAAAACAAGCTACCTTCCGGGACGCTATAGTATAATAAATGGCAGAACATTAATTTTATACATCATAATCAGCTAGTCATAAAATCAAGACGCATGTCTTGGCAATTTCATTGCTACTGGCTACTTATTCAGGATTGCCAGGTTGTTGTGAGTGATCCATGAATCAAATCTCGAAGCTTTCCTATCTTGAGAGTTAAACCTTGAATCATCTTTTTTTAGCATTGCCCTACAGCGAGATCTCTTTGGATAAGGCCTTTTGGTATCTTTGGACAATCGTGAGTTTGTCCTGAGGACTTGCATCAGCTTCTACTGACCAAGGTTGTCAATGGCGGATGGCGGTTCATGGCGGGGAGCCAAAAAACCGCCATAAAAATATGGAAGATGGCGTTGCGGGTTATGGCGGAAGTCATGACGGACTAATATATATATATATATACATATATATATATACACACACACATATATATATATAAAATACAAAGACATAATGCACAATCAAAGCCTCAAAGACTTAATCAAAGCCACAAATACACGATCAAAATCACAAACAAAGACTAAAAAACATAGCAATCCATGATTAAAGCCACAAAAACATAGTGTCAACACAAAATATAAATTAAGAATTAAAGACAAGTTTGTGGAAGTTTTTATTTTATTTTATTTTTTGCCCGCGGGGGGGGGGGGGGGGGGGGGAGAAGAAGTTTTTAATCTTACTACCAAAAACAAAAAAAAAAGAGACTAACACAAGCCCACACCCAAAAATAAAAATGAAAACCCAAGAAAAATGACTGAAAAAATAACCCAGCAGCACATGACTAAAAAGCTGAATGCCTGGACCACACTCCACATTAAAAAAAATAACCCATACACGTGTCAAAGATCCACTTACCAAGCCATGCAAAACCAAAGAGAGAGGAATAAAATCAGATCTGAATATCTGACCTCCCCAAAATAAAAAAGAAAGAAGCAGAGACTGTGAACAGCGAAGGCAGAGGCAGACACGAATGGTGGAGACCGGCGGCCAGAGGTTGCGCAATGGCCAGTGTAGGCTTGGGAGGAGGCAGAATTGGCGGCGGTGCATAGACAGGGAGGGAGCTCATGTGTGAGGGAGAGAGTAAGAGCTTGGTTCCACGATGAGAGAAGAGGAAGAAAACCGAACAGAGAAGAGGAAGAAGAAGAAGGAGGAGGACGACCTTACCTGGTGAGCCGCTGCCGCCGCCAGCTGTGGTGTCCCAGAGAAGAGCAGAAATGAGAGGTGAAGGCGAGGCCCATTAAAGGCACAGAAATTCTGGTGGACTAAAGTGTACAAGAGGAGGAAATTTAGGGAGTCAACGAGTAATTAATAAGGGTGCTGATGTGTGTGATCCTAGCTGGGTCCCAAGACTAACGGAATTAAGCGAGGAGAGTGGGGTGTGTGCTATGAGGAGTAGAGCGTGGTGGTGCTACTTGTATTACATTAGGAGTAAGCCTATATAGTAGGTATGAGAAATGAATATGGGGGATTTTTGGCTGTAATAGGAAATTGGAGGCGTGGGCTGCTTAGTGCTCTATTTCTTGCTTCTCATCGTTTGCATTCTGCTGCATTTTATATTTCCAGTAATAGCAATCTCTTTAATCGTGTAATCTTTTGGATGTTTACATCATTTTGGCATCAGAGCTCCTTTTAAAGAGCTGTGGGGTCTCAAATCGTGAAAGTTTGCCAATGGAGAACAGCAGTAGAGGAGTTGGAAAGGAAGTTCGATGAGATGTTGCACTTGATGAGAATCATGGGAGAGCTCATTCAGTGATCGTTCGCCTCCACCAAGGAGAAGACACCTCCAGTGGCGGTAGTGGCCAGATGGAATGGGGGTCCAAGATGGGAGGAGGGTCTCACCGCTCACCTCTTCACCATCGAAGAGTTTAGCGATTGAGAGTCTCGATAAGAACACGATGACCAAGACTCCCCCCGCACCCGAGATGGCTATTCGCGCCATTGAGATCGATTTTCTTGGGGAAGCCCGACCGCCAAATTAGCGCCATGACAACCACCGTGGCCGCGACGGACCAAGGCGGGAAGATGGAGCTTAGATATTCGCGCGAGATGCTTTGGGTTGGTGGTGAAAATCGAGAGGTATTTCTTGGTTAATAGCATCGAGGGTGATGAAAGGATGGAGGTGGTGTTACTAAGCGCTGGAAGATAAAGCCCTTGCTTGGTTTCAAGCTTGGGGAGGCGAGGTCCATGGCCATCGTGGAGACAATTCGAGAGAAGAATCTTTGTGCCCGGTTTCGGCTGGGGTGGCCAAGGACCCTTATGGGCCTTTGTTAAGGGTGAAAGCAGTTGGGCTCGATAATGGACTATATTGAGGAGTTTGAAAGAGTTTACGGGCCCATTAGACATGTAGACAAAGAAATCATGAGAGGAGTTTTCATTAATAAATTTGAAGGGAGGAATTGAGTGAGGTAAAAAGCTTGGAATTGGAGACTCTAGAGGAAGTGAAGGACGGGGGCTTTGATGTTGGAAGAAAGGAATAAGAGTGGAGGAATGGAGAAGGCCCAATGGGCAAGGGAATGAGTCAATATTCCAGAAGGCCCAAGCAGTCATAAGCGGGACCCTCATCACTTAAGGAGGCCACTTGAGGAGATAGCACCGAGAGTTCGAATAGAGGAACAAAGGGAATAGTGGGAAGCGTCTTTCCTGGCGGAGCTTCATGAGAGGAGTCGCAAGGGTCTTTGCTTCAAGTGTGGCGATCGATGGGGTCCCGATCATGCATGCAAGCTGAAAAACTTCAAGTGGGTCCTCTTGGAAGACTCGACGTTGGTGAATCAGGAGGAGGAAGGAAGGAGGAAGCGATCCAGGTAGAAATTCGGGAGCTAGAGTTGAGGTCATTGCGCCTCACTCAATAGCTTTCATGGAGTTCACTAAAATCAACAAATCTTTTAAAGTCTTGGGTGTCGGAGGAGCAGGTAGTTGTTCTTATTGACAGAGTGAGGAGCAATTTTTATCGAAGACCATGGTGGCGTGAGTGCAAGTAGAGGCGGATGACACTTCAAGCTTTGTAGAGGTGGAGTGCAGGCCAAGTAACTCGGGGTTCGAGGTTAAGTAGCAAGTTGGAACTTCGAGTCTGAGGAGTAAAAATTGTTCGGCCTTTCTTTTTTTCTTTGGACTTGGGCAGAGTGGATGTTATCTTTGGGGATGGGGTGGATAGCGAGCCTAGGGGACATTCAAGCAAATTTTCGAGAAGTTGGTGATTAAGAAGGAAGAAGGGATATGCGGATGCATTCGGGAGATCCCTCTCTTAGCGGGGCTAAGGCATCGTGGAAACAACACTAAAGGCTCACGAAGAGGTGATGGAGAGGTATTTTATCATCTCATGCAAAGAAAAAGAATGAGGAGCTATTCTCAAGAGCTATACGAGAAATTCATGCAGCTCCTGGGGAATATGGTGACGTCTGCCACCCACCGGAAGAACTACCACCACTAAGAGCCACGACCATGCTATCAAATTGAAGGAGGGTCTTTGAAATTCCACATGTAAGAACCTTATCGATCCCTTACTTCCAAAAGAATGAAATAGAGAAAATTGTAGGAGAAATGTTGGCGTCGGGGATCATCGAGCGATGCGGCCCAGTACTCAAGCCCAGTGATTCTTGTCAAGAAGAAGGACGGAGGATGGAGATTCTGCGTGGATTATCGAGCCCTGAACAAGGTATGAGTCCACGATAAGTTCCTATTCCAATTATTGATGAATTGCTTGATGAGTTAGGAGGGCTATTATCTTTCAAAGCGGATTTAAAATCGGGATACCATCGATTAGAATGAAGGAAGAAGATATAGAGAAATGACCTTAGAACACATGAGGCATGATGAATTTTTAGTAATGTGCCCTTGGGTTAAGCGCCCCATCGACATTCCAGGCCCTCATGAATAAGGTTTTGAAGCCGTTCCTTAGGAAGTTTGTTCTAGTATTCTTTGATGATATACTGATTTTCAGTAAAACAGAGGAGGAGCATGTTAGCCATCTTCAGCAAGTGTTGAGTTCTTTGAGACAAAACCACCTCTTTATCAACCGCTTAAGAAATGTTGTTTTTCTTGTGACTGAAATTGAATATTTAGGCCATATAATTTCTGGACAAGGTGTAGCAGATGATCCTAAGAAGGTGGAAGCCATGCTAGCTTGGCAGAAGTAAATTTAAAGGGTTGAGAGGTTTTCCGGGGATAACGGGGTATTATGGCGCATTTGTCGAGATTATGGCAAGATAATGGCTTCGCCTCTCACTCAACTTTTGTAGAAGGATGCGTTCCAATGGGGGGTAGAGGCTCAGTTAGCATTTGAAAAGCTGAAAATGGCGATGACTACACTTCTGCGTCTTTGTTGTCCCGATTTTGGGAAGCGATTTGTGATGAGACGGATGCTTGAGGAAAAGGGCTAAATTTGTTTTAATGCAAGAGGGAGGCCTATAGCTTATTTGAGTCGAAGCTTTCGTAAGGAACACGAGATGAAGTCGGTGTATGAAAGGGAATTAATGGCAATCGTCATGGCGGTGCAGAAATGGAGGCACTACTTGTTGGGAAGAAGATTTGAAGTTCATACAGATCAAAAGAGTTTAAAATTCCTTGCTGAACAGAGAATGATGGGAGAAGGGCAGCAAAAATGGGTGGCTAAACTACTTGGTTTTGACTTTGAAATCAAGTATAAGCCTGGGAAGGACAATGGGGCAGCAGATGCTCTCTCCAGGAAAATGTGTCTTGCTGCCATTTCTGCAGTTACATTCAAGACTGGAAGAATTTGGAAGAAGAATCTGAAGGATGAAAAACTGAAGAAGATTGTGCAGGAACTGGTGAGAGGAGTAGAAACTCAGGCAGGGTTTGAGCTGAAAAAAGGGAGATTATACTACCAGAATAGGTTGGTCTTACCTAAGGACTCCCCTAGAATTCCTCTAGTCCTACAAGAGTTCCATGACACAGCCATGGGGGGTCACTCGGGGTTTTTCAGAACTTATAAGCGCATTGCTGGACTCTTGTGGTGGGAAGGCATGAGGAAAACAGTACAACAGTATGTGCTGGCTTGTGAAGTTTGCAATAGGAGCAAGTACCAAACATTGACACCTGCAGGTTTATTACAACCCCTACCAATTCCAAATCAAGTCTGGGAAGATTTGTCAATGGATTTCATTGGGGGCCTCCGAAGCTCAAGGGTGGACACTATTCTAGTGGTGGTGGGCCAGAGCTCACTAAATATTCACACTTTATCGGCCTTTCACATCCTTATTCAAACCAAAAGATATAGCTGGAATTTTTGTAAAGGAAGTGGTTAGATTACATGGTTTTCCCAGGCGATAATGTGATCGATCGAGACAGGGGTTTTTATGAGCACATTTTGGCTGAGATGTTGAAAAGCGGGACTAAGCTAAAATTCAGCTTACGCTTACCACCCGCAAGCGGATGGGCGGGCGAGAGGTTGTCAACAGGTGCTTAGAGACATACTTGAGGTGCTTTGTAGGACCAAACCCAAGCAGTGGCCTAAGTGGTGAGTTGGCTGAATTGTGGTATAATACCACCTACAGCTCGGCCACGAATACTTGCCCATTTAAAGCTTTATATGGGAGAGACCCCCCTGTTTTGATCAAAGGAGATGTCACTCCTTCTGGCGTGGAAAAGAAGTGAACCCATTGCTATTTGAAAGAAAATGCTATCCTAGAGGAGCTGAAATGGCAACTCAAGAAAGCTCAAGCAAGGATGAAAGAATCAAGTCGATCGAGAAAAGAAGAGAGGTGGAATATGAAGTTGGGGACAAAGTTTATTTGAAGATTCAACCTTATAGGCCGAGATCCTGCTTAACCGTGTGAACTGCTTAGCTGATTTTATGGGCCTTTTGAGGTGCTAGAAAGGATTGGAAAAGTAGCCTATCGACTGCAATTGCCTCCGGAGTCAATGGTGCATCCTGTATTCCATGTTTCATTACTAAAAAAATGTGTGGCCCCAAATGTCAGAAGTCAACCATTGCCAAATGGCCTTACTGAGGATTGGGAATTGAAAATACAACCAGCAGAAGTGCTGGCAGCAAGAAAGAACTCACAAGGAGAATTAGAAGTGTTGATCAAGTGGCTGGACATGCCAGATTTTGAGAATTCATGGGAGCTGGCAGCAGATATTCAACTCAGTTTTCCCCAATTCCACCTTGAGGACAAGGTGGTAGTTGAAGAAGGGGGTATTGTTAAAGACAGAATTCCTGGTGGACTAAAAGTGTACAAGAGGAGGAAATTTAGGGGTAACGTAGTAATTAATAAGGGTGCTGATGTGTGTGATCCTAGTGGGTCCCAAGACTAACGGAATTAGCAGGAGAGTGGGGTGTGTGCTATGAGGAGTGGGGGCGTGGGTAGTGCTACTTGTATTCTGTTAGGAGTAAGCCTATATAGTAGGTAGCAGAAATGAATATGGGGGGATTTTTGGCTGTAATAGGAAATTGGAGCGTGGAGCTGCTTAGTGCTCTATTTTACTGCTCTCATCATTTGCATTCTGTTTCATTTTATATTTCCAGTAATACCAATCTCTTTTATTCAGTATTCTTTTGGTTGTTTCCATCAGAGACAAAGAGAGAGTGTGTCTGTGAGACTCAGAGAAGAGAGAGAGAGCCCCGAAAATCCCAAAAATACTCTCTGAATTTAAGAAAAATGGGTTTTTTTCTGGCATTTTCCGCCATGGCCGCATACTTCCGCCATGGTGCCACCTAAATTGCGGCCGCCATGCCCGCCACGCCATTCACTTTCACATGGCGGCACCCTCAAATTCCGCCAAGCCATGGCGCCACCATGGCCGATATTTAACAACACTGCTACTAACTAAGTTCAGAGGTTTTTTAGCTCACAAAAAGCAGCTAAGATCATATGGCAATCCGCTATTTCTGCTGTGATTGGGTGTATTTGGTTGGAAAGGAATTCTAGGATTTTTAGTGATTCCCTTTCTGCTATTGATTGTATTTGGGATAGGATCACCTCTTTGGCTTCTCTTTGGTGCTCAGCACAAGGTCTTTTCAATGGTGTTCCTCTAACTGATATTCAAAGGGATTGGCATGCTTTGCTACATGGCTCATCCCTTTAGGTCATAGATGAATTTTTTTGTATCTAGCTGAGGATGTGTCATCCTCTTTTGTACACGTTCTTCTATCTAATGAAAGTTCTTTTTCCACCTTAAAAAAAAAATCTGGCATTCTTTTTTCTACTAATAGTACAAGACAGTTGATCAAATTAAAGCTCTCTATCTTCCATTAATAAAAAATAACTCTCTCTATTACATATTACATATGTAGAAGAGACAGATAAGAGCACTAACCAGAGAACTGTTTCATTAGATCCCATCACTAAAAATATTTAGTTTAAATCCTTTACACATACCAAAAGGAAAAGAATACACACTAACGATAGTGAGAATACGGAATAAAGGATAAGAAGTTAAATCGCATAAATATTGAACTGAGGAGAAAGGAAATCATATAACAAAAATTATATTGAACAAGGACATCCCATAAACAATAGCAGGAACTTACTTCCGTAGGCACTCATCATAAAACCCATAAACTTGAGTAATCTGCAGCAGAAAGCTAAGATCATCAATTGCCATTCAAAGCTAAAACATAAAAACAACTAAACAAATCAAGAAGTCAGAAAGTTGTACTCGGTTATAGCCTGCTATCATTCACTTAAAAGTGCCAAGTTCTACCTCCACAGTTACTATATCAAAATCAATGGTATCATCTTTAAGAAAAGTATATTTTGGTCCTCAGATATAGTGGGTACCAATAGTGTCCTCAATAATACATTGTTTGCTTCATTCGGATATGGGAACACTCAATTGGTGGAGGCAGTCAATATTTTGAGGTGGTAAATTGATAGAAAAAGATCTGTCAAGAACACAATTGATACTGACCATTTCTCTAAGGACCAAAATAGGATTTTAGCCTCATATATAGTTCCCTACTAAGGTCACATGATAAAAAATTAAACAAACCTGACGACTTTCATGATTTCCTCTCAGAATAGTGATGCGCTGACGATAACGCACTTTAAGGGCAACCAAAAGCTGCATTATGATTAAATTAGTGCAAAAACAACACTAGTAAAGGACATGCTATCTGGAAGCAAAATAACTCAAATACCCAATTGAAAAAATAACAGTTATCAGCATATATCACAACCAGCTTGAATGTCATGCACCACATCCTCTCATAGTAATGTTAATTTCCACACAAGTATATTGCTATGGCATCTCACATGTATAGACATGACATGATGCAAAATTATTGTATTATTTATTTTCCTAACCCCACAGTTAAATTATGCATAAGTTCCAAATAATTGCAATAACCCCATAAACATGGCATATTGCACAAATGCAAACCCACCATTCTCAGCATAGGGAATGTATGTTACAAAGACTAGGAAATAGAAATTTTCAAGGCATCAAACAATTGCTGATGAATTAAGGTAGCGTTTGGTAACTGTCTTTGTACAGTGAAGACAGAGACATAAAAGACAGTGAAGACATAGACAAAAAAAACAGTGGAGACAGAGACGGAGACATAAAAAAACCTAAGGGGTATTATTGGGAAAAAAATTAAATTTCTGTCTCTATATCCTGTCCCCACCGTCCCCACTTTTTGGAGGGCCAAAAATACAGAAAATTTTTGTCTCGGGGACAAAATTTTTTTGTACCGTATCTTGTCTCCATTACCAAACATCTTTCTGTCCCCACTGTCTCTATCCTAGGACAGTAAACAAAAATGCAGCCTAAGTGATTTTCAACTCATCTAAGGAGAAACAAATAGCTGATTCAAAATATACAATTGTAGCTTAGTCATTTGTAGTCTAGACCTGTCAGATGTCACTAAAACACCTTAGTCCAATAATCCCAAAAGGACTTAAAAAAAAAGAACAATAATCAATATATTTCAGTATAAACTACCAAAAACAGAAGAATAGTAAAGCATAAAAGCACATACTCACCGTTACAGTTTCAACAGAGTAGTAGCCACGGTCAACATAATCTCCCATAAACAAGTAATTTGTATCTGGACACTAACAACAAAAAGATGTAACAAGAAATTAGTATGAACTATTAACCTATCAAGTCCTCAAATTTCAAACAGACTCAAGACACCACATACATATATTAAGTAATGTTAAAAAATAATGGCTCCATCAGGTACCAATTGTATAACGAGAACATAACACAAGTGCTCAAATATGAAATAGGACTAAGAGATATAGAATACATAGGCCATCTGAGTGGCAATCAACAGTGAACACATCAGGTAACTTCTGAAAGAAATTTTCAATTTATAGATGACATAAAATTTCTAAATTGAATACAACAGCTAGCAATATAAGTCAAAACTTTGATGAAATTTTAAATATAGAAGGCCCTTCCAATGTGAAATCAGAGAATAAGTCAAATGTAATTTCTCAAGAAGGTGCATATGATTTCAGCATTTTCCAAGTATTATTTTGTTCATACATCTAAAAGATGTAGTATTCAAAACTTTAGTACATAAATTTTGAACATAATATCTACTAAAAGAAAAAGAATACCTTCCCTCCAATGCGAAAAAGCTCTGCAAGGTCATGGAATTGCCCATGAATGTCACCACAAATTGTAACAGGACTTTTCACGGGCTGCAATTATTGACCAATGAAATACTTTTCAGCTATTCGAGATCATCATAAGTTAAAGCCCTAAAAATATTCTTATAAAACAAAGTCAAAACTACAAAAATTAGATTGCTCAGAAACCTAATGAGAGTTCCTCAACTGATGATGGCCACAATTTGAGGGGAAAGAGGTGCATAATGAGACAGTGTGGGTAAGAGCAACAACCAACGCATAGAGCCCCCGGACTGAAGAGCACAAATATATAAAAAATACTAGCATAGATCACAAACATCAGACAAAGTAAACATACCTGGACATTGCTCTCTTCCATCAAAATCTCTTTCGCCTTATCACACAAGACCCTCACCTGCATATAAAGGTACAAATGTGAAATCAGAGCTTAAAGAACAGGAAACATGAGATCTCAATAGCAGAAGGGATTTGTTAGACGGAAAAAGGAGAATCAAACAAAATACAAGATTACACAGCAACCATCCTAGACTATGATGCTACTTTTCCAGAATGTAGACTGCCGCCTTCAAATAAATTAAACATATAAATTAATAAAATTGAAAACTTAATAGTAATTTTTAATGGATTTGGACTAACCTGGCTTAAGACAAGAAAACTGGTGACAATGGGTTTTCAATAATTAAACAAACCCATCAACATTTAAAAAAAAAGACGAAACATAATGAAACCAATCCTGACTTCTCTCTCTTTTTTTTTTTTTCCATCTGTGTGTGTGTGTGTGTCTGTGTGATGTTACTATCAAGATTTTAGCCAATTTGGTGTTAATTGGGACACAAGGGAAAAATGAAGTTAGATCTAAAATCTGAATAATTTATTAATAAAAGTGTGGCCAAAAACCAATTGGGCCGAACCAAATGATCCGATTGGGACTGGTTTAGTACATTACTTAGATTTGGTGTGGTTCAGAAATCTAATCAGAACCAAACTGATCAGCTCCCAAACATAGGAAAACTGATTTCCTTTTTTGATAAAAGCATAGAAAAACTGATTGTTTCAGTCAGATTGACTGTCCCCGCCCCCCCAAAAAAAAAAAAACAGATGAACCAAAAAGGTGAACACTTGGGCAGAACTTCATCTAATTCTTTGACCAACCAGCCATCAACAACAATGCAAAAATGCATATATCCAGAAGACAGAAGAAACATATCGGAAGCATTTTAGTTTATAGTTATTGATGCTTTATGAGATGACAAATGAATGCAGGGAGGATTTAATATTTATTAACAAGTGCACGCAAGGAACTGCTGTTTCCAATATTCCTTTTCGGCGGCTTTGCTGGAACCTTCCACGTTTAAAGGGAAAATATTAATTTTGCCAATAAATGCTCGCTATTTAGAAAGCACTGCAAAGAAGGCAACCATCAAACATCATGCAATGGACTCAATGACATGGCTGTAACTTCTTAAAAACCCAACGCCAGCCAACCAAGGCCAATAAAGAATCAAACTTTTCCTTATACATCAAGTCGGAAAAACACTTTATGGAATATACTTTGAACAAATCAAACTCTCCAAACTTTCTTGAAATGAAAATAATAAGAACAAAACGTGCATTTTCTACTCCTGGGGAGCTCGACACGTAATGCACATATCTTGGCTTGCAGAGTTAGCATGAACAATTCATTCCCCTAACATTTATTCCCTTCCCCGATAAAGCTGGTTAAAAACTTCAGTAACAACTCAGTCATCCCAGGCTATAGCATTCGTCATAGAACTCCACTTTTCAAGTATATGGATAGAAAATTTCTCCCTCCATTTCAAATAACCCTCACAGTCAATTCAATGATAAGAATATCAAAATATCACTCTTTAAATGCAAAAATGACAAAAAAATAATCATGACCAAAAAATTACCAGGGTCTGAAAGTGACAAGCATACGCCACCCAAAACGACACCACACACTGAAAAATAAATTCACAAGCTCCACAATAACAAGAGCGGAATCCCACAAATCTAACTGAACATTCAAACCAAACGCATTAAATTCGCCATTATTCCATTTTCAAAAAAAAAAAGTCAGATTTCACGCAAAAAAAAAAAAACAAGCGATTCATCCAATTTCGCAACAACAAGAAACAGATCGATGCGAGAGAAACAATTCCAGCTGAAGCAGAAACACCGATAGAAAAAAAAAAGAAAAAAGAGAGACACAGAAATCAGCAAGAGATTTTTCCCGATCCAAAGGTCGCATTCAGAACCAAAAAAATAAAAAAATAAAAAAAAAGAACCGGTTTGAGGAAATGGAAAATTTTGTTACCTCTTGCTCAGACAAGGGTTTGCACTGCATGAGCTGAGAAATCTGCTCATCGAGGTTTCCATGTGAATTCGAAGGCACCGAATCCATGCTTCTCAGCTGCTGCTACTCCTCCACCTCCGAAATCTTCCTCGTCGTTTGGATCAATGTCCCTCTCTGCTGAATCACGGAAACCCTAGATCTCACTCCGAAAACCCTTTTCGCCTCTCGTTTCTTTTTCCTGTGTTGTTTGTTTGTTCTTTCTGGTTTCTAGAGAGAGAGAGAGAGAGAGTCGAGGAGGGGGGTGGTGGAGAAATCAAAGCGTTGTAGGCTTTGGTTCGCTGGGCTCGTTTTGTTCGATAACCACTCCTTTTCTGGGGGCAAAATTAGAAGGAAAAAATAATTGGTTCTCTAATTATGCTGTAAAGAAATTTTAAGATTTTGGGTTTCAAAATTGCAAAAAATAAATAAATTGGTCCACCGGATTTTCATTGAAATAAAAATCGAAAAAATTACTATTTACGAAGTATTTTACTTCATATTGGCTTAACATATTACTGTTGTATACGTAATATTAGGATTTTAAGCTTTGATATATTTGGAGGAAATTATAATTATTTGTATTGCCATGAATCGCTATTAAGTTTCAAAATATAATTTACAATATACGATCATTAAAATAGCTACATATTGATTGGTTCAAATAAACTAGACTAGACGCCCAATGATTTGCTTGATGGAAGTTTCACAACAACTATAATGTGTAGTTTGCAACAAACATGTTACTGCTAGATTTGGAAAACAAGATTGATAAAGGATCCATCACCTTTTCTCTCTTCAATCAGGAAAAAGAAAACACACACATTTTCTCTCTCTAAAATTATTTCGATAAAGTTTTTATTTGAATGAAAATAATGTGAAAAAAAATAAAAGTAACATAGATAGACCCGTGACATTGTCCAACCTAATGAATGAAACCGGGTAGAGATAGTGGCAGAGATAGTGGCCGAGCTTGAAGCTAAAGTTCGTGGTGGTAGGGGGCAGCTACTACCACTGCACGACTTGCAACTGAAAAATAGTAATCCATATTGTAATTGTAATTACATTAAAATTTCAATGGTTTTAAGTGCACACTGGCTTCAATTTGCAGCTACTCGAAGCTTGAATCGGCTGTACGAATTGCTATGATGGTAACAATTTGAAAGAGAGCAGGCACTTCATAGTATAGATTTAGCTTCACCATATATTAATCTTTTAAAATTTAATTTAATATTATAAAAATTGATAATTAGTATATTGTCACATATTATGTTACATATAAATTTGAATCTATATTTTTTTAATGTCAACCTGGATTTATGTTATCACTTCTCTTTGTATTTGTTTCCTACACTAAGACTATCATATCATACTTTTCTTTTTGGGATCAAGCATGTCATAGTCGTTTTTCTTTTTGGTCAGAAAATGTCACACTCTTCATCCATCATGAATTAGTCACACACACACAGATATATATATATATATATATATATATATATATATATATATATATATATATATATATATATATATATATATTTGGTAGATAATTAGTCACATATTTGAATTTTATGCTCGTGATCCCAAAAAAAAAAAAAGTTTAAGCTCGAAGCCCACCCACAGATACAAGAAAGACGGTGATCCGATGGTCATAATTTTGGCTCTATCAGACTACTGTAAAAGTATTTTTTTTTTCAAAAAAAAATACCACTGTAAAAGTTGAATATATTTATATCATAATGATGTATTTGATTAAAGACTAATTTTTTTAAAAAAATGAAATATGAATAAATTTCATATCTAATATTATATATAAAATTTATTTATGAAAATAATCCTCCTATTTTATTTCTCGACTAATGACTAGACACACCCTTATTGTAGAGCTCGAGCAAGTTAGTATAATTTTTTACAATTATTCAATAGTATATAATTATGATATCTTAGAAAGACCCAAAAAACAGATATAATTATGTTATTCAAAATAGTTAAATCTTTCTTTAACTAACTTAAAAATAATATAAAATAAAAATAAATAATTAACAATATAAATTACTGATAATGTGTCAAGATTAATATCTCTTTATATTATTATATCCATTTCCTCTTTCATGTGAGATAATAATTGAATCGAAGAAATGTCTTAGTCCATTAACTTTTTGTGAAGATAATATTTAGAACAAGGTACAATTTTTTTTTCTGTTGTGATTATGTGCCATAATTTTTTTTTTTCGGATTGTCAATAATTAGACATCGTATTAGTACGCAAAATTCATAAACACAATGAGAATATTTAAGCACTGTATTTTTGTCTATGCACGCATGCAAAAGCACTCGTAAATAGATCTGAGTAGAGAAAAACTGATTTAATCCATGTACGAAATTACCAATGGAAACTACAAACAATGGCAAATCATTAGATTCAACTTCCAGACAGATTGATTACACACAAGGGAATGCTTTAAAATAAACTTAGAGTAAAATATACTTAACTATACGTCAAGAAATTACACTACACTCTCCTAATTTACAAAACTTACACTCTATCTCATCTTACTAATAAGGTTGAGTGTTATCTCTTGATGACACCTACCTAAATAATGGATTTAAAAAAAAAAAAAAATTGGGTCATGAACAATGGAGTGCTCCTTTAGCGCAAGATCCAGCGAATTAGATGGACCCCTTGTTAGTAGCTCAAAGGCCTCGGTCACTGAAATTATTTTGCTATAATTTTGGAATATGTAAACATATGTTTGCAATACTCACATAAACACTCGAGTAATCCTTAAAAGTAACTAGTTTTATACATATTAATAAGCAAGCAACCAAACTACCGCACAACACCAGAACTCAACAAAAGAAATTTGATAGATTAACAAAAGAAATATACTTTTGCGGACAGCCGAGGGGAAAAATAGGATTTGGCTAATAAACACTAGAGTGCTGTACCTGTAACACTCGAGTATATGCCATGTGAAATGTGATATATAATTTTTATTCTACTTTGATTTCTGAAACACCCATCTCAATAAAATTGGTGCTTATCGATGATCAAAAAAAAGAAGAAAAAATGGCAATAAAATACTGGAATTTCCCTATCACCGTCCAAAAAGTTACTCTATTAAATTATACAATTGAATGTCAAAGGTGTCAATCAATTACATAAGTTCTCCCTACAAGGAGGATATAGAAACTTATCAACTACTCAAAAGGAATAAAGCCTCTGCGACCTGTATGTCCATCCCATCGCATGATTTATATACCCCCATAGCGGTGAACGTCAAACAAAACTCCAATTTCGTTGTGGATATAATTATTGTTTTTATCGACCATGAGATATATGAATAATTAGTTTCCCTATGAGCAAGCTTGAGGGGTTATTATCAACACCCATACTATTCAGTATACACCTGCATAACAAGATAGTTGCGAGGTAAGTCTAATATTGGTTCATAACATAAACAATAATAACAACTAAGCCTTGTTCCACTAAGTTGGGTCAACTACATGAATTAGACAATATCATAGAACTCTATCATGTATCATATCTATGTTTAAACTATTGACACTTAAATCTCTTTTGATTTTTTCCCCTATAATTTTCCTCGGTCGTCATCTACCTCTTTTAATGGTGCTATTCTCCATTTGGTTCACTCTCCTTACTAAGGCCTCCACAGGTCTCCTCCAAACATGCCCAAACCACCTAAGGCTAGATTCTACCATATCTATGATAGACACCACTCTAATTTTCTCTCTAATGCATTCATATTGCTTCATAACATAGTCAACAAAAATATCTAATTGCCAAATAAGACGGGTGAAAACATATATTACAGTAATCAACATTAACAACACATTGCAAACAGACAAACAAATAATGTGCTCAAAGCTATATATATCGTGCAAAAAGCCTTTCAATGCCCTCAAATGATGTATTCGTCAGTGCTTTACAACAGAAAATAAATGGACATGCTTGCTTAGAATTCCTTTCAGGTAAAACAAATTGAAGTAATCAAGCATCTGAGTGGCATATAAATAACAAGTGTTTACACGGGATGCAACTATTTATATTCTTTCATTTCCTAAAGAAAGACATGAGATTGAAATAAATAAATGGTAGAGATATCCACCATTGCCAATGGAAGGCTCAACCAGTTTTACATTGAAACTTTCGAGTCTTTCTCGGCTACAACAAGACTGCATCTTATATATTCTTAAGAAAAAGGGGAAGACCCGGATTTGGGAGACAATTCTAAGTAACGCTTGTTCTAATGAATTTACATAGGCCTCTGCTCCGCTTTATATTATAAGCCCAAATATGCAATTTCAACTAGTATAAGTGAAACTTGAAAACCCATTTCAAGCTTACCTGGAATAGGTACGTTAGAACAAGAATAAATTAGCAACATCAGATGGACATATATCCATCACGTACTTCTTCTGCTCTAACCAAAACCCGAGTTTTGTAATCTTATGAAACTGACAGTCAAGTCATTTTGCACATACCAACGACTCTTTCTGTATTATTAATAGGTCTCCTCCCACTATGATTTAACAATTTAGTAAAAAAAATGATTGGTGCACAACAAAATCATATAACAAACCTACACTACACATCTTATTGCCATTAGATGTGATGAGTGGTCCCCACTCATTTCACTCATTCATCATATCTAATGGCTATAAATATCTGGTGTACGTTTGTTGTGCATACTTGTTGTGCACATATCAGCACTCATTTAGTAATCACAGAAAAAGGTGCAGTTGAAAAGAAGTACCTCTAACATGGACAATTGCACTTCTACCGGCAAAGCTCATGGTCATAAATACTATTTTCATAGCCACACAATAAAGCAAATCAAACATGGGGTGTGGGAAGCAGAAACTGTATGATTTCTTTCATTTAAGTGGAGCTTAACTACATCCGCAATATGAAATTTTGCTAATAAAAATTGCAGTCGCTTTAATTTTAATACATTAACCTATCAAATGAGAATGAAGGGGATTATCAATATAAAGGGAGAAAGTACCTAAGTCCATGTTGTTCACCAATAATCACGGCAACTGCATAGCCCGTCTTTAAAATGGTGGAACCTTTTAGCATCTCTGATGATGAGTTCTCTGCCAACAAGCTTAGAAATAATCTTCAACGCGGTATGACAATCACCACAGACACGGAGATTCTTAATCACCCTGATCGGAGACCGAGCAGAGCTGCTGAGGAGACCATAAGCAACAGCAAGTCTCTCACTATGGGCAAGAAGAGCTTCTTCTTTGCCTTCCTGGTCTATGTCATGCAACACAAATTTTGTCTCTGGGATATAGCCAGCTTCTTTCATCTGTGCCTTCAGACCTCTAAGCAGAGCATATATTTTATCATTTTCAGGATGAGAAGTATCTCCTGCTCGATATTCATGGACTCGGCTCCTTACTTCTAGAAGATTTTTGCTTGCTAATTTCTTCTTTTCTTTGTCTTTTGTCAAGTCTGAAGCTTTTACGGGCACAAGGCCGGCCTTTGATTGTTCATTTAAGCGAGAAGGATCCAGCAGCTCAACTAGTTCAGCACAATGATCCCCCAGCTCAGTGTTTCCATGAGCTCTGCAAAGATTCATCAAAGTCTCCCATACATTAACACTTGGCTCCACTGGCATCTTTTCAATGAATTCTAGGGCTTCATCAAGATGCCCAATACTGCCAATCATGTCCACTACACTGACAAAATGAGCCATCGATGGCACAATACCAAAATCCTTGGTCATGGATTCAAGGTGTAGCATTCCTTCATCAATATCTCCCAGCATACTACAAGCAGAAAAAACCCCGATGAACATTTGGCCATCAGGTTTCAGCCCCAAGTTCTTAAATTGAGCGAATAGATCAATTGAATCTTCTGCAAACCCATTCTTAGCAAGCTGCGTTATCATAGTATCCCATGTAGTCAGATTGCGCTCTGGCATATTATTGAACACATGGAGTGCATCATCTACAGAACCACATTCAAAGTACATTTCCAATATCTTATTATATGTGCTGACTTTGAGAGGTGACAGATGCTGCAAAGCATGTCTGTGTACAATTTTTGCCTCTTCAAGAAACTTAGCTTCTCCACATTGATGCATTAACTGCAAATATCGAGGCAAATCCACAGGAATATGCAGCTTCTCCAACAACTGCAAAACTTCAATTGCTTCCTTCACTTTGCCCTCCATGCAGAAGCTATCAAGTTCCTCAAGTGTACCTCTATATGGACTCTCATTAGTTACCTCAGTTGATTCTCCATCAAGTTTTGCATTACTTGATAGATGAGAGCCAACCATTGATCCCGGCACAGTATTCAAGTTTGGATAATACTGACCATTTTCCAGATTCTGCTCAAATTGTCTACTACCTGAGTAATGATCATTTGGTGACTGCTGAAAATGAGCAGTGTTTTGAGTGAGATTCCCTTTAAGATTTCCTTGAAACTCCGAAATCCTAGGCGAACCATAGGCATTGGGATACTGCACCCTTCCTCTAGGTTCTTGTGTCCAATTATGGTTCTCAAGAGATGCATTTGGATGGTTCTGTTGCATTCTTGTGTTGCTTTGACCATAGTATCCATTGACGCTTCCATTAAGTCCAACCGATTTGTTCCCAATCGCGTTTGCTCGATCAGCAAATCCCGGACTTTGCCTATTCAGTAGTTGATGGGAATCTGCATTGTTATTTTGACTTTCTCCATAAAATCCACCACGGTTTTGACGATAACCGAAAGAATCATCGGTTTGGCAGCTACCAGAAAATGGAAGATCAGACCTTTCAGCAGCAGTGCTAATAGTCCTCAACAAATTAAGGGTCTTGATAAAATCCGCGGAGTTGCGTGAACAGAATCCATTGGATAACTTCAAGATAGAACTAATTGTACTAAGTGAGGCTCTCTTAGAAGACATCGATGACATGTGCCCAGAAGGAAGGAGTGGCTCATAAAAGCACAGAAAAAATAAATAACTTAAAAACCCAGCTAGTTTGTCAAAAATGGTGTCGTCATTCACCTATTGGGACTTTGCACAATCTGAGGAAACAAAAATTTGAAAGAAAAAAAAAACAAATAATAAATTGAGTCAGTGCATCATGTCTGTTTGGTTGCTTATATAACTAGAAATAATATAAAAGAAGAAAAACAAATGTCAATGAAACAACAAATGGAGCAACGGAAGCACACTGTAATATATAACCCAAAGAGAGAAAGGGACCTGCCACGGCCTCGGCGGCGGTGGCGGTGGCGGAGAAACAAGAGGAAGAAGATAGCGGCGCTGTGCGGTAGCTTGAGTCTGTCAGCGTTAGGGTTGAAGAAGCCAGCCCAAAACGCCGGAGAAATAAAAAGAATAAAAAAAAAAAGAGCAATGTAGAAGGAGGAGAAGACGAGGGTCCGGACGACACCAGTCACCACAAAGAGGAGGGTGAGTGAGTGAGTACAGAGTAAGTGAATGGGTTGGATTAATGGGTCAGAAAGAGTAACTGGACTTCTGTGTAGTGGATCATGGACTCTATTAATGGGAAATCGTGCTCAATGTTAGTTTGGGCTTGTATTTGTTAGTTGCACCATGTCTTTTCCCCCTTTCCTTGGTATGGTTGCACCATTTGTTTTCTTAAAAATAAACAAAAACAAAAAACTAAATAAAAGAAGATAGAGTAATTCCACAAAATTGGTTTAAGGTGAAAACACCATCAAACAAGTTTGCCCTTAGAAATGAAAAATCTATCATTGTCCATGAGAATTTAAAAAATGTGGGTAAAACATGTAATGTCATAAATCTCTTCTTATCAATAGATTCCTTATGTATATGAAGGAGTTCAGCTCATTTGATGAATTTTTATCTCTCTATATATTCATGAGATATTTAGATTTTTTAACATCCCATAGACATGCAAAAGAGAAATGTCATTCCCACTTAGACCAAGACATAACTTGTTCAAATACAAATTAAGATGAAGCTGAGTCAGAAACAATAAATCTCTTTATTATAAATGTATTCATTTTGCAAGTTCGTTATAACATATGGTTCCTATAAAAGATCAAACTAATGACATATTATGTACTTGAATTGTCAACATAGATGCTACATAGTTGATTCTCATCCTTCACATATTACAAGGATAATAGGATCATCCGTCAACAAAAGGCTAACCCTTTACATCGCTAGGATGAGTGTTAGTTTATATGGTACATCAGTTGAAAGACGGTTCCATCCTCTTTCTTGCGAAGGAAAGAGACTATGCTGTGAAAAAGGAATTTTGCTGTGGAATGGCTTCTTGGTTCGCTTGGATCACTATTTTATATGCAAATTTTTATCACGTGCATGTGGCTAGACCTAGAAGCCAAGGAAAAATCATACAAAACTGCAGGGACTTGGTGGAAATGTTTGTCTATAGGTGAAAAGAAAACTTGATCATGTAAGTGGCAACCTTTTATTTTTATTTTTTTCAAAAGAAAACTTGATTGTGTAAGTGGCAACTATACTCATCTGTGTGACTACATGCAATGTCCTTTGGCAGCCTATAAATGAATCAATCTTTGTTGGGCGAACTTAATCTCATCTGGATGTTGTTCATAAAAGTCCGTGGCTTGCGAAAGATTATAGCTTGGCTATTGGAACTTTTGCTGTGACCAAGAGAAAATTTTGGTGAAGTGACTACTTTGAGAGTGATGGGTTGGAAGCCACCTCCCTGAGGGATGGATAATGGTAAACACTGCTGATTTTGTTATTAAATGAGATGAACCGGAGAAGACAATGGTCGGCAACGTGTTAGGTAATATGAGATCAGTTGCGTGTGCGAGTAACTCATCCATTATACGACTTCAGCGTAAAGAAACTTCAATCGTAATTAATGATGGAACTGGCACAGTAGCTCGACCATCCAACTACATAATGTAAAGTAAGTGTGAATTGAGTATACAACTTTGATGACGGCAACCAAAACCTGGAAAACTACTAAAAATTATAAATAAATTAAAAAAAACGTGTTTAAACTTTAAAATTTAGGTTTTTTTACGGGTATAAATAAAAAAAATTATATATATTTGTTATATTTTGAACTTAATATATATATACATTAATTTTTTATATTAGAGAAATCGGTTATCTGTAAATTGGTTTTAGAACATAGAAACTCAAAGAAAACATATATTACTTGACTAATTTCTGTCTATCATTTAATCCAAAAAAATTGGTCCAATAGTAAGTGATTTCTAGCTTGAGAAATCGGTTAACCTTTCACCTATTTTTAGCTTGACCGATTTCCTTGTCTTTCTTCCCCTCCTCTGTGTATATATAAGCACATCACTTGTATCAAAATGCTCATTCCCTTTCTCTCACAAATCTAATTTACAAAAAACTAACTAACAAATCTAATTAAAAAAATTACTATTCTAAAACTAACCTATCTAAAACAACTCAGAAATCAAATTAAAATAAGTAAATTTGCTAACTATAATATTTATTGACTAATTTCCTAAACATATTCATTAATCTAATTAAAATATATTATTTACAAAACATGTTATAGCATAATCTAACGATAATATTTATCAGTCTAATTAAATTAACTTACACTAACAAAATATGCTTAAGGTGCACTAATCTCCCTACAAAATTTCTAATCTACAAAATTCCTAGTAAATATTGCACCTTAAATTTTTTTTAGATTAGAAATTCTTTATCTTGCACCTTAAATTTTTTTAGATTAGAAATTTTTTACTTTTAAATAGATTATTTAGTTGTTTTAGGGAGATTAGGGCACCTTAAGCATATTTTGTTAGTATAATTTGTCACAACCCGATCTGGAAACATGACCGGCACGTGAGAAAACTCATTCTCATGTAAGTTTCGTGACCTGTTAACTGTTTCTACATGCATGCTCTGTTTATAAAATCTTGAAAATTTCTATTTTTCTACATATGAATCATGTATTCTTTAAATTCAAAATAAGTAAAATAATTGAAGTAATCAAGTCTGCTGATTCATAACCTGTCTCTGAAGTCTGAAACCATAATACAATATAAAACTAACTCTGCTTCAAAATGTTTTGTGAAATTAATATAAATATGTCTTTAAATACAAAATATGAATATACCATCATAGTATGCTAAGTGCAAGATATGATCTAAAGTCTGAGATCCTGTCTGCATCTACACTGGAGCACTCTAAACTAAATTGACAGCAAGACTCACCAATTGAGGCCTAGTGCTGCTAGAAGAAAAGGGTTGAAGATAATTCGTAGCAACTGCTCTATCTGTAAAAACAGGAGAAAGAGAGATCGGGGAGTTTTGTTACCAAAATTCAGTAAGTGAATCTTCACCTGAAACCTCTTTTTATGGGACACCAAAGAACAATGCATCAAATCATAATGACATCAGTAATTACTCAAAAGTATTCATAGCCACACACACACACACACACACACATATACATATACATTCCAATCATCATGTTACATTTCAAAACCATTTTCTTAACTTATGTTCATACCTGAAATCATATAAGTTCATAATATAGTAGCTCATAGAGAAACAGTAGTCTCTACTTTGTGGGCACCCAGTACCTCGTGAACAAGGGTCCCTAATTGATATTTTAACAGTTCCTCGTGAACCAAGTCCCTCGTGGACTAATCTTAAAACTCTGAATATAAAGTACCCAGTTCCTCGTGAACGAGGGCCCCTATTTGAGATCTTAATGGTTCTTCGTGAACCACGTCCCTCGTGGACTGATCCGTCATATATATATTGCCCACCGTGAGCCTTGGTACCAAGGTTAACGTTTGGTTCCAGCTGTTAACTCGTTGGCTATTTCTCTATAGTTACCACCTAAGCTTAACTAAATAAATCCATATAAATCTGAGAATCTTTAAAACCTTTTAATTGGTTGCCTAAATCATCTCTCAAATTGTCCAGCTTGCCATAAACTAGAAAATCTCTATATCATATACATAAACTAGTTCCAGAAATTCAGTCAAATAGTCACATAAGTTTCTGACAATTATATATTTCATCAATTCTGCAAAACATCAATATAACAACCATGATCCCATGAGTTTTATCAAAAACCAGTTTCATGCTCTAAAATCAGGCATTCTAAAACATATAAGCCAACAAAAACTCAAACCTTTTTTGCATAAATCTCTAAAAAACAAACAATAAATTATATCTTTATGAAAATAACTCTAATGCATAACACAGAGATTACAGGTGTGAGCCCACTCACCTGGAGGGATAGCATCCTCAAGGACAGCATTTACAGGACTCTTGGAAGCAGAAACAGTAGCAATATCTGACCTAGATGTACTAGAGCTCTAAATCATCTTCTAGATAGGCTATCATAACCCTATTCCTGGTGAAGGAACTTCATGACACGAAACCCATGGAAACACCTCGAGAACCTTAGAAAATCAAGGAAAAAGGAGAAAAAACAAAGAGAACAACATACCTTAAAGCCTTGTAAGATCAAGATTCCAAGCTATACTTGAAGAAATTGAAAGGAAAAAGAGTTTTTAGGGGGTGTAAACCACGTTTTCTGGGTGAGAGCTCGAGGTTGGGGGTGGGAATGAGTGTGTGGAGTGTTATGGACCCCGAAGTGAGGGTTTATATAATTCTGTTAACCGTTGCAGTGCTCACCCAAGAGCCTAAAAATCGTTCCTTGCACCGCCTTACTGTTTTGTTGACCACTGCAGCGCTCATGACTGCTACAGCGGTCTCTAGAATGCTCCAGAATACTCTCCAGAGTGTACTTATTTACATTACTCTCCATTAACTTTAAAACATAAATGTAAAGAAGGAAATATCCCCCATTTGGATTCAAATAAAATATCAGAAAAATCAAAATCCCAACAATTCAGAATCCAAATTTTGGGTTTTAGTTCAAATTCAGGAATTCTCACGATTTTATAAATTTTTAAGCTAAAAACGAACTGTTTAAGGGTTTCATAAAATTCATTAAAAATTACTCTTCAACTCATTTTTCTCTAGGGAACTATTACTGGGATCCTAAGATTATGACTCTATCATAGAACCCTCCAAGGACATGTGAGATCCATATTTAGTGAAATTCAGGACCCGAATGAGAAATAACTATGACTGGCACTGTTTTTAGTTAGAAAAAAATTTTCTAATCCTTTTATTTAAAACCTGAGGTATTACATAATTTAATTTAATTACACTAATAAATATTATTATTAAATTATACTGTAACATGTTTTGTAAATAATATATTTTAATTAGATTGATGAACATGTTTAGGAAATTAGTCAATAAATATCATAGTTAGCAAATTTGTTTATTTTAATTTGATTTCTTGGCTGTATTAGATAGATTAATGCACCATAAACCTATTTTAGTTGTATATATTAATTAGATTAGTTGAAATTATAGTTAGATTACAATATAAATATTGGATGAAAAAAATATTTTATTTAAAATAGTAATTTTTTTAATTAGATTTGTTAGTTAGTTAGTTTTTTTTTAATTAGATTTGTGAGAGAAAGGGAGTGAGCATTCTGATACAAGTGATGTGATTATATATACACAGAGGAGGAAAGGAAATAATAGGCAATCGGTCAAGTTAGAAATAGGTGAAGGGTTGACCGATTTCTCAAGCTATAAATCGCCGACTACTTAATCGATTTCTTTGAGTTAAATAATGAACGAAAATTGATCAAGTAGTATCTACTTTCTTTAAGTTTTTGTGTTTTAAAATTAACTAATTTCTCTAATATAAAAAAATAACATATATGCATACATAAAATATAAAATATGACAGATGTATATATAATTTTTTTTATTTATATATGTAAAAAGGCCTAAAATTTACAACTGGGCTAAAGACCTTTTGCGAGCCATAGTTGCAAATACAATATTTATATTAAAATGGGTAATGGGGAATCTTTCTCATTCAATGCACAGATGCGATTCTGATGGTGACGACTGACGACAACAATGGATAATTTTTAAAAAGTAGAATATCTAATTGCTATTTGAAAATTAAACATGACATAAATATTAAGTATTTTAAGTAACTAAATTAATTTTCAATTAATTAATAATAATATCTTTTAATAACTTTCTAATACCTAGTAAGTAATTTAATTCATTTATATTTATTATTCTTTAAGATAAAATAGCATAAGAATATTATAATATAACTCAATAAAAATAAATGTAAGTAGAAATAGTATTAGCCAAATGAGGGTAATAATAGCCACTTCTTATAAAGAAATGGTCAAATTCAATGATAGATTTTATGATGAACATCATATATTAAGATCTATCATGAATCCCCTATTTATTTATTATTATATCAAATTATCTCATAAAAATGGTATTAATCTAATCACTAATAACAAATGCTCCATAATAAACCTAAACATATAGATCTACCTTACAATTATTTGCCCAAATTCAACATGTATCCACTCTTTCTCAAATATTTCCTTTAATGTTAAATGAAATTTCATTTTTAAATATTTTCAATATAAAAATATTATAGCATCATTTAATTATATTTTATTATATTATTATAAGAGATATACTAATGAATATTTTTAAAACACTTATTAAGATTTCAAAAGTTAAAGAATTTGAGTTTTTAAGGTTTAAAATGTACATATAACTTAAAAAATTCGATTTTCAAGTAAAACACAACCCTACCAAATGTTTTTAAAATACTCCTTAGTAAAATTCTTATTATAATCAAATGCCTAAAAGTATAAAACTCTTTATAATTAAGTTTGATTTTAAAATAAATAATTTCTATTTAAGAATGATATTAAAAAATTAAATTCAGAAGAATATATGTGAGATATAAAAATAAAAACTAATATTTTAGCTTTCACAGTAAAACTAATATTTTAGCTTTCACAGTGATACACTTCTTCTCAAAATGAAGAACTAAATCAAACAATTACACTTCTTTCCGAACCAACAGGGAAAAATTGCCTAACATAAGGCCGTAAATAATTATAATTTTGTTACCAGACACTCTTGGAAAATGAAGTGGTATTAATTTATAATTGGAAAGATGAGTTATTTATCGGTTGTTCTCTAAATTTCACAAATTTTGGCAGCTGAGCTTTACTCATGAAAATATACGCAATGAACAATACAACTTTGTCTATAAGCTATGTAATTAATCAAATGTAGCAGACAGAAAGATAGATCATCATAGTAATAAATCCAACAAAAAAAATAAAAATAATAATAACGACATCAACAAGAGCCATCAAATTTCCAATTACCTAACATAAACAGGAAGGAACATTGTTTGAGTCATTTGAACAAAGACAAGACACTCACTCACTCATTGATTCAGAGAAACGTTCCAGCAATGTTGGATAATGTTAGCGAATCCCTGGCCCTGGGGGAGCACTTGGGGACATCCTGGAACTGCTTGGCGGGAAGCTTCTCGGAGAAGGGTCCGACGAAGAATTCGAGCATGGCGGAATCACGGTGGACCTTGATCCCCGTGACGGGGAGCCACAGGAAGAGGTCCTTGGCCTGGATTCCAGAAACTTCGGAGACGGAGGCGTCGCCGAGCTTGCCGGTGACCTCGGTGTCGTAGAATACGAGGTGGTCGAAGTGGACGTAGCAAGGGGCGCGGAGCTGGAGGCGGAAGAAGCCGTCCGGGGAGAGGGAGTAGGATACGACGCCGTCCGGGATGAGGCCTCTCGGAAGGCCGTACTGAGGGAGGAGGTCGTGGATGTCTGTGTTGGATGGTGATGGTGATGATGATAGCGATGATGCTGAGGAGAAGATAATGATAATGATGAAAATGAAGGTGATAGGAATGCGTGGCGACATGGCAGCGATTCAGGTGATGAAAAGGACGATGATGGCGCTGGAGGATTTGTTTAATGGATCTGAGGTTAGGTGTCGGTGTGAGATGCGAGGGTATTGGATTCTCAAGTATGACGACTATACCTGTGAGTTGCATCTCGATCCTTCCTCTCCCAAAAGTAGCTCAACGGGATGGTGCCAATAGGTGCGGACAAATAATCACTTTGACCAAATATCGAAATACCAAATCGATGCCTGCAGTGTGCGATTTGACTTCTCTAATATTAAAAAATTAATAAAATATAAAAATATGATTAATCAATTTGAGATTATTTAATAGAATCCCCTTATAATATACACATAGTAAATATTATTATTGACGGAATAATTAATCCTTAACTTTTATATTCTAGCAATTAAATGAGCCACATTCCACAAGATATTGAGAGATAAATAATCTCTCATATTTTAAATTGTACAATTTAGACACTGACTTTTTAAATTATGCAACGCCACTCCTTGTAGTTTTTAAATTGTGCAAAATAGTCTGTTTATTAATTTTCCATCCATTTATACCGTTAAATTTATATATGCCAATCACATCACCATAATTTGAACAAAAATACCTTCCAATTTTAATCAAATTTTTCAAATCCAACCCAACATTAAACCCTCATTCATCTACTCTCTTTTGCCCAAAACAAAACAGCACCCACCCATCGTAATAGAGATAGCGCATACAATTCACAATCAAAACAAAAATCCAAACTCATTAGAAATCAAAATGATTCCTATCACAACCAAAATCCAAACTCATCAGAGATCAAAATGATCGCCATCACAAAACCTAACTAAACGCAACCAAATATTTACACACTATGACAAAACACAAGAAGCTAAAATACAGAAGCAGCTTTAGGAGGGAGAGGAAATGACTTCCCCAGCCATGGCTTCACCGTGAACTAACCACGGCTTTTACTATAGCCTACCCACCCCAACGGTTACCTGCAATGCCTCGCGTGCAAACGACCATCGCGGCTGTTCCCTTTCCGACAACACATAGCAACTGCGAAGACCACCACGATCTCCGCCATGCTTGCACACACTGCAAGTCATCGCTAGCCCCACGTCCAGAGTCTAATCCAGATCTGAGAATGGTGCACCACGTTGCGAGTCTTCCTCTTAGCGTCGCTGGTCTTCACGAGTCTTCCTTTTCTAGTTGGCATTGGTCTTCGATAGAGGCGCTAGTCTTCCTTTTCCTGTGGCAGAGGGACCATACAGGAGGAAGCTCTGTTTCCATATGCGACCTAGCCAGTGATAGTACTGCTTGGCTTTGAGGAATGATTCGAGATCGAATTTGACACGGCTCTTGAGATCGGGCTCCATGGCTATGGTTTTGAAAGTGGAAGGGTGGGTGAAGGGGACAGATCTCCAACGTCGTCCTCCGTCTCCAGCGGCATTCATGAAGAGCGAAAATTGCGCTTCCTTTACTGCTCGAATTTGTCGGCAATGGCGTGGATGTGACCATGTGCATTTTTTTCTTTGATTGAAAAGGAACGCTTTTGGATGGTGAAGGTGGAGTGTTTAGTTCTGGATCAGGGTGAAGGTGGATGTTGAAAGGTATAGAGAAATAGGTGGATGTTGAAGGGAATAGGAGTGCCTGGTTAGGGAACGTGAAATGTTGGGAATTTCATTAAAGATTAAGGGTAGTTTTGTTCAAAAATTAGGTCATGTGAGTGACACATGGTTACTTAACAGACTAATAGATGTCTATTTAATAGAAGAGTTATTTTATACAGTTTAAAAATTATAGAGTATCGCGTTGCACAATTTAAAAACTCAAGGTCTAAATTGCACAAAGTATAAAATTCAGGGGATAAAATGTATTTAACCCTAAATGTAAGGGGACCAATTTAGAACTTTTGAGAGATTAATTTGTCCTGTAGAGCATTTATGGAGGACAAATTTAAGTATTTAGTCAATCATTTTTTATTCATATCAGTTTTTCGTTGAAAATTAAAAACTACTTAAAATAATTTATTTTTATTTTTTTGGGGTAGAATTTGATATAAATAAAAAGCCCAAAATAAATGCACCCTATCTTGGAAATATTCTTAAATGGTATATGAACTCTAATATATTATTTATGTAAAAAAAATACACTATAATTTAATTTGATATTGTGATACTAATAAAATTAATATGAATATAACAAAATGACATTTAAATTTTGGATATGAATATATAATAATCGAATATATTTATCTATGCAAATTATTTTATCATTCTCCTATTTCTGAATTTATCATATTGTTTATATAATATTGTATTAATTTGAGTTATCAATAGTTATAGAAATTTCTATAAAGGACCAAAATTAGAGATAAAATACAATTAAAATCTAATACAAAAAATAAGTAAAGGTGATCTTACATAGATTTGAAATATTAAATTAATTATGACATTGTGATGACCAAGACTCACTCATAGATCTTGATAAAAAATCAAAAGACAATTTAAAAAAAATTATCTTAATTTTAGCCTTTTCTGAAATTAATACTTAGATTCACAACTTTATGATTTGATAAATCTTATTGAAATATTACTTTATTATTTAGTCAAGCTTGTATTATTTTGGTGCTGTTTATTTATTTTAAATTTATGCATTAATTAATATTTTGTGTGCTTTATTCATTTTATTTTATTGGTTAAATTTATGCATGCCATACTCACTGTGGATTTATGGAAAATGACAAATAAATCAAAAGGAGGATATTTAAATATTTGCCGCTAGCTACAGAAGGATGAGGGACAAAGATGCAAGGTCTTTTTATGTTACTTATCTTAATTAGTGTAGCGTAAAAGTTTTGCTTTGTTGTATGATGTTAAAGAACAATACCAAAGTTTTGCTAATCTTAATTGGAGCTATATTTGGATGGTGAGGGTTTCGAAGAAGGTCAAGGTGTTGCTTTTGTTGTACATTCATGGTAGCTTACCTACTAATTCTTTTTGTTTTCATCACAGCATGGCAGCTAGCAGTGCATGCTCACCCTGTGGCCAAGAGGATACTCTTCCTCATTATCTAAGGGACTGGGTTAAGAGCCATTGCATTTGGGATAATGTTAGCATGCATCTCTTTCTCTCGGTTTGAGGTTAATGATCCGGTTGTTTGGGTAAAAGATGATGCTCTTGATGATGATGGTATTATTTTTCTAGCTACTTTGTGGTGGACTTGACGGAGTCGTAACTAGGATATTTTTTAGGTCAACCCTTGGTCTGCCCCTGTGTTGGCCTGTTGGGTGCGTCTTTTGACTAATGAGATTACGTGGTCTCCAGTCAATTGTGTTGGTTTGTTAGTGTGGCGACTTCCTCCCTTTGGTGCTATTAAGTTGAATGTTGATGGTAGTGTATTATGGGATCAAAGGTTAACGGGCTTTGGCTGCATAATTCGAGACTCCTATAGAGGAGTTGTTGGCTACTTGCTCGAGATCTGTAGATGAGATGTGAATACTTCGAGTGGAGCTCAAAGCTGTTTATCATGACCTTTCCTTGACTTTGATGCTTGGCTACCATATTGTCTATGTTGACATGAATTGTCCAGAGGCTTTTTTGGTTGTGTGCACTGATCAGATTTCTTCTCATCACTTGGACTCTGGTTTGCTTTTACGTATTCGTTCACTGATTTTGTATAAGTGTTGTGTTCACTTTGGTTTGATCTCTAGGACTACTAATTGGGCTGCGGATTATGTGGCAAAGACTGGTGCTACTTCAGGCTTGGAGTATTTCAAGTGGAATAATCATAGAATATAGCTCTATAGCATTATTCAGGCTGATCTAACCTCTTAGTTTTGGTCATGTCTTTGTATTTTTCCTTACCAACAAAAAGAACAATACCAACGAATGGGAATTCCCCAAAAGAAGACATTCGACTATGTATGAAACAAGTAGATAAATGAAAGTAAAACTAAAGTAAAAAATCATAATTCTTGTAAGATTTGCATGATATATTCTGTATGATTTTTGTTATTTATGCTATGATAATTTATTCTATGATATAATTGTAGCATTTAAGGGTGTATGTTCATGGCCCATCCTGATCCGCTAACCCATCCTGGCCCGAAGCTCATTGGGACGGGTCTGGGTTTTAAAATTTGACTCAGTACACTTTTCGGGCCAGATTTGGGTCATACATCGGGTTGGGCCGACCCGACCCGAAGTCAAATAACTCCTTAAGAGATATATATTTTTATAATAATTTATGAAAAATTATAAGATTTTAAAGCTCAACTAATATATTTTATATAACTTGATGTTATTTCTACATTGATATGTTTATTTTGAAATCTATATCGTAAAATATATTTAAACTTTTATTTATTTCTTGTAAAATTTTATAATTTTACTATGTACAACATTCAAATTCCCCGTAAGTACAACCCAAGACATAGTCGGCTCATTATCGGGTTAGGTTCGGGTTTTAAAAATTGACCCGGTCTAAAAACAAGCTGAGTTCGGATTTTGTCAAACCCGACCCAACCCATCCCTTGTACACCTATAGTAGCAGTATGTATTTTTCATGCAGACACGATTGAAACCAACCATAATTTAAATATTTTAAAACTATTCATTTTTTATTGGGAATTTTTCAATTATCATTTTTTTTGTGGTTTCAGAGTAGCCGAGTAACGCCAAATGTGTGATTTTTCTATTGTGAATTATAAAAAATATTTAGTTTGTAATTAATGACAAAAGGTACTCATGTTAGAACCCTATGTTTGTAATCTTTTTACTTAATGTTGTCCGCTGCGCTTCATGGGTAAATTTATATTGTTAACTTTTGTGCGAACGAGTGTTACATTGCCTACCCTTTGGATTAAAATATTACCATTTTAATATAAAAGACTTGATCTCAATTCGAATTTACTATTTTTTTGGTTTGCTTCTCAAGGCATCTATCGCTAAATGCAATAACTAATCTCTTTGCATATTGTAGATCTATCTAATGGAGTAGTTACTGACCACATGTTCTAAAAATGTTTTGTTTAAAGGATGAAAATCGAACTCACGACACTGATTAGGAAAAAAGATGACTCTTACCATCTTATCTCAACCCATAATATTTAAAGTTACTATTTTTTATTCCCTATAACGATTCATAGTTACTTTACTAACACTTTATAAGTTACAATAATATATAAAAACATTTTCACTAGGGTATATGAAAAATGTTTCATGATGAGAGGCAAGTTCAATATATATAAGCTCTACATCCTGAGAGGATCAGTCATTATTTTTTACAATGGATATGCCATTTCACCTAAATAACAACTTAAAAACAAAATATAACCAATCAGGGCCAATTTTGGCCACAGACATTATGGAAAAACCGAAAAAGTCATGTACGGAAGTCGATTTTGTTATTAATTACTAGGCCACGCGTCTCACGAGTTTGCATTTAACGATTACTCATGTTCATTAAAAACACAAACCTTAGTATTTGTTAATCAATTTTTATTATTTGTTATTAATTATTTATAAGACTAAAAATACTCTGAAAAACAACTAAAAGTGTTACCTATAAAAATATAAATCACATCACAAACGGTAATAAGTTAAATATTATACAATATAAAATACTTCTATCATAAAATAATAAACAACATGAAGTGATCCAACGTATGATAATGTTTTATATTTATATATTTTTTCAAAAATGTATTTTAATTTTGTATTCCTTTTTTCAATTTCATGATTACGCTCATCAAAATATAACTAGCTCAAATTTGAAATTTAAAAATTAGCCCGATAAAATATCAAATTAAATTCAGAACAAGCCAAAGCAGACCGAAACCTTATCTTTCAGTGTCATTGATTCCACAAGACAACGTTAAAGTGAACATAACACCGCAACTGCAGATTGGATAGAAAAACGGAAAAAACGAAGGCCTTGACTAAGGGAAAAAAATCCATATTTAATATAATATTTATATGAGCAGGAATTTATTGATATTAGTATAAGTTAACCACACATTTTACGCTATTAAATAATTTTTATTAATTTTTTTTACACAAAGCTACCATTTAATTTAAAATTCATATATTATCAAATCATCTTCACAAAATTTACCATAAAACTGAAATTGTTTAATATATTTTTTTGTATATTTGAATTAACGCAATAATTTTTTTAAAATATATATGTATAAACTATTTTATTAAGTTTTTATAGAAATCTATTTTTCTTAAAAAAATATCGACACAAATAATCACATAAAATGTGTCAGGTACTAAAGTGATAGTAGAAGTGACCAATATTCAATAAAAAAAATAATAATAGTAGCCAATGTATAGTCCATCAATGTGATAAATAATTCCTTCTTCTAATAAATAATTTTTGGTTTGATTTTGGTCTCTCTTTGTTCATTATTATGTTTTTAGTCCCTTTAGTATGAATTTGATATTAAATAATGATATTTATAAGGATCAAAATAAGATGATTAAAACATTCAAGAGGATTTTTTTCAATATTTATTTTGATCAAAATTTTAAATGATAGGAACTAAAAATAAAGAGAAGAAAAAAGAATGGACTAAAATCAAAGCAAAAATTTTAGAGAGAGTAAACCTAAAATGATCTATATTTATAGAAACTATAAACATATTTAAGCCTTACTATTTTATAAATTTTCAAATAAATTACTAAGGACTTAAGAATAATAAATTTGTAAATTTTTATTGCATCCATTGTCCTATAAACTTTAAAAACTCATAATTAGGTACAAAATTTACTATTTCTGATTTATTAACAAATACCCTTAAATCACTCGGATAAGGGGTAAAAAAAACCCTTATTGGCTTATTTTATCAGTGATAATTCATTAATCCCTGAGTGGGGGCACGCGTTGATTTTTGTAGCAGAAAAAAGTCCTAGGCTAGGTTTAGTATTCAAAAATTCAAAGTCTCGTGTTCATCACCATCCACGTTCCGACAACACAAGACCGAATCACAGTCACAACATAAAACACCCCGCACAGCACCGTCGTTCGGCATCCGCATCGCACCCTCTCTCTCCCCACCATGGCAGCAACGAACCCAAAACCTCACGTTTTCGTGGCCGTCACCGCCATGTTCTTTCTCTCTCTCGCAGCCGCAACAACACCACCAACAACAAAGGAGAGCGTCTACGATCTTCTCCCGAAATACGGCCTCCCTAGCGGCCTCTTGCCGGACTCCGTCACCGACTACACCTTGAGCGACGACGGCCGATTCGTCGTGTACCTGGAGAAGCCGTGCTACGTGCAGTTCGATTACCTCGTTTACTACGAGAGCACCATCACTGGGAAGCTCAGCTACGGCTCCATCACCGACCTCGACGGAATCCAGGTCCAGCGCTTCTTATTCTGGTTCAGTGTCGACGAGATCAGGGTCGATTTGCCCCCTTCCGACAACATCTACTTCCAGGTTGGCATCATCAACAAGAAGCTCGACCTTGACCAGTTCAAGACCGTTCATTCCTGCCGCAAATCGCTCACTTCTTCCCCTTGCCATGGGAAAACCCCTTCCTCTCCCTCCTCCTCCAAGGTATAATAAACTTCTAGAATCTTATCATTTTTAAAACGGTCGATTTTTTTTTTTTTCAATTGTTTGTTCCGGTATGCTCTGGAGTCTTCTTATTTTAAGCAACGTGTTTGTGAAGATCTGAGTAGGTTTTTCATGGATGGTTGATAATTGAGGGTTTTTGTTTGATGATTAATAGCAATCAACTCGTGACCGGTTATCATCGTTTTCTAAAATGTTTCTATGGCTCAAAGATTTTTGTGTAATTGTTTCGTGTTGGTTGATTATTAGTGAACAAACATAACTTGTTTGATCTGGTTTATACAGCGATTTTTGTCTCTGGTTGGTACTTTTGGTGGTGGGTTTACTATATTTAGGTCCTGGGACAACTAAGTTTGACCATGACAGAGCATAACTGCTTACGGTTTTTGTGGTTTTTCTTGTGTTGTAACTTGCAACTGATGTGTGAGATTACGATGGAGTAAAAGTAAATATAGTAAATTCATACTATGTGCTAGCTGGATTCTTTGTAGCTCATATTAGATGTGATCTGAGTTTGATGGGTTTGCAGGTGAAGGCGTTGGTTTATGTCCTGAGCTGTCTTCAACTTTTTTTTGTTTTTCATTACTAGAATAATTGGATTTTTTTAAGCTAGCTGCTATAGGTGGTGTTGGTATTTTTTGGGTATGGCCTTTTCAAGTCTAAGTATGCAAGGAAGAAATTTCGAGCTGCAGATATTGTGTGGAGGATGTTCTTTGGAACGATTTTTGGGGGGGAGGGGGGGTGGGGGTTGGGTGGAATAGTCAATTTCAGTCTGAATACATCTGTATGAGCTCTGAAGCGATTCAGCGAAAGAATAGGAAAAGAAATCAATGGGATCACTCTGTTAACTAAGAATCTCTTAGGTTCCTGATAGGTGTGATGTATGTTATGAGATTCTGGATTTATACATAAATGGGTGTGTATGCTAGCAGGTTTAGATTAATTTAGAGAACAAGAAAGACAAGAAGCCAACTGAACCACTTTTTAGAGAAGTTGCAATCAAGCACAGCAAGGCACCCAAACAGTGCAACAGATGTGTCTGGTATAAGTATAACATTGAATAATATCTTTGGGTTCAACCCTAGTGATTAGGCTCCAGTTGACCGTGCAGTTCCTTGATTTTACGAAACCTCAACTTGGATTGGACATACCTTAAAGACTAAAGTTGGATTGTGGCAACTGATCTTGCAACTAAGCTGAATTGATGTTAAAGTATAACCATTTAGAGTTCACTCACCCTGGTGCCAACAGTGATTAAGTTACGTCTGGTGGAATGGGGTGTGAGCATGTGAGTGGTATGAGTCAAGTCCATTTTGATATCCAGCATCATTGATATCACCAGGATTTGATAACAATTTGGATCTGTAGATTTACCTTTTTTTTTTTTTGGGTCAACATCTGTAGATTAACTTTGATCTTCTTTTTTGAAGTTTATACCAAGTGGACATATATTTGGTCAAATTAGTCTTAAGCGCTCTACCAAATCATCTGACCTGAAATCTTTCATATTTCTTTTCCGTCTTAGCTTGTTCATTCAGTGAAAGCATACAAACTACTAACATTTTGCACGTCCATCTTTCCATGGTAAATGCATAAATTGTACAGCTCTAATATGTATCTGTCCCTTATTTATTATCTGCAACCTGTTTCCCCTGCATATCCTCCCCCAAGGTCTTGCTTATTTTGCTTGGACAGCTGTTTAAAATCAGAGATAGCTACTAACTTGTACCGATCTCTTGCAACTTGCAGCTTCCTGCACAAGTGGCTGAAATTCCCATGCTACTCACGGAGTAGATGATGGTTTATGTTAGGTGTCGTCAGGCATAATGGAATGACATTTTTATATGTCAGTGTACCTCTATAGCTAGCTTATGTTTCAAAATACAAGACTCACAAATCTCGAGTCTGGTTGCGTTATATCCTTTCGAAGCCTCTGAACATATGTATAACTATTTAAGTTCTGAGACTTTATGTATGTTGTAGAACTTGATGGTAAGGCATAAACGTGCTTGATAATGGATGGTTAAATCGTGTATTGTTAAAACAAGTGGACTGTATACTGCCCCAGCATCACCGATACATCCTAAACCCTAAACTCCCTAAGCTAAATTTTTTTCTGACTTGTCTTTTTGACATGCAAGTAGTATTACTTATCTTGCTTTCAGGGCATTGAATATGCTCGACGCTACCTTAAGCCTGATTAGACCTTATGCTTTATCAAGTGCTGCCTTAAAATTGATCCTGGAAAACATATAATAGTTGTGACAGTGTTTGATTGCATGTAAATGTAGTTGTAGTTGGTTATTATTTTTTTAAATAATTCGCAGTTGAATCTCACAAAAACCTTTATTTGTCACGTAATTTGTTCGTCAATCAATATATTTTGTAGAATAACAGATGGCAAATTCTAATAAAAGAGGGCCTGCGCACGTTGATGTTATAATTTCTAATGTTTTTGAATTAGATAATTATAATTTCATTGTATTTCATTCTTTATCAAATTTGTATTTGTTCAAAAATTACTTAAAAATACTTGCATTAAATAGTATTTTAAAATTTTTGAAGGTATTTAATATTAATTAAATAGTATAAATTTATTTCTTTCTCCATTTTTGTATATTATGATTGTTATGTATTAATTAATAACTTTTTTGGGACTCTGTTAATAGATATAAAAGTTTTTTAAATCATTATTTCATTTACTTCTTTTTTTGTTTTATAGTAACATTAATTTTTATTTTTTATTTTACCAATTTAATATAAAATAATATTAATTACTCATATAAAAAAGGTAATATAAATATTATTCAATTACTTATTCAATCCTTACCAAGTATACCTAAATATTTAAATTATTCTTCCATCATTTTGAATGTTACCATTTGATTGAAAAACATTTTTTAATAATATTTTGAATTTTACTTTACTATTAGATTAAAAAGTGAAGAAATGATTAACATTTAAACTTTCATTATTGTTTACAAATCATAATTTATAGCATAAAATATTTTAATTAAATCTATAAAATATAAAGTTATCCATGAAATTTAGATATTATATAATGTCTTTAATTTAATATGTCTAGAATTTAACCTGGAGTGTTAAACAAATTTATATTGTCATTCAATGTAGTTTTATCAAATCAAAGTAACAAATCATGAAAAATAATTATTCGCTATTACAATCACCTATTATGATTTGTTATTTTGGTAAATTCTATTGATTAACAAAAAATAATTTTATATTATTAGTGCATAAATATTAAACTTATATTTGTCAATGAAATGGATGAGATATTTTAAATTTTTTATTTGTAATATCCTTGAGGTAAAGTATAGTAATATTAATAATAGGGGTAAACTAGTTGTTTTATTAAAAACACAATTTATTCCATCCAATTCCCCATGGGCATAGGACGAAATAGTGGAATTGAATGGAATGGGTTTCATTCATCTTTATTTCATTTCATCCAACTTTTCATAATTGGTAAACCTATTTTATAATATTAGTATATAAAAATTAAACTTATATTTGTTATTGGTACGGAAACTTACAAGTTTTTTTTTCTTGTGTATGACCAGGGTATTAACCATTGAGCACGATAATTAATCCCTTCGTTAGCTTGCAGGCACCTCAAAGAGTGAGACAACTGACCCGAGAATTTAAGATTATTCCATACCCAAAGTTAGGGATCGAACCCTTGACATTTGGTTAAGCGTAAATGAGTCCTTACCACTCAACCACACCCCGGTCTGTTTGCGAGAATGATTTAGGAAGGGAAGGAAAGGGAGGGTAAGATTTTGAAGGATTTGCTTGTGTTTGTGAGTTGTGTTAATTGATGAGGGAGGAGTTTGAAACAATGTTTTAAAAATTGGTTCGATCGGAAAATTGGCGAACTGATCACCAAACCGAGTCGAGTCACTAATTGAACTAGCTTTGCATTAGAATCGGTGAGAATCGATCAGACTCGATGGGTTTCAAGCAGAACCGGTGACCCGGCCGGTTTTTGAGAACCGGACCAAGTCATGCTTATTTTTTTTAAGAAAAAACAATTCAAAACGGCGTCATTTTTTATGCCAAAAATAAAGGCACTACCCAGTACCCAGTACCCATACCCAATCATTTCTTTGACAAACACCACCACTCAACACATCACAAACCTAATCTCCCATTTTTCCTTTGAGCTGTGACTGAACTTGAGAAGCAGGCCCAGCCGCTGCCATTGCCAGACTTCACCGGAGGGAAGACGACCGCCACACCCTAGCGTCACTCCGCTCACCCACGCCCATGCCCCTGCCTGCTGTGCTCACCACCGCCCTCGCCATCAAGCTCAAGCATCGCCGCCACCGCTCAAGGTCGAAACTAGAAGCCTGAAGCTGAAGCTGAAAGTGAAGGTAAGTTATTTTCACTTACTGTTCTTGATTTCCATTTTGGTACTCACAATTGTTTTTTTTTTCTTCTGATAATTTATGTTGGATTGATAAATTGATGAGTTGATGATGGATAGTAAAGTTGTTTTTTTCTGGTTATTCCTGATTTCTTTTTTTTTTTAATTTTTATATTTTTTAATATAAATTTGATTCAACCGGTTTGACCATCAACCCGCTGGTTGAACCAACAACCCAGTGCCTCTACCAGGTCGATCACCGAATCGAGTATTAAAACTATGGATTGAAAGATTTTTAAAACCCTTCCTAATCCTCCTTTCACCTCATTTTGAGTTTCTCATTTTGGAGGAGTTTTTAATGAGATAAGATCTGAAAATACCATTTTACCCTTATTAGTATTAATCAATTTCAGGAATGGCCACACTCAGCATCTCTTACGCACACACACGAGAATCACAGCTCTCTCTCTCTGTAACCTTCATACGCGATTTTGCGAATGATCCTCGAACCCTAATCCCAATTTCCACGAACCCTAATCCCAATCCTGATGTATCAGATCGCGTTTCTAAACCTTCTCTGTTTCTGAAATCTCTTGATGTCAGGGTCGCGTTTCTAAACAAGTTCATCTTCTCGCGTTTCAGATCTCTGTTTCTGAAATCTCTGTTAGCTTGAAGGATCGCATTTCAGATCAGGATCAGCTTCAGCTTCAGCTTCTGGCAGCCGCACGTACCTCTCGAGTTGCCGTTCGACCGTCGCACCGCCTCTGACTTGCAGGTCCCATCCTCTCTCTGTGTTAATTGAGTTTTTACTCTGCCCTGGGCTCGCTACTGTTGCTGCTATTGATTTTGCTTTGATTTAATATGTTGATTTAATATGGGATCGTAATAGTTTCGACTAGGCGCGGGGTGCATCCCTTATTTGTGTATTATGACCTTGCTTTGATTTTTTCCTTGCAACCTTATTTGTGTCAACTTGAAGATGAAAAATTGCGAGAAAGAAAAAAATGATGTTAAGATTTGTATAAATGTTGTGATTGTCATGGAGAATCTGAATATTAGAAGTGCTTGATCTCTCTAATAATTTCTTTTTGTGTTTTGATATGATTTGATGAGGAGTTTGTTATGCATGATATATATATATATATATATATATATATAGTGTAGCTTGCCTTTGACATGGCTATGATTGCGCGTAAGAATATTATGCTGGTTCTTTGGGAATGGGACACCAAGACACTCTGAGTTCTTGTTACCTGAAAAAGAAGAAGAAGATTGATTGATCGATTGATTTATGGATTTTGAATTTGATTTGTAATTCTGCTGGTACTTGCAGGGAATTGCCAAGAAACTAGTCAGATCATACACCATTGTTGCTTTCTTTGTTCTCTTTTGATTCTGATAGCACTTTGTTGTCACAAAGCATTTAAATCCTATCTGTGACATCGATCCAAGATAAATAAACCTTGCAACTTGTGGTGTAACATCCTGACTTATTGCTTACTGAACCCTCATTTGATGACAGAGTGAAGCATATTAAATTCCTTTCTGGCAAGATACTCAGAAAACTATTTCTCATAATTTTCTGGGAAAGTGGCAATAACACTGACGTGTGACAATATGCATGTTCATTGCCCAAGTGCTAGGTTTACTTTAGTAAGTTTTCTGTGTTGGGCTTATTAAATGGTTTCCAACATAGTAGTCAATCTCAAATAGTGGTGCGAAGCAGCCAACCTCAGAAATGTTATAGTGGGATGGCCACCATTTCTAAGAAGTACAGATAAATAACATGCAATCTATACAACATACATAGAAATGCTAAATAAAATATTACTGCCAATTGAACACATTAATCATCCAAAGTCATAGTCTAATGATCTAAACATGCAATAACCATGAAGCAAATGTATAAATAATAATTTGATTAAATAGAAGTCAATTATCATAAGGGAAAAATACAAAGAAAAGAAAAATAGATAGAGGAGGGGAAAATAAATAGAGAAAGAGGAGAGAGGAAGAAGGAGCTGAACCTGGGTTGTCGAAAAATATGAGTAGTGACATAGTTCTAGAAGAACAAACTGGACCTTGCAACTCTGTTCCTTGCGTAGGGTGAAGAGATCTAAGAAGGATCCTAACTGTTGAGCTCAATTTTAGATGAGGAGAAATGGTTTTTGTTCCTTCCTGTGATGAGAGAATAGCAGCTATGATGCCTGCTTTTTGGCTGCATAATGTCAATGTTCATGGCTGCAATGTGACACAGTGTGGTCTCCTTCGCGCCCCTACCGTGTGCCATAAGCAGCTATTGACTACTCTTATTGTCAAATTGATTGAACGAGAGGAAAACTCTAACCCCACTTTGCCTATGTACTAATTGTAAGATGTCTTCTTTTTTTTCCCTTCTTTTACGGATAAAAGAAAGAAATTTCATTAACATGAAAAGAAGGATAATACATAGAGCATAAATGGAAAAACCTCTAAAAAGGCCATGTTCTTTACACCAAATAGCTGCTAGACATCTAATTCTATCCCACAAACTTGCTTGTTTGAATATCTACCATTAAAAATGCAAGAGTTACGCTCTATGATTGTAACATATCTCGTTATTCCTTTTTATTGTTTATTTTTTCTATGCCGCAATCTTTTGTTTTTCACCGTCTATGAAAAGATTCCCATGACCAAAAAAGAGAAATGAATTTGAGACTATAAAAGAAATTAAAAGAGAAAGGAAGGACAAACATTTAAAAAGGAAAGGAAAAGGAAGATCCAGTTAGGGCCGTAGCCGTATTTTTTTTGCAAAGTTACCATAGGTATTAGCATGTTTGGTTTCTTGTTGAAACCCGAAGACCATGGTTGTGGGGATTCCAAATGAGAAACCAGACATGCTACTAATTGCTTTGAGATGGGTGTGTTAGATTGCTTGAGGGATTAAGCCTTTGGTTTCCACCCTTCCCTTAACACAATTGAGCACTCAAACTTAGTTTGTGACTCACATGCCACTTCAGTGAAAACGGTTTTCCGATTTATCCTTTCAACAAGTATGCTAACTATAATTTTTAGATTCATTTGATGTTGTAATCCAAATAGTCTTATACATGTGTTAGAAGAACCTCTTGCGTGATATTTAAATTTGTATGATACCTTCATATAATTTAACCTTAGGAAGATCCTAGATTGTCTTCACGCTATCTAGCATCATTCTTTAAATTTTGTTAGTTTTTTGCATTTTGGAATTTGCATTGAATGTTTTCAATAAATATTTCAGAGTTAATAGAAAAATACAAATGGATTCATCACAAAATGCAGCTGTGGGGGGAAATGGTGGGAGTGGTGGAAATGGGACATTGATCTCTCAAACTAATGACACAGCAGGTTCTGCAATAGGGGTAGATGATTCTATGCAAAAGCTGAACCAGGTCAGCAATTCCATTCAAAAAACATTGGGCCTTATCCACCAGCTGTACCTTACTGTATCTACTTTCAATGCTGCCTTTCAAATGCCTCTCCTCCAACGCATGTATGTCTCTCCAATCTTTTTCCTATTATCAATTTTTTTTTTCTTTTTACATGTTCGATATTGGATATACTGATCATATTTTACTTTAATTTTCCAGCAATGGTCTTGTTGCGGAGCTTGATAACATGGTTAAATTGGCTGAGAAGTGCAACATTCAAATTCCTATGGAGGTTGTGAAGTGAGTCCTTTACCTTTGCATGTGTCATGTGTTTTATAGTTCTTCACAACGTAATGATATAGACTCTTATTTCCTCCTTTTTTTTCATGGTAACTTAATTGATTATTTACTGCTGGATTTAGCTTAATTGATGATGGGAAGAATCCAGATGAATTTACCAGAGATGTTATAAACAATTGCATTGCAAAGAATCAGATCACCAAAGGAAAAACGGACGCATTGAAGGTTGTTTCTAATTATTGATTTTTGTTAGATATAATTGCTGTTCTGTTTTCATTTTTTCTCGTTTTATATATTTGGTGAGCTGTTTTAGCTTGACTTACATTTTTATTTGGGGCAGAATTTGCGCAAGAATCTTTTGGAGGAATTGGAGCAGAACTTCCCTGCTGAGGTTGAAACTTTTAGGGAGAGCCGTGCTGCTTCTGCTGCGGTAAATATTACGAATTTGATCTTTTATATCAATGTTGAACAGAACTTGAAAAAAATAAATAAAAATTCCTATATCATTTCCTATCAAAATTAGTTTATCACTTGAAGCATGCAAAGATGAGTGTCGGCTGCGGAAAGGGGGAGAGAGGGGGGTTTGCTTTTAGGTTGAGGTATCTCACTCCATCTTGTGACAGCGGGCACTGAAATTTTTGTTCTTTCTCGAATTCCTTGCTGTTCACCACCACTCTCACTAGCTCCATTGTATATATCAGTTTTTCTCATCAAATCTGAAGCACAAGCCCTTGTCCTTATGCTTTTGCAATTATTGCCACATCAACTTATGTGTTGTGTCATTCTTGCAGAGTAAAATTTCTGAATGGAATTTGTAGTGGAACTCTTATGTGACCCCGTCAGAACCCGGTTTTTGAGTTAATTAATTAAGCATGTTATGATTTTGAAATAAGTAAGATAAAAAAAAAAACAGTAATTGAACAATGTTTTCCTGTTAAATAAACTTTGGTGGCAACCGTTTTCTTTTTGGTCCCTCAGTTTTTGGCACTCCGTTGCAATGGTCACCACACCTACCCCCCAATCCATAGCTGTGCCCATCCTTCTTGCTTTGTGTTAAGCATGCATGCCTCAATCATACCAGCTTGAGTCAATCTCTGATTTTTGTCTTCAGCATTCTCATGCCTTCCTCCTCAAGTCCTCTGGAAATCACATCTTCTTCTCCCTCCCCCCACAAAAGGAAAAATGCTTCTATTAATGCTTTTTGTGGTAAAACCTGCACCCTATCTACTAATCACTCAACTTCCTTTGGATATAATTACAGGGTCCCAGTTTGTGCAAGCATTGAGAGTGCCTCAATAAATTTCTCATACTCTGTTGAGCTAAAGCTCACTAACAACTTATGATTGTAGGAATCTCTTGTGAAAGCAAAGTGTGAAACATATTTTAATTCCCAAAAGTTGGATAGGATGGTCATATCACATAGTTAACTCGGTACTAAATTGTAAACGGCAATTGGCAAGTGACTATTGTGATGCTAAAAATTTTGAAGAGGAAAAAAAATGGAACCTAGAGACTAAAATTGAATCCTGGTGAATTTCAAGAATAATTACAACTTATGTTTTAGTTTTTCACGAATATAAATCTTGACCATATTGCATCTATTGCAGGAGATGAAACGTTTAGCTCAAGCACAAAGTGTACTACCTAATGGAGATGTGAGGGTTAAATCAGAGCATTGATGTACTTTGCAATGGACGGTATAGTGTAGGGTAGATTTGTTGGGGTATAGCAGGACTTGAACCTGCAACCATTTGGTCAAAGACCCAATGCTCTACAAACGAGCTTTGTATGCCCGAAAATGATAAATGCAGTAGTAAATAAAGATTGGTGCAGAAAAGAGGGTAGCTCAGTGATTTTCTCGTACTCTTGCTTGTCTATATAAATGGTGTATCATTTTTTTAGTGCAATTTCTTATTTATTTGTGATTGTTATTAATTTAATACCTTTATTGGGACTATCCCTTGTGTTTTGCCTTTTGCCTTTTGCCTTTTGCGTGCATGGTGCACAGAAGCATTAGGGGCATTAGGGACTTAGGGTCTGTGTATATGTGTGTAAAGTTACTAACGGTAGGACAGCTCGTTCCAGGTGCACCATGCATTGAGCATAGGTGCAGAAGAGGCACTGCTTGGTTCTCTTTTCCTCTATTAGAACCCAACTCAACATCCTCAACCAGAACATGAAGGAATGAATGCATGTCACTTTTTCTCTCCATCCTTTTCGTATTGTGGCAGGATTTGCTAATAATCGTTGAGTAAATTTCTTTTTCTACACTGGTGTATTAAAAGCAAATTACTTGTGAAAATTTTATCCGGTCTTTTTTAATTAATTGAGTATTGTCTTGAAAGTATATTTTTAAGCTCATCCAAACACCGTCATTAATTATGAAAATAATACTAACAAAGCAATTATAGTGAGGGACAGTAGCAAGCAATTAATTGATGTAGTCAGTAATCTTTGATTTTTAATTTTGACACAGGAATAATTAGCAAATTTTCATCTTAGAGAATAATAATGTGAGTTCAAATAATAAAGAAGTAACTCGTGTGGGAAGATAGTAAAGCAAATAGGGATGTGCCAGTCTTATGAGTAACTTACATAGGTTGCACATGCGAAAGCACCATCGTTTTTTTTTTAAAAAAAGAATGGGATAGTAAATATATATATATATATATATAATATTTCAAATTAGGAAGATAAAAAATAAGTGGTTGGTTTGATCCGTACCCAAAAAATAAAGTGATTCGTCTGATGGTGTTTTAAAAAAATCTTAATCTCAGTCATGTACAATTTTTTTGAGAATTTCTTAATCTGATATGAATGATCTCTTTTTGATCGAACGGAAGAATTAAATTAATAAAAGCAGCACACGCAAATTAAGCTATAACGAGACCTTATATTTTAAAATTTTATCATCTTGATATATCTTTGTTTATTTTTTAAATAAAAAGAAAAGTAAATATAAAATTACAAAAAAAAGCAAATATAAAAAGGTGCAAATATCATGCTCCACCACCGAACCGAGTCCAGTAGTTGGCAAATCCAGAGTGTGCTTTTTCAATTTGATATTTTCGAAGTCACACTTATTAATCAAACTGGTAAGAAACAAAAAATCAAATGCAGCCAAATCGCTATATATGGCTAAGATCTCTGGTTTTTCTCTCTTCATATTTTGGATTTGGACTCCTGAGGTAGACCCTAGCGTCAAGCCAACAATGATGCTACGGCTTATATTAACGGTGCGACCGCGTTTTTGGGTATTGTCAATTGTATGTGTTCATATTGTGTATTTAGGTTTGGCCCTTTCTTTGTCTTTCCTTTTGCTTTCCCCTGTTTTGCTCTGTTCAGTAGTACAATGAGAGGAATAGTTAGAATTAAAATTAAATTCGTTTTCTTCGTTAGCCCATCTCACTTTTGAATTTTCTTAAGTCAATGAACTGATCGTGAAATTTTTGTATTCAAAAGGCTAGTCCTAATTTATTTTAAAACTCGACAAAGACTCACAAAATAATTAGAAACATGGCTTATTGATCAAAATCAGAATTTAATTTTCAAGGAGGGCTAATTTATTTCAAACTAAATTAATTAAAATATTATAGACTTCGAATAGAGGTGATTAAGGGGGGAAAAATCCAAAAAATGAGTTGTTAACGAATATGGAAAGCCTAGATTGAAAGAGCAATACCCTAGTATGAAACAATTTTCGTTGTAGTGTGACAAAATGTCTTATAACCAACTAGGTTTCAGTAAAAAGTGATATAAGGAGGGAGAGAGAGAGAAACGGCAAACATACAAAACACATGGAATTTACCCTGTGTTTCACTCTTTGCACCTAGTTTAATGAAAAGTAATTTGTACCATTAAGTATATCTCTGGTTGAAATACTCTTGAACAATAGAGAGGTTCGTTTCAAACCTCATTGCACTTTGGCTATAATATGACTAATTAATGAGAGAATTTTATACTCTAATAATAGGACTAGTTAACACCAAAAATATTGTGATTAATCTTTGATCGGTTCCCATACGGTTAAGGGAGAACACTCTAAAAAAGTAAAAAGACGCCAACATCCATCCAACTGAACACTTGGATTCCAGATATAAAGAGGTGGGCCAAGTGATTTAAAGCTGAGGTCCAATAGCGGGCCCCTTAATAAATGGTTCTATTTGTTGGAAAAAATTTATTACATAAGACACAGCAGATAGGCACAGAGGAAATAATGAAAGAAGTAGAGGAAAGAATTAAAATAGAGACATCACAGCAGTTAGTAACAACTAACACCAACGAGGAGAACAACTACGGTGCGTTTAATTTTAGTAATGAGTTTTCAATTTTTACTTTTGATTTTCCTTTTTGCTTTGATTTTACGGAAAAAGTATTGAAACTTTATGAAAAATTTAAAATCTAGATTTTAGTTTTTATTTCCAATCTCACTATTTTCTCCATAAAATTTTGAAAACATAAAAAATAAAAATAGAAACTGAAACTGAAACTGTTTTTGGAAACCAAAAAGCACCACTACTTGCCACTACAAGATTACATATTACATATTATACATTTTTGGGAGTAGAAAATTCTAGGAATTGCAAAACATACAAAACTTGAGAATCAAGTAGACATAACAGCCAATATAGATATATATTCTACTCTTAATTCTTGAACTCTTGATCATATTGTTCAAATCAAACTATTATGAACAAGAATTGGGATATGAAAACAAAAGGTAAGATCCCACTGAGCACCTCTGCCACCAGCCAGCCCTTTCCCCAGCCAGCACTGCTCTTGTCCTGAGACCCTGTATCCTTTGCAGCACCACCAGCGCTATTACCAGCTGCAGTTAATTTTCAGTTACATTAAAGAAAAAACTAAAAAGTTCATAAAGATCACAGACAGTACAAAATATTGCAGAGGATAAAATCAATTGAGATTCATAAATAATTAATAATAATAATAGTAATTATTAATCAATCATAGTTACCTGTAGGAACTGGGGAGGTATTGTTTTTTGCTAACCCCTCAAACACTTTGGCTTCTGGAGAGCTAGGTGCCAAATGCAAAAGATCTGAAACAACATATATCAAACATGAATTGACACACAGAATCATCAAAAGAGGATCAAAGGGTGATAGAATTGAGATAGATACACCATATACACTAACCAACACACTCAGATATGTTAGTAGGTGTGTGACAAGTACTCGGTAGGCTAAGGGCCAGGGTGAGGTTGATCTTGAAGCCAAGATTTGGGTCATCATGGTCTTTGATGAGGATGCAAAGGCATCTCCTGCTCTTGCCAACAACCTCTTTGAGGCCAGTGCAGCAATCTATGGTGGGGGCTTTGGCTTGACCACCAACATAAGGAAGACACGTGGCTAACCCAACCAGCTTGTCAGCACATTCTGCTTTGTCTTGGTTCAAATCACAGCTTGCAAATCCAACCAAAAGGAGCAGCAAAGAAGTGAACAGTGCTGGATTCATTGCTTTTTTGTAATCCATCTGGAGATGCAGAAAGATGAACCAAGACAAGGAAAGAAAAGAGAGTTTTAGCTCTTCTGTGGGGATGTGATGGAATAGTAACAGCAGAGCCGTTTCTCTCTTTTTATGCTGTGCTTGCTTGTACGATTGGAAAAATATTTAGTGATTTATTTATTAATTAATATTTTAATTTTATAGATTATTATTATCTCTTATTTTTTTATATTTTTAATATATTAATTAATAAATAAAGTAAAATAATTACTCTCTCTTGCCCTTTAAGAATTTTTCACAGAATTATGACTTTATTGTATCTACGAACATTTGCTTGCACACTTTTTAAATTTTATTTTATGGTACTTTAATTCATTTAATATAAAAGACTTTATTATATTTTTTTTCTTTAGCGGAAATTTTTTATTTAACAAGAACAGAAAAGATGTCCATTTTGAGGCCAAGTAAACACCACAAACTTCAACAATACTACAATGCTTACAGTGTTCATTCAGCCTTCTACCTCGGACCCAATAGTTAATATCCCTCCCAAAATAAAGAGAAAAATTCGAGTGAACATTATATTTGGCCGTGTTAATTTGCATCTGCTCTCCAGATCGACAGCGGTATGGTTGTTGCCCGAGCCACCCACCTGCAGTGTGCAAACTACAACGAATGCATATAACCTAAGAAGAAAGAACGCATTATTTAAATGTCATGTCTACTTATTAGACATATATTTGGTCAGATTTCACACCACATAATAATGATATATGTTTATATATATTTAATTTAAAATTTATATTTTTTACACTCTAACACAAAAAAATACAATATAAATAAGATTATAAAAAGAAAATAATATATAACTTTTTAGTTTATAAGAAAATAAAATATAAAAATAGATTATACAAAATAATACTTTGAATAGTATATCATTTTCTTTGAATTTTAATTATATATATGTCGTATCTATGTTATATAATTTTTTAATTTGGATGTGTCCTTCGTGTCTGTGTCATGTCGTGTCTCGTTTCTGTGCATGTGTTTGTATTTATGCTTTATAGCATATAACAGTATTACCTTCTCTAAAGATTTCTCGTACAAGGAAAAAAGTTTCCAAAAATAATCTTTACTTAGCAAAACCAATATAAATTTATCAGTAGCCTTTTATAAATTTTAATTTTAGGTTCACTATTATCATATTTGCTACTATTAATGTTTATTTTATCAACTCCATCGTTACTTTACATTAAGAAAGTTAAAAGTTTTGATTGCGCAACACATAAAATTGAATGAGATTAATTTTAATATAATGTGAATGTAAAAATAAATAAATTATTATCCAATCATATATTTTAATTTGTAAAACCTTTTAAAGTGGTGAGTGATTAAATCAAACACTTTTATCACTGTAATAATATATAATTGAAAGTATATGTAACTTTTTATAATGAAATGTATTAAAATTAAATTCAAATTGGATACAATATAAAATGATATGATAAGATAAAAAAGATGTTGTTAATATATACTTATTTTGTAGCACATAATATAAGGGTCAGCTTACGACACATTCACATTTTTTTTATACCAAACAATCATTACGCGAAGTAGGTGGCAGAGTGGCGGTGATTGTGGCGTGATAGCAGTGACAATGTATGATTCGGTGGTGGTGGTGGCCGGTGGTGGTGGTAGTAGTGATAAGACATGGTGTGGATAAAAGTAGAGCAGCTAGGTAGTGTTGGGAACCATATGATAGTGGGATGATATGAAAGTGATAATACTTTCTGTAACAGAAAAAATAAGTTAGAATACTCACCAACATCTTATAGCGATCGATGAGTGTCCATAAGGGATCATGACAGGGGCGTGAAAAAGAAATTATTTGTTTGAAAATTATGGAGTAAATCATGAAAGTTTATTTAAAATTAGAGCGTTGGAAAAGCGTTTTTAGAGAATAGTCTTTGAAAGCCAGAGTTTGAGTTAAAGTCGGTTATGTATAGGGAAGGCGAGAATTTAATCCTCACCTTACTGTACCGTCCTTGGAGACTGCCTTTAATTAACTGTGCAAATTAAATAAATAACCTTTTTCAAACATTTATTTTCTGTTTCAAGACAATTAAAATAAATGAGCAAGTTTAAATCAAAAATAAGTATATAAATTACAAATATTTACAAATAAGAGAAAAAAGAAAATTGATTTTTTTATTTTTTATAAGGAACATAAAAGAAAAACAAATATTTTTGGGAGAATTTTGAGTCATTAAATTATCATCTCGAATGATCGAAATATCGAGTTAGCAATGAATTCTGGATAAATTAAGTCTTTATCTACAATAACAAGAGTTAAATAAAGTATTTTGACATAAAATTATTAGGAAAAAAGAACTTATAAATAAAACAAAATACATAAATAGCATAAAAAATTTAGGAAAATCATTTATAAATAAATTAAATGGTGAAAAGTTAATTGAAGATAATTTTAGAATATTAGTACATCATTGGTAAAATATTAAAAGCATAAAAGGATTAACAAGCAAGTGTCGCGGTCAAATTAACTTTATTCTTAAAAAGAGATATTTATAATTTAATGGTTTACCTCTAATTAATATAAAAAAACAAAGTAATAATAAAATATTTACAAACAAAATAATATTATGAAAATCTAATTTTGAAAGGGAGTTTTAGAATATCGATACTGTTAGTTAAAATATTACAAGCAATAAAGTTAACAATAGCAGTGGTCAAATTAACTCCATTTTGAAAAAAACTTTGAATATCAATAAATCCGCAATTAAAATATTAGGGACATAGAATTAACAAAATCACACACTTAAATTAATCCTATTTAAAAAAAGATTAATTAACTCAAATTTTTGTAAAGCAAATTTATTCAATTGTTTATTTAAACCCAAATCCATAAAAAACATTTTAATATTTTTAGCAGAAATTAGCAAAAATACATTAAAAACCGTTACACAATTAATTTAAACAAAACACCTAAACATATGAAATAAATAAACTAAAAAAACATAAACACAATTACACCAATAATTTGAACAAAACACATAAATAATTAACATTAAACAAAAGAAGACTAATTCGTAAACATAATCATACAATCAAACAAAATGGATAAGATAATTAAATAAACAAATAAAATTCGTAATTACCATTTTGTAATTTTTTTTAATTAAAAGAAACATTGTCACTAAATTCACTCAAATCAAAGAAATAATTAAGTAATTCCTTTCGTTTTATTTCATTTTTTGTCAAAACCAAAATTTTGTGAGAAATTGACAAGATAAAAACATAATACATAGATATGATAGAGACATAAACTAAAACACATCCATAAATATAATTATAAAAATAACTTAAGCAAAAATTATAAATCTATAAAACGATTAAATAAAAAACAATAATGAAAACAATAATAGATAAATAAATAAATAAATAAATACATAAATAATTCAAAGCAAGAACACATAAAATAATAAAACTAAAAAAAAAACTAGTTCATAAGCATATAATTAAATTAAGCAAAAAAAAAAAATTAAACATAAAGGGAAAATTAACTTATGAATACAAACACATAAATAAACAAAACATATACAAGCAGATTTAACAAACATTAGGATTCTAATTACTATTTTTTATTCTTTTTTAACTAATAAAACTTTAACACTAACTTCACTTAAAGTAAACGAAATAATTAAATCACTCTTTTCATTTTGTTTTGCATAATTACATATCTTGAAACTAATTTATTCATTTCACTAGAATATTAAAAACTAAACCCAAATAAAATCAAATTTAAATAAACAAATTTTAAAATTTGAAATAAATAAAAATAAAATATTATTACCCACCACGCACACACACCGCCTTCACTCACACTCTCAAGGCTCTCTCACTCTCTCACTGCGCTTTTACACACACCTTTTCACTCTCTCACCGCACCCACTAACACACGGTTCACACACTCTCACTAAAAAAACAAAGTAATTCCTTTTCTTTTCTGGCGGAAGAGAAATCTTGAGAGTGAGAGAAAGAAATCCAGAGAAGAAGGGAAGAGAGGGAGATGGAGATCCCGACCATTCAGTGCACATGGCGCATGGCGATGAGAGATGGAGGTCTTGGCCAGCGACAGGCAATGACCAGTCAGGCGCATGGAGGAGCTTCTGGCGCCCGTGATAAAGGGATAATAGCGCGAGCAAAAGTGAGGAAGAAGGCCCCTGACCACGGTGGGTTCGGTGGGTGTGGCATGGTGGAAGAAGGGAAGCGGCACGGGTGGAGGGCGTGGATCGAGTGGAAGCGCGATGCTTCTCTTCAGCGGCCAGCGCTATTCTGGGCAATCGCGAGGATGCGGGAGGCGGAGATGTAGTCGGCGGTATTCCCAGCGTCTCAAGGAAGACCGATTGGTGGCGGAGAAGTGCGTGGCTGGCCATGGCTATTCCAATGAGGAAGAGGTTGAGTTGTAGGAAGTGACCACGGCGGAAAAAGGGGAGCGATGATGGAGGTGGCGGTCATGGGGTTCAAGGGGTGATGATGGCGACACCGCAGAACAAGCGTGGTTTCGAGTTCTTGGTGAGGTAGGTGTACAGGTTCATGGAGGAGGCGGCTGGCTTTTGTGATGGAAGAGGGTGGTGGTGAAGCTCCATATAGGGTGGAGTTGACGAGCTAGGGGAGATGATGGTGATGGGTTGAGGTGAAGGGGGAGGGCGCGGCAGTGAAGGGTGGCCGCGGCCCCCTGTATCCTCTTTTCCTTTTTCCTTTTTTTTTTTTTAAAACAAAGCTGATGAAGATGATGATGTAGTTTACACTCTTGAATTATATTTCTTTGGGCTGTATAGCTTTGGATTGGGATTCTAATTTCTTGCAGGTTCTCCTTTCAATTTTCTTTGAATCTTTTATGATCTCTGTGTATGTGTTTGAAACTTGGTGATTGTTCTTGTTCAAAATTTTTACCTTACATCTACCATTCTCCCCCGTTTTTTTTCCTCATTGATGATTACCTATATAGAGTTGTTAATCAAAACCATTTTTTTGTCCAGCTCATCACCGAAATGAAACTTAACATCTTACAGGTAGTGGAGAGACAACATCATCATGATGTTCTCCACCAATTTTATTTAAAAACAAAAACTCTCATCCCCATGCTTCACGGATTGAATCGGGCAAAGAAAAGGAATCCGAAGACCGAAGCTCGTGACTCCTCAATCTTTTTTTTTTTTTTTGGAAATACAAAGAAAATGAAAAAAACAAACAGTAAAATTTTTATTTTTTCAAAAGAAATAATTAATGAAACTGTAATAAAATAAAATGAAAAGAGGTAGACTAGATGTAAATTTTTTTGGATTTTATCATTAAAAGATCGGACAAAATCAGGTGTTCACAATGAGAATTATAATTTAAGTGTAAAATTATAATTTGGATAAAAACAATAAGAGAAAAGCTTTATTTAAAATCTATGGTTTAAAGTTTTTCAAATTAATTAAGAACCAGTCATGCTATTATTCTATTTGACTTTATCACGATCACAAACTTTAAGACTCGAAAGAGTTAGCGAAAGCTACTGGACATCATATAATGCCATATATTGTTCGTATAATTAAGCTTGTAGTATGAATGTTAATTTTGTATTTTTGCCCTCTATAGAATTATGAAAGGGAAAAAACTTGGACATGTTTACTTTGTATTTTTCAATTTCCAGTTTTCAGTTTTCCAGATTTATAAAGGAAAAACTGAAAAACCTAAAAACTGAAATTTTCAATTGTCAGTTTTTTCAGTTTTTTCTTTACAAAATAGAAAACTGAAAACAGGCAAAGCAAACAAGCCCTTATACTCCCTCTGGTCTTAAACAATTATTCAGTTTTAATTCCATACTTAAATTAAAAAAATAATTAAAAAATATTAAAGTTAGAAAAAATGAAAATTAATTTATTAAATTATTCTTGTTTCTTTTTAATAATTCAATTTTCTCTTCCCCTTCCACTATATATTTCTTATTATCTAATAGTATTTAATAGAGATATTATTAAAAAATAAATAATTAATGATACTTAAATTTTTTAATGAGTTCTTATTTATAGATAAATAAAATTTTTAAAATAGATAATTATTCAAGAACAAAATATGTGATCTATGCATAATTCGAAATACAGCTGCTTCTCTGATAAAGTGAGATGTTTTCACATTTTTAGGAAATTTCCTTTTCTTTTCGTAGTAGAGTTTTACATTCCATATGCATTTGAGTACTAACTAGAAGTATTGTGTTTCATTTTGGTATAATGTTATTTATACTCTCAGTTTGTGGGATGTTATACCAAGACACTTTTATTTATCATTGGATTGAGTATAAACTCTACTTAATTTAGATCTCACATTCTATCTAATAATAAATAAGAGTGTATTAATATAATATCTAATAAAATATACATCAAAATACCACTGTTTGTTCCGACCCCAATAATGGTAACTACGGAGATCCTGAAAAAATCAGACCATGGAATAAGTGAAAAGACGCATTCTCTATAGCTAGATCAAGAAGGTACATAGACCATTCAATCGGCGATGGAATGGTAATGAAGAGAGGTAGGTGGGGGTTCAATTGAATTAATGAATCGGGTACATACTGCAGTTGATAATGTAATAGCAGTATCAGAAATAATAAAAAGGGCACAGAGCACGGCGGAGATCTTAATTGCCTGTATAAATTGCTGAGTAAGAGCTTCATTCCTATTTATTCTTTAGCGTACACAGTATAAATCATTTCTGGGTTAAATAATAATTAGATTTTTTTATCTTCTAAGAAATAAAAAATAAAATACAAAAATATTTTTCTATCACTCAATAGCTACGCATTTTCTTCAACTAAATACTCTAATAAGCCCACATCTACTCATTCTCTCTCTAGTTAAATAAAGAGGTAAAACATGAATAAAATAATTAACTACTCATTAAAATATGAAAATGATCTATATTTTATGGATAAAAAATTCTCAAAATATTTTATATTGAGAAATAAAGGGAGTAACTCAGGATGCTAATGGTTATATGTAGATGAAAATATCCATAGCAATATTTACAGATGGGATTCAAATGTGGAAATTTTTTTCCCATAGGAATAGATATGGGGTAAAAATTCCCTCGAAATAACTTTGAGGATAGAGACAGGGATTATGCCCCCATCCCATAGGAATATTCGTCCTGAAGATATATTAGTAATTTCAAAATAAAGGACTTAATTGATGCCTCATAATTTTTGAGGATATCAATAATAATAATGTTGGATGAGAGTTTATTTTTATATTAGATTCCATATAGTTGCAATTTTTATGAATTGTAATTAGTTTATATACTCATTTTTATATGCAAGTGGAAGTAGAACTCAAGCTCAATCATGAATATTACTCAGATATTGAATGTTTTATTAATGATGTTTAAAGTTGGACTTTTTTCAATTTCATTGTTTTTGGGTATTTGTAGATCTCAGTGGGGATCGGGATTCATGGAAACCCTGGGCGTACGGGGCAAGGAGCGCGGGACTACTCCCGCCCCTACTTTGCCCCATTGTCATCCCTTTGACAACTTGACTAGGGATGGTAAAAAAACTTCATTGAAGCGACTATCCACAATGAGGACGGGGATAGGGACGAGTTTTTTCCCCACGATAACTAAAATAAGTCCTGATTTATTAAATAGGATGGGGAAGGGGAATGAGATCCTCACCTCATAGAAAGTCGATAATTCCCCCATATAAATAATTTTTTTAAATATTCATTTGTATATACAAATATATATTAAGAAAATCTTAACATTCCTTCATTTCTAAATTATCTTTATTGGATTTGTGTTATGTATATATTTTTATTTTTAATTTGGATTATATTGTACAAATAGTATTTGTTATTATGAAAATTTATATTTCAAATTTTAGTTTTTTTTTATCTTTTCTATATTTTGGATTTTTTTCATAAACCCACGGATATCTACGGAGATTCAATTCCACACAGGGAATGAAGACCTATGATGGGGATGAGGGTGAAATTATATATGGGGATAGGGGATGGCGGTATGTTCCTGTCTCCATGGATATCCATTGTCATCCCTAATTGTAATGGATAAAAGAGGAAGAATGTGATTATTCTTTTTTCTCTATCAAAAGCCACGTTGTTAGATTTTTTTAATAAAGTTTTCTAAGTAATTTATTATTTCAAAATTAAAAAATAGATACCTAAAAGCCTAATTATTATTATATTCGTTCTCATATAACAGTCCAATTTTAAGTATACATATAGATAACACCTAATTTTGTCCTAAACAAATAGTAAACTTACTTAGCTATCTACTCCATACCGAAGAAGTCCATTATGCTGCACCAAAAAAAAAAAAATAGACTCGATTATATTTATACATTCACTATCATATATTTTAAATTTTATATATTAAAGAAGAAGTGTTCTGCTGTACTCCTAAAGTAAATGGAGTGTGGTACACTTGAAAATTAGCCACATTTATGAGTGTGGGTAAACATATCAAAAAGTGTTGCTAACTACACCTTGGTGGTACAGTGGTGTACCCACGCTACTTCTGTTCTCCCTTCCGTCTACCAACTCCAACCACCACCCAGCCACCACCACAAATCACCACCTCCACATCTTCAAACCCCACTCACCACCATCATCACCAACCATCACGAATGTCGCTCAAATTGGACACCACCAAGGAGCTGTCCGACTACCCAATCATCCACCACCACCGATGACTCGCCGGTTCATAACGGGCTGTTGTTCCGCACCACCACCAAAACCATTGCAACCTATTGATCATGCGAGAGAGAAACTAAATCCGTTATCGACGATGTAGGTGAAGGTGTGGCGGTCGTAGTTGCAAGTGAACCTGTTGTTGGAGGTGGTGAGTTTGTGTATGCACTGTACCGCCACATCTGTGAAGTTCCCAGTGAACTCGGCGAGATCACGATGCCGCCTGCCCCATCATTGGAATCTCGTATCGCAAAACAACGCGAGATTGAGTCAAGGGGGAGAAGAAGAAATTGAGAACAATATATGGAGGAGCTCAGGGGTTCGCTCTACAGAGAGATAGAGGAGCGGTGGTTCCGATTATAGAGAGAGAAAGTGATGAAGAGGAGGAAGACGAAGAAGAACATCGAAGGTTGCTTTTGTGCTAGCGTGAAAGTGGCGAAGCTTGGCTGTCAGCTGTGGATTATGGTGGAGGTTGTGGCGGAAGGCAATGGAAGTGGTGTGTTGGGAGGGAGGGAGGAGAGGAGGCTTATGGTGAAGGACCATGGTGGACCAGTTATTTATTGAATGGTGTACCACACACCATAATTTATCAGGTATACATTAGAATTTGCCATTAAAGAATAATTAAAGTATTTAATAATTTGAATTTTAACACGTTAAATGTTACTGATTTTGATTTAATATTGTATTAATCCACAAAAAATTAAAGATATATTTATAAACAAAAACGCTCCATTTTTGCATGACTTTTCCTATTTATTTATTTCTAAAGAAAGTAACAAATAATTATTTTCTTCATTCTATTTTTTAAGCATAACCAAATAAAGGAAAGTACTTAAAAATTTGCCGTTTATAAATCTTTAACTTTATGACATTGCTAAAAAAATCCTTTCTATTATTGACATTTTTAAAACCTAGCTATCTGGAAGCTTATGTATTTATACACTCTGACATGGAGAGAGGAGTGGGCCTATAGCATTTTTGAAATTCGAACTTCTGATCGGAAAAAAATTTAATTATTTTATAAGTCCTATAATTTCACTTAATTTTTAATTAAATTTTTATAGTTTAAAATTTTTTAATTAGATTTCTATATTATATAAAATTTTTCTATTATTGACATTTTTAAAACCTAGCTAACTGGAAGCTTATGTATTTATACACCCTGACATGGAGAGAGGAGTGGGCCTATAGCATTTTTGAAATTCGAACTTCTAATCGGAAAAAAATTTAATTATTTTATAAGTCCTATAATTTCACTTAATTTTTAATTAAATTTTTATAGTTTAAAATTTTTTAATTAGATTTCTATATTATATAAAATTTTCAATTGAATCTCTGTAAAAAATAACCGTTAAAAAAAATAGAATATTTCTAATATATTTTATTTTTTTAATAATTATTATTTACAGGGACTTAATTGAAAGTTTTATATAATATAGAAATTTAATTAAAAACTTTTAAATTTTAGAAAAATTTAAATGAAATTAGATATACCTGCAGAGTAAGGAAAAAAAAAAAAAACAAAAAAGCCTTGATACTGAAAGCTAGTAAAAGAACAACTCCAATTTCTTCGAGTAAGACAATCCTATCACTTGGGCCTTCTGTACTAACAGTGTTTGGATAAGGTGATAGCTACCTCAAACGCAGATAAAGTATAAACACTGAATTGTTGTGTGGTGATAGAATATTAAGTGAATTGTATTTTATGCAAACATTAAAATAAAAGTGTGTGTCTTATGATTAACTCAAATTCTTGAAATTGAATCTCATTTAATAATTGAATAGAGCATAGTATACCTTATATAATATGATTATGATTATTTTAGGCCCCCTCGGTCCTTCAAATAGTTTTTGGATCCATCTCCAGGCATCTTCTGTCCACACTGAGTTCGAATTGGATAGGCCAGTTTAGCTAGCTCATGAACTACTTTATTTGCATCCCTCTTAACATGAGCGGATTGGACAGATCTGATCTAAAAGAGCTAGACAAATATCTGGACAGAAATAAACAATTATGGATTATGAGCCCAAAATACAAGTGCAAGAGATACAATTCAACTAGCCAAAGATCATTAGGGCAAAGTGCCAGCTCCTTATCCCACCCTCCCCATCGTCCCCCTCCCCTTCCCAAGAAATTTTCCATGGATATATATTAGAGTAGGGAGTGAGTATTGCCACTCCCCTTTTGTTATTGTCACTCCTACTATTATTAATGTTTATGTTGGTTCACTAAAATACCATTATTCTATTATTAGTTTAAATATTTGACAATAAAACATATCTTATATTATATATAAACTAACTTACCAATCCCCTCTTCAATTCATAGAGTATAATCATAAGTTCAATCTTTTATTTTTTTTATAAATATGTGTATTAATCACATAGATATCTATCAAATAATTCAATCAACTTAAAAATAAAAATATGTCTTAATTATAAAATCAGAGAAATTTTTTTAAAAATACATTAATTATAGATATTTTTGTAAATATTCAATATATGAAACTAAAAATATACCCAAATTGTGAAATAGAATTAATTTTTTCTCCAACCAAATTTTGTTAATGAAACAAATAATAGACACATACAAAATTCTATGTGTCATGTTTTCTCAAATATTAGAGGTTTAGGCGTTGAGATCCATATTGCATAAAAAAAAAGGTAGTTACTAGTTGTTATATCTGTTGAATTAATTTATTAAATGTAATTATTTAAATTGAAATATTAAATTATTTTTTGTAAAATTTATCTGAATAATATATAATATTGAGTATTTTTTATAAAGCAATAAATAAAATGAATAACAATAAAGGTGAAATAATAAATTATGGTATATGATTACATATTTTATTTTATAACACATAACATTTATATAATTTCAAAACTAGTAAATAAATAAACAAATGAACCCATAATATTGTGATAGAATCTTGCATGTCTTAATGAGTTAAGAAAAATCGCATATTCAACTCTCATTCCCACCACCTATCACCTAATATCTTAGTTAAAAAACTAATAAATAAATAAATGGTACCATAGTTTACTACCGTTGAGCATTTATTTCGTTATACTTTTTTCTTTATTCATATGTTAAATTAAAAATAAGATAATTTGATACATGAAATTAAGATATTTTTATACTTTAATAATTTCACTATCAATATATAGATATTAAACTCTTATTGTTATTTATTCTTACTTCTTATTTTTCTAAAGCATTTATTGATATATTGTTTAGGTAACTGTTGTTTTAAGAAAGATTTGACAAAAAAATAATATATAAATATAAATGACAATATTAAATATAACGTATCTTATTAAAAAATTATATAACTAATGTCTCCTTTTAAAAAATTTCTCTAACTCTATAATCAATACATGTTTTTATTTTTAAAATATTTCTCTAACGTTAATGCCTCTCATTAAAAAATAATATAATTAACGTATCTTTTTAAAAATTTTCTCTTAATTTTATAATTAAAACATGTTGATAGAATGATTTTATAGATATCAATATGTAATTGATATACCCATTTATAAAAAATATGAAATTGAACTTACATGATTATACTATATAAATAGAAGAGAGGATTGGTAAGTCAACTTATATATAATGTAAGGTATGATTTATTGTCAAATAGTTAAATTAATAATAGAATAATGGCATTTTAATGAAACTAAACAAATATTAGTGATAGTGGGAGTGACAACAGCCAAAACAGAGTGGCAATAGCCACTTCAATTAGAGTAATATTATTTTGACTTACACTTTGTAGGACACCATACCAACATACTCACATCTATCATTGAATTGGATATAGACCCCATTTAGTTTGGATCGCACTATTAGAGTTAATACAACTATGTATTCAGTGAAGTAGTTACTAACAGTAATGATGACTAATGTAAATTAGTTTCAGGATGTTCCAAATTAGTTATAGTCTAGTACCAGTTACCTTTTCTCTCATTCACATGTAGATATACCTTCCAATTATTAATGAAACCTTCAACTGAGTATTGTTTATTTACATTGTTCAGTTGGTATCAGTTTGAAATAGTTCCGTCCGCGCCTCTGTCTTTTTCATCCTTCCTTTTTTTTTTTTCCTCAGTTCTTGCTTTTCTATTTCTCAGTTCTTGCTCCCATGGCACAAGAACAGGGATATCATGATCCATTCTTCCTCCATGTTTCAGACCACCCTGATCTCATCTTGGTGTCCCAACCCCTTACTGAAATGAATTAAAATGCCTGGTCTCGTTCCATGAAAATCAATCTCATCACTTTTCTCTTCATTATCATCCTCATTACTAACATCTTCTTCTCCACTGTCCAACTTTAATCTATCTATTCTATTTTTCCAGTCATATTTAAATGATTCTATAAATTATTATTTATAATAGTTTACACAATAATCAATAAATTTCACCACAATCACAATCATTGATAACTTCCAATTCTAAATAAAATATCGTTACAAATCTACTCCATATATTTTTTGTTCAAATCTTTTTATTTTCTTTTTTTTAGCAAAATCTCAAATTAGTCCCTGACAATATTGCCTATGGATAATTTGGTCCTTAACCAAAAAATAAAAAATTTTAAAGGTCCCTCTCAATTCCAACATATGGACATATTAGTCCCTATTCATTTATAACCTCTAAATCAATCGGTAATCATAATTGAAACCTCTTTCAACTTTATTCCCATCTAGGTCGTCTAATTTATCCTCACCCCTATCGCGAGAAACATCGTTAAGTTTTTATTTTAATCATAAATTTATCAATAATAAAAAAAAACATCTTTATGTCAAAAAAAATAAAAAGCTACATAAATTAGTTTACAATGATGATGCACACATAAAAATTAAAAAAACACATTTTAAATTAATCAACCCCAATATTAAGAAAGTATTTCAAGCATTATAGTCAATGTGAGTAGAGGAAGTGTATAATACATTAGGCCCACATATTACTAGACAAGTCTAGTATGACTTTAGGATCCCCTGAGACCCACCTGTCACGACCCAACCTGGGGAACGTGACCGGCACGTGAGAAGTCTCATCCCCACGTAAGTCTCGTGACCCCTGAGTCTCTCTCTCTTTATGTATAAAATAATATATATGTTTTGATTCTGAAATCTTATCTTCATCTAAACCTCTATTTAAGCTTTATATCTGAAAATATAAAACTGAAATATTTGATATAAGAAACTCTGAAATTTATCTTAATCATACTCTGAAAACCAATTAGTCATATGAACTGAATCATAGATAGATCTCTAGTTTATTACATAAACTCTAATTAAATTCTATAATTTCAAATCCTCACTTGTGAATTGAAAACAGATACATAACTTTTCAAATACTGAAACCAAATACAAAATATGAAAATAATGCATGATTCGGATCCTGCCTGCACATCTACTGGAGCACTCTATTCTAACAAACTCTAAGCTAAGCCTTACTCCAAAGTAAGACTCACAGCTGAAAACAACCGCGTTTGCCAAACTGGAGTCTGGGTTACATCTGTACCTGTAACTATGAGAAGGAAGGGAGAGGGGTGAGTCAACAGACTCAATGAGTGAGCTCTCACCTACCACCCACATGGGACGATAATAACCATATATAGATATACATGCACTGGCAAAATATTTCCAATATTTAACATAGCTACTCTTGGGAAAATACTTTCCATGCCATAAATTCATAAACATGCATCTTTAAAACCATAATCTGTCACAAACTGTTTGGTATTCATGTATATAATCTCATAGAAAATATATCTTTGTATCCAATAATTCATAAGAAAACGTCTCTAAATTCTTACTCCAACAAGAAAATCATTTCTCAAACATATAATATCCCTTAAATTAATATTCTCTTAAAACATTGATAATCTCTGAAAATCATTAATACTCTTTGAAAACATAGGCAACAGTACTCTACTAGAGAAACAGGAATCTCTACTCTATGGTTCTTTAAGAACCGAAAATGTTATGCTCTATGATCCATTGGGATTAAATGCGGATACCTAAATAGGTTCTATTCTCTGCTCTATGAGATTGTCCTCTCAGGACAACTTGGTACCAAGGTTAACGATTGGGGTTCAGCCGTTAACTCACTGTCTGTTTTTCTATAGCTACCGTCTAGTCTCTAATACAATAAACATATTATTTTCTCTAAATCTCTGTTGTATACTCTAATCTGGGCATCAAACTCTTTCATACATAATTACTCTATTTCTTGAAATCATCGAGAAAATTCATAAAATCTCTAGATACAATTATACTCATACTCTAGCTTTTTGTAAAACCATTTAAATATGAAAACTCTTGAAACTCATACAACTCTAGCAACCTGACTTTAGCATAACTGTGATTGTGAAATTATGCCCAAGGGATCACCCACTTGCAGGCATTCCAATTTCAAGCTCACAGAATATGTATCTGGCAGTCACTACGAATTATACTGAATCTATATTTTTTGGAATATCACAAAACTGAATTTCCAAAATCTCATTTGTCAAGATAATCTTTAGTATTATAGTAAAACATCTCTACTCTATATTCTTTACCAAAATATCTTAAATGGTACTCTAAAATCATATTTTAAAATCTCTAGTCTTGAAACATAATTATGTCGTAACTCTTGAAACATTTTGGATATGCTAAGAGCTTATTAAATCGTATAATCTCGCACTAAATCTCTTCATGAATGTATGTAAAACATTTTCATAGCACTCTATACATCAATCAGGGTCCCATGGTTTTGAAAAACTAATTCTTTCATGCTATCATCATAAATCATAATTTTTCTAGCTTGACATAATCATATAAAATCATATTCTATACTTTTTCTCATCTCAAATCTCATATTTCACAAATATCATGCATCAAACATAATCATAATGATAAAACTAAGGCAATGAGGTCAAACCCACTCACCGTTTGGAGCCAGGAGTATGTGGGCACCACCAACTTGACCTCTGAAGCATGGAATGGCATCAACAACTGTCATAGAGCAATATAGACTCAAGATTAGTCTCCGCTAATCTTTAAACAACTCCAATATAACTCTAATAACATTGGGGGAGCACCCCCTGTAACATCCCCTGCTGCTTTATGGATTGACGACTGTCCCCACAAACCAAACACGGGTCTTTTCAGCGTGCTTTGTCCTCACTCACACGCTTCCTAGGAAAACTTCTCAGGAGGTCACCCATCCCAAAATTGCTCCAAGTCAAGCACGCTTAACTGTGGAGTTCTTTTAGTTTGGGCTACCGAAAAGAAGATGCATCTTGTTGGTATAGGTAGTACAAATCAATTCATATAAGCCCTCCTTAACTGTATAGTCCCATACCTATATAGTCTTAGGATCCCTCTCATTCGGGTGTGTAATCGGTTCATTCATGTACCTCTCCGCTTTCGAATTCTGCCAGGAGCCGCTCCTTGTCTATGCCTCCTTGCACCGGCGATCACTCCCCGACTTCGCAATCCCCGGGCGTTACAGCACCACCCACATGACCGCTATAATGGTCCCCATAGGTCAAAAATACGTTGCCACACTCCCTATGACCGCTATAGCGGTCCCCTAATGCCCAAAATGCCACGGTCACCCCACTGTGACCGCTATAGCAGTCCTAGACCGCTAATAGCGGTGACAGTTCACCACATCAGCTGCAGTAAGGGTCCTCCGGGTATTCCGGGGCTTTTCTAGCAACATGGGTGGGTCCCAGGGGATCCTGGGGCAAAACGAAACTTATTCACTGCCACGTATACATTGGGTATCGCACCAACCGTATTGCCAGAAAGGCCTCAAAACCACCAAAGTCATGGAAGTGCAGAATATATTTGCTGTTGTTTATTTTGCTTGTCAGGTGAGCTAACTCCTTCATCAGGCGAGGCCTTCACGCAGGGATTTCTTTTTGGAACTTTGTGACTTCGACATGCAAGGGTGCATGGTCTCACTTGGAAAAACTTGTTTTTCTTGGGGGTTCTGGAACCTTGTGGCTTTGCTAGGTGAGGGTGTATGGGCTAGCTCGAAAGGAGTTTTGGAACTCAACAAGCTCGCCAGATAAAGGCTGAAAGCTTGCTTGGCGAGACATGCATTTGCCAAAATTATGTAGTTTTGTTTTATGGCACTCAAACCCTATAAATACCTCCCCACACATTTTGTCACCCCTATTTTCGAAAACCCTTGCCCCTAATCTCTTTTCCTCCCTTTTCACTTTCAATCTTACTCAATCCTACTTTCTCTAAGCTCCAAGGTAAGGATTTAACTATGTTTATGTTAGATTCTTTTCTTTTCTTCCTCATCCATGCTATAGGTGTTGTTATTTCTCATTGTTGTCAAGTGGGGAGTACCCCCAATGTTTATAGAATTGATTTAGAGTTGTTATAGATTATTAATGTGTCTATGTTGCTTTATGGTAGTTATTGGTGTCATTCCGAGCTTTAAAGGGCAAGTTGTTAGTACCCATTTTTCATCATTAGAGTTATGTTTACAATATTATGGTTACTAAACACAAACTTAAAAATGAAAATATGAATTAGATATAAATTGGTAATGATGCCAAGCTAACAAAAATTGTGATTTTTTATTATAGCATAAAAAATATATTTTTAGAAAATAATGGGACCATAATTGATATATTGTATGCTATGAAAATGTCTTACATGCTCAAGAAAATATTTATTTGGAAAATATGTATTGTAGCAAGTTTGTCATTTTGTTAAACATGTTTTTGTTATGGATTTATGATATTACCATCTTTTCAGAATATCAAGTTAAGTTAGATTGGAAAAATATTGAATAGAGTATGATTTATCTCTATGAACGAATATGTTATTATGATTCTAGTGTTATCATGATTATGATTCACGTTATTCTAAAATACGATTTAAGAGTTATCAAGTTTTGAAGGTATGTCAATTTGAAATAAGATTTAGAATTTCAGTCTTGTGATATTGAAAGTATGGAACTAAGTATGATTCATGACAAATGTCAGATACATATTTTGTGGGTTTATGAAATCACTATGTCTTAAGTGGTAATCTGTTGAACATGATTTCATAACTATAATTATGCTAAAGTCAAATTGTGAGGATTATATGAATTTAGAGCTTCTAGAGTTTTAAAAGTTTTCATATTTACTCAATTTAATTGCAAGTTAGTTTGAAATATGAATTAAAGATTTAGAGAGAAATAGAACTGTTAATTAATGGCAGTTATCTCGTTAATCTTAGTATACCATGTTGTCCACGAAGGGCAACCACCTTTTTTCCCAGAGTATAGAGATATGACCTAGTTAGGTGCTCATAACTTGTCCACGAAGGATGCGATTCGCGAGCAACTATTTGCTATTAGTTAGATGCTCATATTTGCAAGGGATTGAGTTTATAACTTGCTTAGAATTTTGTTTCTTCTCTAACTTCCCTTAGAGTAATTTACATCGCTTTTGGAGGATTTATAGGAATTCCTAATTATGAAATTGTAAATGTTTCTCTCAGTATAGTTACATATATAATAGTAAAAATGTTTTTACTGGTTACATATATATTATATGTGTATTCTATTTGTTGTCTTGTGTGGGTGATAGGTGAGAATCCACTTACTGAGTTCATTTTCTCATCCTATCTCCCTTCCCCCCTACAGTTACATGTCCAATATTTGCTCAGTACTTGCTCAGATGCAACTGTTCCAGTGGTGAACTTTTCTTTGTAATAAGGCTTAGTCTAGGACATATTAAATTAGGGTGCTCCAATAATTGTGCAGGTAAGATCCAAGCTATACATTTGTTTTGAGATTATGTGTTTACTTTTAGAGTTATGAACATCTATATATGTCTACAAATTTCAAGTATTGGCTTAAAATTGTAGATTGTGATTAGACTTTATGTAACAAGCCAGACATGTACTTATGATTCAGTTTTTAAGTGTTAAATTGATTTTCAGGTATGATTAAGATCTTGAAATGAAATAATTTATGTTTTCATGAACAGCAGATTTGAGTAAGATGTTTTCAAAGCCATGTATGTTAAATATTTTGGTTTTATGAATTCGAATATTATGTTTGAATAGAGAATTTGATGATGAGTTAGATTTAATTACATTTTCAGGATAAAAATCATGTTAGTTTATGCATTCAGTAAGTCACGTTACCATGAGGCTTACGTGAGGACCTAGAACCCCCACGTTGCCGATTACATTTTTCAGATTGGGTCATGACAAAGTGTGTGAGCGGCGGAAGTGGGAGTGGGAATGGGGATTAAGATAGAGATGGATACATAGCAAAATTGGGAGCGAAGGCCAAATAGTTGAGTGAGGTGGGGTAAGGGTGATGATTTACAAATTAATTTACTAATTACAAGTGACCAAGGACTAATATGTCCATATATTGCAATTGTGAGGGACCTTGGAACTAATTTATTTTGTCAGGGACTAAACTATCCATTAGTAATATTGTCATAGACTAATTTGGGGGTTTATTTTATTTTTTTTTCAAATCTTCTCCAAATATTTCTAAAATTAGAAACTATCAATAACAATATTCAATTAGGAATTTGAATCAAACCCAACAATCTTCACCTTGATCCAAATCCCACTCAATCTTCAAATTCTAAAACTTCTCAAATATTCATGGATGCTCCACCATCTTTACAAACCAATCAAAAAACTCCACCACAAATCTGCAATTATAAACTTTGCATCTTCAACACCATAATGGATCGGAACCTATTTTGATACCAGTTGTTAGGAAATAATTCCTTCACAACATAATCTATCAAATCAACAAAGCAAGAAAACACAATAAAATTTACGTGGTTTAGTCTTCATTGTCTATATTCATGACTTCACAAATTAATCCACTAAATCAATAAAAAACTTTCAATCACCAATCTCAGATTTCAACATATCTCAAACCAAAAACTACCGTTATTCACGAAACAAGTCGACTAACACCACATCGTCATGAAGATTATCGACGCAAGCTATCCACACTTATACCACCGTTACTCTCGTAACATGCCATCAATGATCCATGGGACATGCCGTCTAGCACCACACTGCTAGAAAGACTTTTGATACCATCAATCCATACTTGTACCATTGCTAATTATATCATGCAACATTAATACAACTTTTTTAGATAAAACCCTCCATCAACGCATCTTTTCTGACAAAGTTGCAAACCCTCTCATCAGTGTAATTTTTTGGCGAAAGTTGCAAATTCTCTATCAGTGGCAAAGCTTCACATCAGTCTCATCACTTTTATCTTCATCATCCCCATCATTACCCTCTTCATCTCTACTCTCCATCTTTAATCTCTCTATTCTATTTTCCACTCATATACCAAAACAATTCCATAAACTATTAATAATATTTTACACAATCAATAAATTTTACCACTATCACAATCATTAATAACTTCTAATTCTAGATAAAATCCTAACAAATCTATCCCATATATTTTTCCTTCAATTTTTTCCTTTTTTTATTCAAACCTTATCCAAATATTTCTAAAATAGGAAACTATCAATAGCAATCTTAAATTAGGAATTTAGATCAAACCCAATAAATACATATATTAACTCCTGTAATATAATAAAATTTTATTTTATAAGAGATGCACACAAATTAACTACTATTTGTGACTTTCTATTTGAAAAGTCACACTATATTTTTATAGCTTATGAAGATAAACTGGTATTTTTGTAAGTCGGGAGATGTGGCCATTAAGGCCACACTAAAAGCTTACATAAGAAGCAAAGTATTAAAGTATCGACACAATAGAATTGCATGACCAAGAGTCAGTGCGCACGAAGCAACTTGAATTAATTAGGGGCACTTGGGAGTTCCTTCTTTGGTTTTCCAGTTGTTATAGCACGGGCATTCTTCCTTGTGACCATAGGTTCCTGATGGGACACACAAACATTTCTGACAGCACTTGTTGCAGAAAAACAAACATGGCTTCTTGTGTTGAGTCTTCGAGCAACGATAATCACATGCTTTCCCACATTCTGCACAACGTAACAGATAATTGAATCGCCAGCATCATCAAATTATTATTATTATTATTCCACGCCCTTTTCATCTAATCAAGGTATAATTATAAGGTTACAAATTTTGTTAATTTAATAGAAGTTTTGGATCAGTACGTACCTTCTGGTCGAAGTGATCCTTCCCCACCAGCCTGTGGATGTTTATTTTAATGAAAAAGATAAAGAATTAAACCTTGGTCGAAAATTGAAACCAGGGAGGAAAACAAATTATACGTACATATTATTTCATTTGAGCCGAATGAAATAAAGCTTCATGCAAATTCGAATATCGGAAAGCGCACTAATTGTGATAGTAATATCTTTCACAACTTTGTTTACCAGAAAACTGTGAGTATTTGTTTATGGGGAAAAAAACTGCAGTTTTCAACATGTAATTACATGCTGTGACAGGTATAAGGCCGGATAGGACAGAAAACTCACATAGGCAACTTGGATCCCAAAGTCCATGACGAGGAAGAGAAGGAAGGCATAGCTAAGATACACAATTTTTGCCATAACACTTAATCTGAACTTACTCTCTCCAATTAAGATTACTGAAGAAACTGTAACACTAGTATGATCAAGGATTTACAAGTATATATGTAACTGCAAAGAAAGGTAGTTTATAGAAAGGCAGTAAATGGCACCATATATTAAAGCACTTACTTTGGCATAAAATCAGAATTCACTTAAGTGTGGCAACAAAATCCATCAAATTATTGCGCGCTTTTAGGCATGGGAAGTGAAGAAAACAAAAATCAACTGTGATTTTCTGTTGAACGCAGCCATTTGTGGTAAAGGCAATAACTGAAAAATGGTTTTCATGGAAAGAGAAATCTACTCACGTAATTTCTTTGATTTTGAATTCTATATATTTGGCATTATTAAAGTAATTTTCCCCCTTGGAATACGGCGTGAAGGGATCACTGATCAGCTTTTCACCTCAATTGAAATTGAACTTTTTTTTTTTTACTAATTTTTTCTTAACAAGGTAACAATTATTTTGAGAAGTGTTCATGGAATCGCTGTATTGTTCTAATTAGGTAATCTTGCCAATATTAAAATTTGCGATATTTTACATGCATAATCAATTATTGGCTTTATATCACTTCACTTTTGTTTTCTTCGATATTCGTATGAAGAAAATCTTCCTCATTTTTTGATGACAATATCGAAAGGATTGTGAGGGGGACTCTTTGGACTATTGATAAGCTGAGTTTTGACTTCTTTTCTATAGTTCTGATTTGTACTAATGTTACTTTAGTAGTGTTTATGTTTATTTCTTTTGTTCGCTTATGTATATACTTATTCTGTTCACCCCCTCATTTGGAGGTTTGGGCATCTTTTCATCGGGGAAAAACAAAAATGTAGCGTGCGTCTCCAAACATCTCCCACATAAGAAATGTTATCGGAACATAATTTTGACAAACAAAAAAATGTTTTTTGGTGAATTAAAAAAACAGTCTTTTGTTTATATCTTAAATAAGTACTAATTCAATTTATATTAAAACAATACTGATTCAGTGTATGTTACCAAAAAAAGAAATACTGATTCAGTAATAGAATTGTATAGAAATTGTTTATTTAAACATTTTATTTTAGATTTAAGATGCCTGCTGAACATTGACGACAATTCAAGTACGATGGTCAATCTTGCCTCAAGCCGTTGGGTATGTACGTTTTTCTAGGTAACATATTATTTCTGCTTAAAATTTTATAAAAAATATTTTATTTAATAAATATCGAGATATTTTTATACGTCATATAATCATATTATTTAAAGTTTAAATTATTTGTATATTATGTTGGTAAGAAAAAACAGAAAAAGTTAGTGGAAAAGAAATGTAAGTTAAGTGAGAGAAAAGTTAATATAGTAATTAATGTCAATGAGATTAAAACTATGAAATTACCCTTACTTGTACATTGATCTAGAACATATAAAAGTGAGTTTTTGATCTAAAATAAAATATGTAATTTTCTAACCTCTACATTCACACGAAGTCATGGAAGTTAGCAACCCGCAAAAATAAGATGATAAGCAAAATTAAAAAGAAAATTCAAAATTTTAAAATATTAAAGTCAAGAAAAAAAAATGCCGCATGTCAGTCGTAGTGAATAACTTTAGTATTATAATATAGATATAGATAAATAGATATTTATTTTATCTAAAATACCATATCAATTTATTTATTATTTATTATTGAAATGATAATTTTTAATTTTAAGTATTATATGGTTTTTTAATAAAAAATTGTGAATAATCGATATACAATTCTAAATATAATTAAATAAGTTAAAATAATATAACTTTTTTCATCGTTCAAAAATCAGAAGGCATGAAGCTACAGCTGAAAATGGGGATGCAAAGCTGCGGGCAACGGATAAAATAGGAAGAACAAAGCGGCGCACCTGTCGAAGTTTAACGAGTGAAGGTGAGGGAATCAACCAGAAATTGTCAAACCTATAATAAAAAAAATAAAAAAACACATAATAAAAAATAATAAACTGGTCGTAGTAATAATATAAAATTGTATAATTAGATGAAATTATTCATGTTTACTTTCATTAATATATTTAATATATAACTTCATTAATATACTACTTCTATTACTACAATTAATTAGATTAAAGAAATTACTTAAAATAAAAAAATAATACTATCTTAATATTAAAAATAAACAAATATTCTGTAAAGAATATAAAAAGTTGACATTGCATGCGTAACGGTGTCAAATAATTAAAAATGCAATTTTAACTGCACTTGAGTATAAATAAGTTGTGATATTAATAAAAAAAACCACAATGTATCCGAAGCTCAAACATTTTGATAATTTAAAAGGAAAATGAAACTGAAGCTGTAAATAGGTTAGTCAAAAGTCAAAACTGTGAATGGTCAAGGGGTGACACTAACATCACAATAGGAAGGGTCAAGTAGGTAGGGTGGTAACTTCATAATTTGCAATTAATTTTTTTTAATTTTATATATTATTAATAAATGTGCATTACGTAAGAATTCAAATTTTATTATCACACATTTGTTTATTCATTTTTTTGGCTGGGACACATTTATTATCGGTATGTTTTTTTTATAGAAAAAGGTCGGATGAATAACATTCATGGTTTTGATTTATTTATTCTTTTTTATAATTTATAATATAATATAAATTCTTATATTACTATTGATACAATCATAAATTGAAGTTAAGTTTTAATTTTTTTTATGTTTTATTAATATATAAATTCGCATTACGTAAGACTTTAAATTTTGTTACCACCATTTATTTATATAGAAAGAAAAGTTTATGTCAATAACATTTATTGGTGTTCATTTATTTAATTCTATATTAAATTGCAATTCAGTTTAAAACATTATTTACTATTTATTATTAATAACTCTGCATGACGTAAGTGTTGAAGATATATACCACACATTTATTTATTTATTTTGACTGAAACCACACATTTAATATTATCTGTGTATATTTTTATGGGAAAAAAACTTGTGTCTATAACCTTTCATGTTTTTATTTATTTATTTATAAATTCTGACATGAAATAAAAATCTTTCATTAAATACATAAGAGGACATAATGCACAGGTAGAATTGTATGTCTAAATTTTTTAATTTGTTAATTAGAAAAGAGGACATGAATCACATCATGTGAAACTGGAAAAGGCTATCCTCACACTAATACTATGTTTGAATGATTTTTATTAATAAAATATAACAAAATAAATAGAGAAATGAGCAAGAAAATAAAGCAAAAGAATGGAATAAAGTTATCTTTTTCATTTAGGAGATTAATTATATTATAAGAAAATGAAATAGACTTTCACCAATTTTGTTTGAAAAATTATGTAGTAAAAAAAAAAAAGGAATGGAGCATTATATTGAATAGAAGTTATAAGTTTTAGTTCAAGTTATTATTCTCCATTCTGCTCCAAATTTGAGACACATTCATTCCTATGTTTTATATATTTAAACTCTCAAACTGGGGAACTATTTGTCCTTTTCCTCGTTTTCTTTATATTTTTTATTCCTTACCATTTAAACATAATGTAAAAATTATTTAGCTATTTAAAAAAAGAAAACTAATTACTCATAAAAAATAAATTTAAAGTTAGTAAAAGCTAGCTACTCATTATTATTCCAAAAGTTAAAACGACAACAAATCATTATGATTATTCTAGCACAAAATTCCATCACTCATAGAAAAGATAAATAATAGAAACTTATAAATCCTTCTCATCCATTAATTGTTCTAATGTTTGTTCTAATCCACGTGTGTAGCAAACTGCCTTTTTTTTTTTACAAAATGTCAAACTTTGATATTAATATATGTTATTTTATACATTTTGAAAACATTGGTGGATGGTAGTGGGCCACACATGCTACAAACGTTCAAAACACTACAACAAGAGTCCTATTTAAACTGACAAAGAGCAAAGGAGAGACGCCAAGAAAAAATCGAAACCCAAAGGTACACCTTCTAAGATCTTTCTCCATTAATATTGTTCTCTGAACACCACCGCCGCTCCTTTACATAAAATGGCAGCACCAAAGATGGATTCCATGTTGTTATCAACCATTGTGACAGCCACCATAGCCATTGGGATGGTGATGATGAATGTGATGACCACGGAAGCAACTTGGTGTGTGGCTAGGAGTGGTTGTAGCAATGCGGCATTGCTGGGAAATTTGAACTGGGCATGTGGCCATGGAGCAGATTGTGGCCCTATTCAGCCCGGTGGCTCTTGCTTCAATCCAAACACCATCCCCAATCATGCTTCCTATGCCTTTGACAGCTACTATCAACGCATGCGCAGAGCCCCTGGCTCCTGTTATTTTAGTGGTTGTGCCGCCATTGCCGTGACTGATCCTAGTATGATATCATATATATCTTCTTATATATATATCAATTATCGTTTATTACTTGTATTGTGGATCAGTTTGATCTCATTTTCTTGTTTTGTGTTGTGTTGTGCATAGGCTTCGGGGGATGTAGATATCCACCTCTTGAAAGGTATATATATGCATGGTTTGTTACGTTCCTTATTATTTTCGTGCTTCAAAATATTTGATTCGATCGATTGGTTTGATTTAATTATTATTATAGTATACATATATTGCTTCTAAAAATGGTTTACAAAGAGTGAATTGTTAGTTGACAAAACTTTTTCTGTTTCTTAATCATAGTGTAAATCCATGAGGAATGCTTTTCATTGGCGTATTCATTGTCATACTTTGCACCTTATGATGGATGGAGACTAACTGGTATTTGCTTGATTTGTTATAATGGTTAGTGCTACTGGAGAAGCAAATACATCATCAATCACAAATCCTTCGATGAACAGCACCAAATCGGAGAAAAGGATGGGTGGAGATGCTCGTAAGCTGGTCCAAACATTACCTGTTCGCGATGCACAAAAACCCTAAACCAGTCATGGCTCTTTACTTTCCCCAGTTTATGTGTATTTATGACTTATAAGAGTTACATTACTTCGGGCATATGTACTCTTAATTATTATAATAATAAGAATATAATAATATTAGTGATTTTATAACTAATAATTTATTTTATTTTTTAGTTACAGCAGTTATCCCATCGCATTAGCACACGCATTCAATGTAATTTCTTACACCCTAACTAACATATATATACCCCAACAATTACGATGTACTGATCCAGGAATTGGTATAAATGTATGATGAGCACCGACACATAACCTCGAAAACAAAATATAAATAAATAAAAACTAGTATCTCAAAGTGTTGGTTCAAAAAGGTAACTATCTAAGCCATTAAGAGTAGACTGATGCTGAGGATAAACTTGAATAGTTTGTATAAAGTTATATATTCAAATATCATTATTATCGATATAAAAAAAGTAATTATCTATAGGAAGTTGATGTTTATTTCTTTTTTATTAATTGCAGTGAAATTGATGTGCAAACGAATTGGCTCATGTCGTGGCTTATAATTAAAGAGGATTGTAATTGTCAACCAAAAAAGTTAAAAAAAAAAAAAAGAGGACAGTAATTTACACAGCCTCTTATGAATATATTAAAGGATATTTTAACTTAATCTATTATTTTTTAAAAATAGCTATTTCCACTCTCCACTTATATGATGTCTCTAAAGATGTCCAAAATAAATATATAAATAATATTTTTCATAATTAATAATTCAGTATAATCTAATAAAATTTTCACTATTATTGAAATTCATTAATATTAATAAATTTTATGTTATTATAAGTTATCAAATTAATGTGATCATTCAGATTTTAATATTTTAAAATTTAAAGATAAACGATTAATAAGGTTGCGTGCAATTAAATAAAATTTTGTAAGGCTAATTTCAATTTCTCGAGGATGTTAAGGTGATATTTTTCTTTATAGTTGACTATTTTATAATTTAAAAATACAAAATTTTATTTGTTTAATTCAAAAACAAAATTAATTTAATTAATTTTGCACCTGTTGAGAATCTTAAGCATATTAATTTTTAAAATACAAAATCATAAGTTAAGTATAATAATCCATCTCAATTATTCGTCAGAATCAAGTGAAAGTTGGGCAATTATTTTGGTTAGTTTGACTAATCCACTGTGTCATCAGAAACCTTATTTTAATTTGTCCTTGTTTCAAGAAAAATAATAAATTTGTTTCAAGAGTAAATGTACTTTTAGGATAGTATCCTATCAGACAACTTTTGAGTTGACTTAGGAACACATTTTGGCTTGCAAAATTATAAAATTTCACATCTAAGTAGTCCTATGTCTGAACTTCCTAACATAACGTCACAAATTGCTAGCAAAATGAATGAGCGTAGGAGAATATATAAATTTATAAGCAGAAGCTGTCATAGACTAGCTGGATCTTATTGCCTGGTTGCTGCGATGATAATATGGTGTTTCTAATTTGGACAGAATATGCTTCTGCACTTGAGGGACTTAATATCCGAGCATGGCCAAACTATGAAGTTATTTTGACCAGTTATTCTTCGATCATCACCCCTTGAGTTTGCTTTGTTGAAGGTCTCATATTGGTGTGTTTTAGTATTTCTCAGTTTGTGAACCTTGTTAAATTTCAGTTGTTTTTTTTCTGCACTGACACTTGCTCTTGCTCCCTCCTGTGTGGGGTTTGAGCCTTCTCTTTATCAAAAAAAAAAAAAAAAAAAAAGCAGAAGCTGTCAGCACATAGCTTGCAGCAGAAATGCAACAAATTTGTTTTCAAACTGTGATTACACGGATGTGTCAAAAAAAATCTGAAATTTTATATGCTAATAGCCCTGTATCTTAGCTTTCAAACGCCACGGAGTAATAATGCTCGATGTACAATTAAATTATATAATAAATGTATACCATATTTCTTATTACTATTGGATTTGATGAATGAGTGAGGACCACGTATCATATTCAATAATAATAAGATATGTGATGTGTATTTATTATGTAATTTAATTATATACCAAACATTATTCAACGCCACTAATCGCATGATATACAGATGTGTAGAGAGTTTTGAAAAATGCATAAATAGATTGACACAAAAATTCGGGTGGCTTGGATGGCCTGAAAAATTCTAAAATATGGCAAAATAATAATATTGTGTTCTATCTTTAAAATGCCACATAATGAATCACCTCAAACGGCTGCCTATGGAAACAAAATTTAAAAAGTTTAGTTGGTAAACATGCTTGGAGTAAAATTATGCGGGCTCCATGAGAATATCTTTTTATTAGTCATCATATATTATCTCTTTATTAAATAATTATAACTCACCTTCACTCATTTTCTTTCCAATTTCACATTTTCTCTTATAGGAGTAAAATGGACATAAAATAATTAATAATTAATTAAGTTATGAAAATAACTTATATTTTAAAACAGAAAAATCTAAAAAGACTTATATTATAAAATGAAGAGAGTGACAAACTAACAAAAATGTTTAGATATACAATTCTAGCTGCATCATGTCTTTTAATTTTATTTATTTAATGAAAGTTTTCTTATTTCATGTCACAATTTATAAATGAGAAAAATAAAAATATGATGGTTATAGACAAGTTTTTTTTTCCATAACACATTTATTTATAAAATTATAACAAATTTCAAACTTTTAATTTATCATGATATCAATTGTCATGTGAGAATTTATATTATATTGTAAATTATAAAAAATAAATAAATAAAAATCATGAATGTTCTTGACCCTTTTTTTATAAAAAACATACTGATAATAAGTGTATCCCAGCCAAAAAAAAATGAATAAGAAAATGTGTAATAATAAGTTTTCAACTCTTACCGAATGTACATTTATTAATAATACATAATTAAAAATTAAAAAAAAAGCTAATTGCAATTTATGAGAGTTACCACCTTATCTTGACTATTCACAGTTTTTATTCCCCTATTCACAACTTCGGTTTCATTCCTTTTAATTAAATGACTGAAATAAATGTTGAGCTTTGGATACATTGTGGTTTTTTAATATCACAATTGAATGAGCTTTAATTTATTTATATTCAATTGTTCAGTTTAATTCTTTGACACGGTTACATTTGCAATGTGAATTTCTTTTGTAGCAAAGATTCTTCCATTTCAATTCATTTATCAAATTTTTTATATAATTCTTTTCTTTTAGAATATCATTCCATTTCTAATATTCTTAAAATCTAATGGTGAGGGATTTGAATAATATACTTGGAATCTTAAGTTCAAATATTATTATAACAAATGTAATTTCAAAAGTAACAAGCAAAAATTTCAATATTCTTTTCTTTTAGACTATCATTCCATTTTTAATATCAAGATAATATTATTTTTTTTTTCCAATCATACAACAAAAGATTATCGTAAACTCACCTATCTATGACTATAATGGCTTCTGTGTAATCAAAGGAAAATCCCTATTAGAATATAAAACTATAAAAAATATTATTTAAATACTTAAAAAATGGGTGTCTATTAAGACACCTACTTAACAACTATTATATATGATGATGAATTTCACATACTCTATTTATCACATTACATCCAATAGTTATTAAGTGGGTGTCTTAATAGACACCCACTTTTTGCGTGTTTTAATAACACCACTTTAAAATTATTTATATATGTCTCTATCTATCTGTTTAAATTTTTAGGAAAGACTAATGGTTTCATGGTATGATATTAGGTCCATTATTACCAAATGATCAAACTTGATAAGAGTATTAGAGTTTAAAATTAAACTATTAATAGCTTTATTGATTAGTTTAAACTTTTGGGAGAGATGATTTCATGTTATTTTTTTTTATCCATTTATTGTTCTATATCTTTGTTCCACGCAGTTTGACACTTCTACATCAATCACGTTTGTAGAAAAACTACTTTTTACAAGAAGTAACAAACTAGAACAAGAGTCCTATTTAAACTGACAATCAGAGCTAAGGAGAGGCCAATAAAAAAAAATGAAACCCGAAGGCACGTACACTTCTAATCTTTTTCCACTCACTATACTATATTGTTCTCTTAACACCGCTCCTGCTCCTTAACATAATTAACATTCTTCAATGGCAGCACCAAAGGTGGATTCCACGTTGTTATCAACCATTGTGACAGCCACCATAGTAATTGGGACGGTGATGAATGTGATGACCACGGAAGCAACTTGGTGCGTGGCTAGGAGTGGATGTAGCAATGCGGCATTGGGCATGTGGCCACGGAGCAGATTGTGGCCCTGTTCAGCCCGGTGGCTCTTGCTTCAATCCAAACACCATCCCCAATCATGCTTCCTACGATCAACGCATCCACAGGGCCCCTGGCTCGTGTAATTTTGGTGGTTATGCCATCATTTCCGTGACCGATCCAGGTATGATAACATATATCAACCATATCTTCTCTTATGTGTATCAACTACCATTGACTTACTTGTATTGTGATCAGTTTGATCTCATTTTTTGTCTTGTTTTCTTGTCTTGTGTATAGGCTTTGGAAGATGTATATATCCACCTCGAGAAAGGTATATGGTCTGTTCCTTTTTCTTTTGTGTTTCACAGTATTTGACTGGTTTAATTTTACTATTATAGCATGCTTATTGCTTCAAAAATATATAGTGCATATTCATTTTGGTGAAGAAATGGTTTATAAAGAGTCAATTGTTAATTGATTAAACGATTTTCGTTCCTTAATTAATAATCCTGATGTAAATCCATGAGAATGCTTTCTTGGTATATGTGGGTGGAGATTAACTAACTGTTTGATTTGTTATAATGTTTAGCAGTATTGCTGAGGAAGTAAATACATCATCAATTGAAATTCCTGAATGAACAACACCAAATCCAAGAGCCAAGACTCTATACTTCCCCCAGTTTATGTGTATGCATGATCTCATAAGAGTTACATTACTATAGACATGTACTCGTGATAACAATAATATTAGTAATTTTATAATAAGGAATAATTTCTTTTCATTTTTGAGTTACAGTATATCCCATTGCATAAGCACACTGCATACGCATTCAAAATATAATTTTTACACCCTAACTAACACATACATACCCCAAAGATTACAGTGCATCGATCCAGGATTGGTATGAATGTATGATGAGTACTGAAACATAACTTCCAAACAAATAAAAAAAAAATTGGTATCTCAAGTATTGATTCAAAAAAGTAATTATCTATAGGAAGTGGATGTTCATTTCTTTATATGAATTGCGGGGAAGTCATGTGCAAACGAATTGGCTCAATGTCCTTTGCTTATAATTAAAGAGGATTGTAATTTACACACTCTCACAAATATATCAAAAGATATTTTCACTTCATCTATTTTGTTTTTCAAACTAGCTATCTCTATTCTCCACTTATATTTTTGGTTTTTCAGGGTATCTATTGTCAGACGTAGTGACTAATCATTTTGCATATTGTAGGTTTATTTAAAAGGGTAGATGTTAGTTATAGATTTTAAAACTACTCTATTCCCAAAGTGATAATCGAATCCTCGACTATTACATGATGTTGATGTCCAAAATAAACGTACAAATAATATTTTTTTAATTAATAAATTCATTATAATACTATTAACATTTTCCCTATTATTGAAATTCATTAATACTAATAAAGTTTATACTATTATAAGTTATCGGATTAATGTAATCATTTAGATTTAACATTATAAAATTTAAAGATAAACGATTAATAAGGTTACGTCCAACTAAGGAAAGTTTTTAAAGGCTAATTTTGATTTCTTAAGGATGTTAAGGTTTAAAGGCTAGTTTCAATTTCTTGAGGATGTTAAGGTCATATTTTTCTTTATATTTGGTTGTTTAATAATTTAAAAATATAAGCATTTTATTTGTTCAATTCAAAACAAAATTAATTTAATCTTACACTTTTTGAGAATCTTAAGCATATTAATTTTGAAAATAAAAAAGGAAAACATGAGTTAAGATATTAACATAATTGTTTTAATGTTGATATAAATAAATTCAAGAATAAATGATATTATGTACAGAATATTGCAAATTGGAGTCAATATTACCTGCAAAGTGTAGTGCTAAATTTCACTTTTAAAAATTTTTTAGCTGATTATTTTTAAAATATAAAAAATAAAAGATTATATTTATTATGAGTTAATAGATTGCTATAATTATTTAAATTTAATCCAGTTAACTTCAAAAGTAAAAGAGTTTCACTACTTGAATTATGCTATAATTTCAAATTAAAATAAATTTTAATTGTAAAATATAACGAGTTATGTAATTATTGCAACAATGGCATAAAAAGTTAAAAGAAATAAGTACTAATGCGAAAGCCCAGAAAACACAAAAATAGGAGCCCAAAGTTTAATTTGTCACCATAAAAACGCACGGCCCATTATGTATTGGCTTGCAACCCAAAAAAAAAAAGGAGCTTTATAGGCTTTAAGAATTTGGGGAAGTTGGTTTGGAAATGGATAACGAATAATATTTGGTATATAATAAAATTGTATAATAAATGTATACTATATATCTTATTATTATTAGATATGATATGTGGTCTCCATTTATCCTATTTACTTATTATATCTAATGGTGATAAGATATGCGATATATATTTATTGTGTAATTTTATTGTATATAAAAGATAAATAAATAGCAACTTGTCAGTGCCCCCACAAACTGTATTTTAGCGTCGAATCTGTAATTTTATTTTTTATAAAAATTAAGAGTTTAATTTTTATATACTAATAATGTTAAAAAATTTTATATTATCATCCAATCATATATTATTACATCAATAAAAATAGTTAAATTATGTAAATAAAATGATTTGATTGAAAAATAGTATAATTTTTTATATTATTAATATATATAAATTAAACAAAATTTAATCGATGACGACTTTAATTTACAATCATCAATTATATAAATATTATTTTTTATTATTATTTTGCCTACCAAGTTGCTTCGCGCTTTGATATAATCATATATTTATTTATATACGAACTGTTCGCGTTTGAATTTAGACCTTTTTTATATATAAAAAATAGGACGCAATTGTATTAATTAATAACTATAAAGCCCATTTTTATAATCTGTTTAGTGCCATATATAATATTATGATGTTATACTATCTGATTACTTTTATCTTATAATTAATGAGTTAAGTTGTCAAATTTTAAAGACCAGATTATACTTTATAATATTATTTTTATTGGTAAATCCAAAATTAACCCAACTTTATTCTTTTGTGTCAATGCCTGCCCCCACCCAACAAGCGCCGGTCAATCCTAAATTATCTTTTGATATTTATGATGTGATGCTAAATAATTATTATTTACTGATAGGTTACTATTGACTTTATTTTTTTTTCAATTTTATCCTTGAGTTAGTAAAAAATAAACAAGGTTTTAAGTTTAAGATAAGGATAGTTTGGTAAAATTAGTTTAGTTTTTACTATTTACATGAAAGATAAATTTATTCAAATATAAACTTAACGGCACTTACAAATTCAAAAAGAAAATATACTAAAGCTAGATTGAATAAGAAACAAATATATTATACATTTTGAATTAAACCACGATAAAAACTATCGATATCAAAACATATTTTATGTTAGAGACCAGCATAAAAAGTGCAACAACCTAAAAAATATATTAATTACATCTACTTTCAAAGTATATTTAGATATTTCTGTATCTATAAGATCATCAAAAGAGAAAAATCTGCAGGGCAAAACTAATCACCAATAAAGGGAACCAAAAACCCATAGGGGGGATCAAAACACCAATTATGGGATAGAAAACACCATCAATGGAGACAATGAAGACAAAATAAAGATAAAAAGATTTAATGAGGACAAGAAAAAGAGAAATAATAGAGTTGCCACCATAAAAAAAAATGATGACAGCTGCTCACAATAATAATTACATAAGAGAAGACAAGAGAGAGAAGTATTATTGATCAAAGTTATTTTATGGATATAGTGAAACAGAGAGAGTAATTGTTATGGAAGGAAAAAATTATTGAAGTAGAACTTGTTATTTAACTCAAAAAAAAAAAAACATTTCTTCTATCTGATAAAAAGAATAATGTATTATAGTTTTCTCGGCTTTCAAAGTGTATTAGGCTATTAGCACATACTTGAATATTTGAATTTCATTTTTTATACATTACAAGTGTACTTTTTTGTTTTCTCACTTATTGTAATATTGTTAAAAATGTTTCACTTTACAATTAATGTATTAAAAATTATACAACATAATATAATTAAACAAAAGTATAAAGATTTAATTTCTTATTAAAAATAAATATTGAGTAAAATACAACCCTTTCTTTAAGAGACAACAATATTACTCTCCTTTTCAATTTCTAAAGCATACACTCTTTTCCCTTACAAACTTAAAATAAGTTACATTTTAATCCATTTTTAAATTCTCATTAAATTTCTATTTTCTCAAGTTTATTATTTTATATTTGACTAAATTACCTTTTATTAATAGTTATACATATTAATTTTTTTAATTAAATAACATATTTGTGACTTATAATAATATAAAATATTTATATATATTATTTAATTCTTAAAATTTTTACGACACTACGAGAACGGATGATTAATAGCCATAAAAATTTAATTTTTTTAAAAAAAATACATATTTTCTGTTATTAATTGTAGAAAATAAATTTACATAAAATATCATTTTTGAATATTATATATAAAGATGAATTACAAAGAAGGTAATGAGAAGAATTTTATGATTTTCCTATAAAAATATGCGCTAACATTATAAAAATAATAGTCAAGAGCATATAAAGTTTTTAATTTAAATATAATTATTAAAATTATTGTCATTATTAATTTTTTTTATATAGTAAAATTTTAAGATGTAAGTTATATTGAATACATATAAATTGTATTAAATATATACATAAATATCAATATTTTTATATTATTATAAGTCACTACTATTTTATTTATTAAAAACTTAACATGCATACCTAGAAATAACGGGTAATTTAGTTAAAACGTAAAATAATAAGTTTACAACAATAGAGATATAATGAAAAAATTGAACATGAATTAAAATAAAACTTATTTTAAATTTGAAAGGGAGGTGGATGTATATTTTGGAAATACAGGGGAATGAAGTATAGTATTGCAAAAGTATTTTATATTATAATATAATTATGTATTATTATATTAATAATTAAATATAGTCAACTCACATATTTTTGACCTAAAATATACACAAATAAAAGAATTTAATGAAATAATAATATGATTTTTTTTTTTGCACTTTCTGCTGATTTTTAAAGTAATGCTTAAAGAGTAAATATTTAAATTGATTCCTTAAAAATATATTAAAAAATAAATTAATTCATCAAATTTTAAAAATTTTAAATTGAGTTTTTCATATTTTTTTAAAAAAGATAATTTGATTAATTTATACATATCCGTATAATAATACTATACATAATTATATGGAGGGATTAAAAACTAATTTCGGTAACTTTGTCATGTTTAAATTTTATCAAATGTAATAATAAAGAAATTCAATTTTGATCAACTTGCACATTGACAGTAATAATCCTGAACTGGTTTGGCGTCAGTGTCGCTAGTTGCCGTCTGTCCTCGAGGACAAGCTTCGGGGGTTGTGTAACTCTTACTTACAAGAAAGCTAGCGAGTGAGAAGTGATCATCATGCTACAAACAAGCACACATGAACGTTACAAACCATAGAGAGAGAGAGAGAGAGAGAGAGAGCTATTCATTTATTTTTATTTTTTCTATATATACTGATAAAGAAAAAGAGAAGCCAAAAAGAAAGCCAAAGCGCCCTCTATTCCATCACTACGTTCACTATATTATTTTTTCTCCTTTTTCCTCTGAACACTTCGCTTCTCTTTCCTTCTCTCTCTCCTCCTTTACCAACTAAGCAAGAACAAAATCTCATCTCTCCTTAATATAACTTTCTCCAATGGCATCATCATCATCATCGTCGTCAAAGCTGAAGCAGGTTCCTTCTCTGCTGCTACTAGTTACCATCATCATCATCATAGGAGTGTCCAAGAATGTGAGTGCTCAAGGAGGAACAGCAACATGGTGTGTGGCAAGGAGTGATGCAACCAACCTGGCACTTCAAACAGCTCTGGACTATGCATGCGGTTCTGGAGCTGATTGTATCTCTCTTCAGCCCAATGGCCTCTGCTTCCTCCCAAACACACTCCAAGCTCATGCTTCATATGCCTTCAACAGTTACTATCAGCGCAAGGCCAGAGCCCCTGGCTCCTGTGATTTTGCTGGCACAGCCACCATTGCCCAAACTGACCCCAGTATGTTATTAGTTCTAGATAATATTCATTTAATCTCCTTATATTATACAAAATGTTGATTGATTTATTTTATTATTGTGGATCAGCTTGGTCTCATTTGTTTTTGGTGTTTGTGTGTATAGGCTATGGATCTTGTGTGTACCCATCTTCTGCAAGGTATGGTTGGTTTCCCTTTTTTCTTTTGATTAAAATATTTATATATTTGATTTGATTGGCTTTATTCTTTCACTGTGTGCATCTTGCATCAGATATATATAGGGCACATTTTATGGAGATTCATTTTAAGTGAAGTGTGGTAAATAGAGTATATTTTTAATTGGTAAAAAATGGTATTCTGTTCCTTGATATTGAAGCAAATGGATTCTCATTCTCACCCTGTATCTTTTCTTTTCTTTTTTTTTTTTTTTTGGTTGGTTCTTTGGTACCTTTTCATCTGTCTGGTCACAACGGCTTGCCGAATACAATAGAGGTGACATGGAACGCCGAACAGTGATGGAACTGGGCTGTGATCCACTGCACAGAGAGAGAGAGAGAAAGAGACAGAGAGAGAGAGAGAGAGAGAGAGAGAGAGAGAGATTGTTTGGATTTGTGTGGGGTGTGTGAAGGGGGAGGTGCTAAGATTTTGTGGGTTTGTGACGCGTGTCTCTCTGCATGGATGTTGCTAACGCCATTTTCTCATCGTTTTCCTTTGATTTGCTGTTTTCTACCCATCAAAGCTCGCCCTCTTTTATGCCAAAATTGCTTCCTGGTATTTTTTTCAAGGTTTCAAACTCTTTGGGCTGCACAATGTTTCAAGGTTTTAATTTCTTTTGTAGCGATTAGTTTCTTACTATTTTACTGACACAAGTTTTGTGACGCCAACATTGTGTATAGGTGTTGTTAGCTTTTTTTCTTCTTCTTGTTTTTTTCCCCCTTCACCTTGTGGTTTGGCCTGTTGGGAATGTCTTGGGTGACCCACTCGATCAAACGGCTCAGTTTCATCTTGATTAAACATTGTCGTTCTTGACAAGTTTGAATCATAGTGTCAGACATTTGCTTTACAGTGGTAAAGTGACTAAGCAGTGAGAATATCTGATGCAAGGATGCAGCAATTGATCGTCCTTACGTTTATGTCAGCTCTTGTTTTTTTCCCATCATCAGTTGTTCTCTCTCACGAGCCTTAGCTAAAATTTGACCTATCCCTGCCCGTGTCCTGAAGTAAATGTTGGAAAGATTATCCATAGATAACCTTTTTAATTTACACATGGACAATGATAATATAAACTCAGATTCATGGAGAATTTATCTCTATCAAGACACTTGTTAGTTATTGATTTTTTTTTTATAGTATCTATTCATTATAATTTTGATTATGTTTTGAATAATTTATATATTGCTAAATGTAGAATTCACTGTAAACCTAAGTCCATATTAACATCACACTTTACACATTTGTTTAATTTGGTGGAGCTTATTATACTTTGCTGTAGGCATACCATGTTTCATGCTATTGAAAGGGATATTTTTCTAATGGATAATTACAGTTAGGTACTAAATTATAACATCTCAATAGTTGTTCACTGAATTGAGCTGAATAATCAATTAATCACCAATGTTTAATCGATCTTTAAGTTAAGTTGTGCTAGAAGTAGACCCTACATTTAAATCTCCCTTGGTACCATGTTTAGGTTCCACATCCACTAGACAAAGTGACATGGCAACCATGCCTGATTTAGCAAGGTAGCGAGGCATATAAAGGTGTTTCTTAGTGAGGATCGGATCATAATCACTGCTTGTAATGCGTTTGACGCCTTTTTGATTTTTGATGGTTCATCCATCTAAGAAAATTGCTGATGTTGACCGGGGACAATGATGGGGCCAACTGGTTTGAGTTCTAGGTTTATTTTGCCATCCCACGTGTCATGATGAGTCTTTATTTGTTGAGGGGTCACACCCACATGGTTATTACATATAAAAGTTCAATGTATTGCAACTTTTCATTCACTTGGTAGGTTGATTGGTAGCACCATGTAGCGGGACAAATTAAGATTTAATGATACTTTTGGAGAAAAGGATGGAAAAAAAAATTATATATTACCATGCTTATGTTTTCAACATCATATATTAGGCAGAGAAAAATCTGGAGTAGAGTTGGGAACATGTATATATGCATCTGGTCATGTAAGTGCATATGACAAAGTTGTTTATTTTGTCTAACAAATTCTAAAACTTGTCTTAATTCATTTATGAAACAAGCTCTCTTCCTCCTCTGCATTTTGCTTCTTAACTGCAAGGAGAGGGAAAGAAAAGGTTAACGATAAGCTAGTTTGAAGAAATTGATTTTTATGCTAAGCCATGAAAATGCTTTATCATTGGTCATTGAGTAAATTCAACTCAGCACTCTATTGTAACGAACTGGCATCTGTTTGATCTCTTGTAATGTTCAGCACTGCCGGAGGTGGAGGAGCAAATATACCAGTCACAACGCCTCCGATGAACAACCCAAATGTGCCATCACCTACCACAACAACACCTATCTATGGCGGCGGCAATACTGGTGGCGGTGGACTCACACCAGCTGGAATGAACACTCCATTCCCTGACAATTCTAGAGCACCCTCAGAGGCATTAGCCACCTGGTTTCTAGTTTTGTTTTCTTCTCTTCTCATTATGTCCCTAATTATCTCTTAGCCTGCATATGTGAGAGTAGGATGCTTACAGTTTTGTCAGGAGTTAAACGGGAGCCTTTTGCTGTTTATAGCCTTGCTTTTATGCGCATCTTATACCAACTATTTTAGCCCTCCAATGTATAAGGTTATGAACAAGTTAAGCAATGGCTTGACACGGTTATAGAGGGAAGTACAGAGCTAAGGTTGTAGCAAGGCCTCTACTGATGAGATTCTTGATTTATAGGGCTCAAGTTTAATTCAGTAGGTCAATTTAATTGTTCCATTTGCAAACAATATGTTTCATGAAACAGTGCAATATCATTAGCTTACAAAGTTATTTTTTATAATTCCTTCCTTCCTAATATTGTTTGCCTTCATATCTTAGACACTAAAATATGCAACTGGAATGGAGTCACTACAAAGCTTTAGATTATGGGTGTATTTGTTTAAGTGTTTGAAAAAGTGATTATGAAATTTAATTTTTATTTATAATTGATTTTTTTAGAAGATATTTATTTTAATTTCTAAATAAGAAGGTTCAAAACTAATTTTTTTGGACCCTGATTATTTTTGAAAACTTATCTGAATATGCTTAGAAAATTGTTTTTTTTTTTTTGGTGTTCAAGAAACTGTCTTTTATTTCAAAATTTCCAGGATCTGAAACTGCCTGCGGCAAAAAATTTCAAAGTTCAAAGTACCCAAAATTGGAAGTTCCTGACCAGTAAAGAAAGGGATATTTGCTCGTGACTGTGGATTTAAATGTTAGGAATTCAGCGACAAATGTTAAAAGTGCATTGTTCAAGGGATGTAATATATCTTTGGTGCCCAAAAAAATAAAAGACCTTCCATCTTTAGCACACATACATTTGTATTTCAGAGGAATGTCAATCATCATATATAAAATTCAAACAGTATTTTTAGATAGAAGCTAAAAATGCTTGTTGGAACGAAACTAATTTATAATAATTTTTCCTTTTCCAGTAATAGAACATAAATTGCTCTTATCTGAAAAAACACAAATTACTCATATATGGTGATTCAACACTTTATTGGTGATAATTCATTAGTAACAACTTTCCTGAAAACAACTCCATATCAAATTTTCGCATAAACTATTAATTGAGCCTGTTGGGGTTCGATTTTTATTTATTGCTTTCTGCTTGTTTCTATTTTTGAAGACTCTGTGAAAAACATAATAAAAATGGAAAACTAAAACAGAAACCATGCATGTTTGTATTATTCCTTTAGATATCTTAATTTTTAATTTTTGCAATCAGACAATTGAAAGAATACACTGACTTGGCACAGTAGAGTTAATTCAGCATAACAATTTAAATATTGTGCTACTGAAAATTATCTTAGTTGAATGGAAACGTTAATATATTATGAAAATAATAAATTCTTGGCTTAACAAAAATGAAAACAAATATATATATATAAAATAGTTAATTTTATTTAATTTCAAAATCTCGTGCTGCATTCATCGATACTAATGGAGTACAAATCAAGTTCACATTAATATAACATTTTAGTAACATTTCAAACATTGTATGTTATATCAATAGATTTATTTAATAAGCTATGTCACAATTAGGTTCACTTAACAAAGGATTTCGAGGATGCTTTTCAACATATTATTTCAAGGAAATGATTACTTTTTTTTTTTGAAAAAAAAAGTTCAGAAACTTTTGATTATGACTATTTTGAACCTAAAATAGAGTATTTAAGTAGTTTTTATAACACAGAAAGTTCCATAAGAAACTGAACTTATTGCTTCAATTTAAAAACCAATAACAAGAGGAAGTTGTTAAGGATGGGTCTAATAGTGGAAATGAATTTTTATATATTTATTAATAGTTAATTTCAAAATTAAGTATTCAACAAATTATTAAATATAAGTAAATCCAATGAAAAAGTATGATCAAAACCAACCTAAAAGGACTAAAAGTGTAATTAAGCTTGAGTAAAATGCAAGGTGAGGTTTTTTTTTTTCTTTTGGTGCCAAAGTGAGAATTATTTAAATTTACGTTCAAGATTTTACTAAAAACTCCATCAGGAATACGAAAGCCGAGCGACCACATGCAATAAAAATAGAGGATTCTCAAGTAACGAGACAGCTTTGTATAAACCTCAAAAACTTCTATATCACAGGCATAAATCTCTATAGATAACTTGAGATAATTAAAATAACACGAGAAACTTCAATGAACAAAAGGTAGCACTTGACCTCGAAACATCGAACTATAACTTTCAGGCCTCTGATCATGACAGTTGCTCAATTAAAGAACTCCAAAAAAGGGATTCTTAACTGCAGAGTCTAGTTCAGACCCAGCAGAATTCAGGACTGCCATCTCAACCTTGTCCCTAGGCAAAAACAAAAACTCACCACCATCGATCTTCTCAAACCCGCAAATTTCCAGGAATTCAATGCCCCCCTTCAAGGCACCGACTCTTTCCTGTTACGCAACGAACATTACATGCAAATGAATGAGTATTTTCGCTTTCTTGGTACAAGGGGGAAGCAGGGTTGGGTTTAAAAAGCAAGCATGTGTAGGGAACAACACAACACACAATATGCGTGATATAGATGATTCAGATGTAGGTAAATGTGAAGCATACATGAACATCCAGGCCCAACAATAATTTGATGACTATAAGGTTAGGGACTGAACGTCTTCTATAGCGCTCACCCCAAAGTTTTTTATTTTTTTGTGTCAAAAGTTTTCTTTTTGGTTTTGGCAGCTGAGAATTTTTTCCCCTCTCTCTCTCTCTCTCTCTCTCTCTCTCCCTATTAGTAGCATGTGCTGGATTTCATCAGGACACCAAACACACCGTGAGACTATCTTAAGGGAGTTCCTTACCTGAAAAGTTTGGTTAGTAAGTCGGATTTTCCTGAATTTTTCCTCATCAGGATTTCTGGCAACATTCCCCACATAAGTTAGAAGAGTTTGGAATGCCCTTTTTACTCTGGCATCATCCTCCTGCTCCAAGAACACGTGAAAATTGTAAACACTAAGCAGGCAAAATGTAATGATATATTTAAGAAGGTGCTATTCTATTCAACTAACAATGTTTAGAGGTAATAGCATGCAGTGAGCAATCAATCAATTTCCATAACACGGGAAACATACAAATACATAATGAAGAAGCATTTGTTTGAAACCTTCATAGGAAGGCAGTTTTGCTTCATGACTGTCATAGATGTCAAATGGGGTCATGGTGGCTTAAATGGCAAATTTTTGGTCCGCTGCCATGAGCTACTTTCTGCCATTGACAACTATGTTCTTGAGTGCAAAACAGGCCATGCAATTCCAGTCAGAATCTAAATATAAAGAATTTTAATCTGGAAGGCAAAGCTTTTTCAAATGCCAAGCTCTCTACATAGTTTGCCAAAAATATATATAATTAAGCTCTCTACTGAGTATTAGATTTTGCATTTATATTAGTTCAACAAATATCCAAGAGTTAATAATACTGTCAACTAGCCAGAAGTACCACAGAATTTTGAATTCTCCAATAGTGGCTTATGAATGTACCTTGTGGTTTTTTCTTCTTTTATCAAAAAAAAAAAAGGGAGTACCTTGTGGTTCTGCTTGAGAGAACGCAAGCACTCTCTCATTTGCTCAGCTTTGGTGGCAGGCCGAACTGGCAGAAAACTCTGCATGCAGAATCAAATTTTCAGATAAATAGACACCTGAATAAAAATGAAAGCAACATCATTTTTGGATTATTCCATACCTTTTTCTCCTCGACAACAGTTGAGGGTTTGGCTTCTGAAGGCTCCTCTGGAGGCAATCCAAGTTTTCGCCTTCTTTCTGCCTGTCATGATAGGGAAATAAAATGACTTTTTAAACGAAAAAAGGAGCCATGGATAACAGATACTGAATTTGCTGTGCCTTCTTTTGCAAGAAAAGACTTAAACATACACCTCAAGTCTTCCCACCTATTGTATTATGTACTACTACCCTCTGGTTGATCTACCGTTAAACCCTTCACTATAAAACCGGAGTTAATATCCTATGCTAGTATGCTTCCATATTACATGATCTTTGACCTATGACTGAAAATAAATTAAGTCATGCAGCTTTCATAGTAAATGCCCATAAGGTAAAATAATAAAACAAATCTCAAAAAGTATTACTCATATCCAAGACAGCAAAATGACAATGATTAATATTAAATGCATAAAGATAAAAATCTAGTGCAGGTTAGTCGAAGGAGCATGTGAAGCATATATTTGGCATGCATATACAATCTTGCAGAAACCCTTCATATGAAGGGCTGAGAAAGATGATTTACGGACTCAAAAAATAAAAAAACTTGACAAAAGAAAAAGAGAAAGAATAGAATGGCCAGAAAAGATGTAAACCTTGTCTTCTTCCAACTTCTGCTTGATTTTCTCTCTAGCTCTTTTCTCTTCCTCTTTCTCTGCTTTTCGTAAAGCCAACAACCTGCAAAAGGAAGCAGTTTTTTTCCTGAAGCTAGGTGCATTCAAAACAAAATACAGAATGCAAGACAACAAATATACTGATTAAGCCAGACCGTTTTCTCTCATTCTCTTCTTCAATCCTCTTTGCTTCCAGCAACTCTTTGCCGATGCGAATTCTCTCCTGAAGAAAAAAATATATTTGAGAAGAGAAAATGTATCTGCTTAACAAGAAAGGACATGATCTAGAAATGCTGTATTAAGATTTTATATACTGGTCCAACCTCAAAAAATTTATATACAGAAATCAAGCCACAAATTCTTCAAGAAGATAAAAGAAGAGATACTTGTTATGTAGGAATGTGATGCAAGGCACAGATACAAGGCAGCTTGAAATTCATAGTACAATGATAATAATAATCTTACATGTATTTTTAAGGGGCTAAAGCCTTATTCAGGATGTAGGAATGACTGTACTGCATAGGCACTTAAAAATTTGTCTGAAAAGATAACCGATAGCATCTGAGGCCAATTTACTGCTGATTCAAATTATTTTATAACAGTGGATGATGCCTTTGTCCCTTTCACCAAATTTTCTTTGAAAGCTACTGCCTTTAAACAATTAGGTAGTCTTCAAAGCAATGTTCCTTCTTTCTTCTTATGTTGAGTAATGTTCAATTAATTCCAATAGCTTAATTTCACAATATTGTATAAAGATACATGAAGCGTGAATCTATTGCTGAAAATATAGAACTCGGTCGACCTTTGAAGGATGTTGCTCTAATGTTCTATCTTCAACTGCATAAGCTTAAAGACATCATTTGGGAAACCATAAGCTCTTACATGGAGGTTCGTGAATGTATACCTCTAACAGAGTGTACAGAAATTGACACCCATAAATATCCTAAAATGTAAGGGCCTGTTTGCTTTGTCTGTTTTCTGTTTTCAGTTTTCTGTTTTGTGAAGGAAAAACTGAAAAAACTGAAAACTGAATTTCAGTTTTCAGTTTTTTCAGTTTTTCCTTTACAAATCTGGAAAACTGAAAACTGAAAACTGAAAACTGGAAACTGAAAACTGGAAAATGCAAAGCAAACAGGCCCTAATATTTTCAAATATCCACGTAAATTAGAAACCAAAGTCAAGAAGAGATTATTGGAAGCAAATGGATGAATCTGCAAAATACCTTTTCTTTTTCTCTTTCCATTCTCTTTTCTTCCTCTTCTTTCTTCTTGCGAGCTCTCTCCCTTAAGATTATGATTTAAAAAATAAGTGATTACACAAACAACAGATAATCCAGTAATGAGTAGATTGACTCCAAAAATGACAACATACAAACTACAGTTCTGAACACAAGATATACAATCAGATGTTAAACTACAGCATATAACAAAATCTAAATACGAAAAATATCAACTGAACTGAAGTCCAGAATACCAAGAAACAAACACAAAACATAAACACGAATTTCAGCCAAGCCAGCATTAATATTGTTGTATAATAGTGGTAGATATATAACCCAAATGCAATGTTAGAACACTGAAATCTGCAGACACATTTCTAATAGCTAGCAACTTCAAGACTACCAACAAATCAGGGTGCAGTACAGCGGTGTTTGGTGTGTCAACCTAAGCTACTTAAGGACCCGTTTAGTTTGAGTTTCCAGTTTTTATTTCTAGTTTTCCAGATTTTGTGAAAAAAATACTGAAAACTGTGAAAACTACAAACTCCACCTTTCAGTTTTCATTTCCAGTTTTCAGTTTTTTCCTCACAAAATTCTAAAAAATTGAAAAACTGAAAATGAAAACTGGAAACTCAAACCAAACAAGCCCTAAGTAGTTAACATGGGTCATCACACATTAGATTAAAAAACTCATTCCCTATTCCTTAACCATAACAATGTTGACACTATAATAGCTTCAAAATGTGGCCCACAGTGTAAATCTTATCTGAAGTCAAGTTTCATACCTTAGCTCCTGTTGCTTGGCCTTCAGTTCTTCCGGGGTAAGAGAAGGTTTAGGAGCCTCAACATTGGTGTTGACAGGTACCTGAATGAACCATCAGGTCAAAAGCTACAGATAGTAACTTAATTCATTTTCACATTTATTCATCGCATGAACTATCCTAATTTCCATTGAAGATCACAACATCAAAATCTATATCTAATGCAGCAATATGAGCACCATGACAATAACCCACACTAAAAGTAAAAGAATCATACCAACGGCATCTGATCTATGTGAGGGTCATTCTCATGCTCAACTATCCAATTTACAGCGGCCTCAAGGCCAGCATTACCTGTAGAAAGGGAGAAGCCAAGGTTTAATATCTACAGAGTCAATAATTATTAACTTCCAGAAATAAACAACACATAATGTATTGACAAATGACAATACCTGATTATTACATGTATCATAGATCTAGAGACAGCAAAACATATAATTAAGAAAACTATGACTCACATCAAATAATTGTTTTACATATGACTGTTACCACACAAATGTATGAATGGTATCAAATAAAGTATTATTATCAGTCTTCCTCTACTAACCCCCCCGCTCTCTTTTTCTTTCAAATGTACTGTTTTCTATTTGATGTGGCTAACTTAATTAAGCCTCTATTAGTCTTCTTACATGAGACATGAAAAAAAATTGCCAGAACTGATAGAATAATACCATGTTGAAGAATAATATAAAACTAAGGTTAAAACAGTAGTCCTGCATGGAAATTCACCAGAATAATGAAGTGCACGCGTGGCTCGTGCTGTTGAAAATCCCATTGATTCAAGTTCCTCGAGTAACTTTTTGTCAACTTCCGGAGCAACCATTTCTGTATTTTAAAGCATAAAGCAATCATTACCGACCTTATAAAACAGATGTCATCATTCATTATCCAAAAGAATAAGGTTCAAATAATATAACATCATGGAAAGAATTAAATATTAAAAAGCTTTTCCAATAACAAAATGACACACAAGACAATACAATCTTAGATTAGGAATTCAGCTTAGCTACAGTTAATTTTTTTTCAAAAAAAAGAAAAAAGAAAAAAGAAAAAACTTAGGCCAATGCGGTAGTAGTGTACCTTCATCTTGACCAGCAGCTGCCTTGGAAGCCTCTTCTGAGGTAGCACTTGCATCCACCTTTGGAGCCTCTAAACTTATTGGTTTTGCTGCCTCCGAAGTCTTATCTTCAAACTCAGTATGCCCGGTTCTTTTTGTATGCAAATCACTCTCCTAGATCATCAAATAGTAAAAGGGGAAAAAAATAGGAAAAAAGAAAAATCAAGCTCACTCTGCGTAATTGTAACATAACTGAGAAATGAGAATCAAAGACGCGCACACACCACTTATAAAGGTTTTGGTTCTCTTGAGATTTCACAACATTCCTTCTCTTTAGACAAATTCAAATGATGACATTTCAACCAAATAAAATTACAAAAAAGAAGTAAATTATCAGCTAGATTCAACAAATATATAATAAGAGAGATGAATTCCCCCCTATTTTTTCAGCAGTCACCTAAAATTCGGAACCTCAAACAAATTATTAAACCCTAAAATAACTGAAAATTACAACAAGATCATAAAATTTTCATCAGCTGTTCATACAGAATGTTTCAGTTCCTCAGAGTAACGAGGACTGCTCCTAACATCAATCAAATCGCAGCTGGAAGCAATCAATAGTACCCACGCGTAAACAGGTTTCTCAGAGATACGATTGAGACTTCATGTGCTACGAAGAAAGAGTAAAAATATGAAATATATGTAGGGAAAATGGAAGAAGAATTAGGGATCTGACGGTTTTAGATCGGCAGGGCTTGCCGCAAGCGGTGCAGATGAGGTTGAGAACGGGTTCGGTGGACTCGGAGAAGTTGGAGTGTTTGGTGAGCTCGGCGTGGTCCTGCGCTTCTTCGACGGACCTTAACAGAGCACCACAGTCGCCGCACTTCAGAGAAACCCCCGCCATTGATGATGTGGAGCTCTCACCTGCAGAGCATTTCTTAACTGCGTTTCTCAGAGAATGGACGCATACAATATTTGACTCCCGGTGGAAAATTGAAGTAATAAATTGTTTTTGTTATTTTTAAATGAAAAAAATGATAATTACACGTTAATTTGGGTGCTCTCCCTCCTCTAGTTATGAAAAATATGAGATAATTTTTTTTACTTGATAAATAAATAAGAAAATTGTAGCGGTTTTGCTATAGACTAATAGAATTCAAGGTGTGTTTTCAAAGCGAAATTATGACTAATATAATTTTATTCTAATTAATAATAATAATAATAATATAAATTATTATCTTTAATAAATATATTATAGTTATTTTGGATTTTTAAGTAATTTTATAACATATTTATCACACAATAGTATGGTGATTTCTTTTTATTGATGGTAGTTCACTAACTCTTATATTATTTTACCAAACAATATTAGCATACTTTAAAGAGCTATTAAGATTTGATTTGATATTGTTGTGATTCTTTTAAAATGTTATAATAGTATTATTTGATAAAATATCACAAAAACTGCTCTTGCTAAGAAAAAAATCATCATAATAGTATTTAATAAATATGTAATAAAATTACTCTTAAAATCCAAAATAATTATAATAGATAAACATATTAAATAGGGTAATTTTTGTTTTATTGTTATTAATTGAAGTAAAATTATACTAGTTTTTTATTATTTTAAGAGCATAAGATAGTTCTGATAAATATTTCATTGAGTGCTTTTAAAAATATTATAACTCTTAAAATTTAAAGTAATCTAGAAAATATGCATGACTCCTAAAATCCAAAAGTAAAAATACCTCAATTTCTTTTTCCAAATCAACCTAAGTTACTGAGTTTGTTATGCTTAGTGGCTGATTAATAAAAATGGGCAAATTACTTTAACTTATAAGGTGCACTTAACTTGCTTCCGAAGTAAAGTTAAAAGCCAAAAGGTATGAGACACTATTTGATACTTTTTTCATAAGTGACTGTATGATATGTTAATATGATTACTAATGTGTGTACGTGTTAAATATATAAATAAATAAAGCGGATTGTTTTAGGTCTAACAAACTTATTGGGAAGTTTTTAGTAATTTAATAATAAAGTATTAAAAATCCATAGTAAATATTTTGATGGGAGGAAGCTCGAGTGGCTTTGTGTATATACATTTGGGAGGGCGAGATTGGAGTGTGTGTCAAGAAGTTGTAAAGTTAAAATTTTATTGTTTGGTCCCATTTATTTTTTAAATTTTTATTCCTTATTTCTTGTTGAGATTTGAATCTTCATGGGTGTAAGTGAGTTTTTTATTGAGAAAAAACTCTAAAAAAGGAAAAAATTTAAAAGAAAACTCTAAAGTCCAAAACATATTATTTATTAATAATAATAAATATTACTAATGTGATATAATTCGTGTTAAAAAAAATACATCTTTAATGTAAATTCAATAAAAGCAATTTAGAAATGAATGTATGTTAAGATTTTTGTCGATATATTTATATGTATAAATGAGTATTTAAATAATTTTAAATAAATGATAAATTAGCGGGTTTCTATAAAACGAAAAATCCCAAACCCTTTTCCACCCCGTTTAATAAACAGACTATGTTTCCTTTCCATCCCTGTTGTGGATAAACCTTATAGGTACTCATTTAAGTTTGTCTTTTTGCCATTTTTATTTGTTTCTACGTAATTTTAGGAAGGAAAGAGTAGAATATACAATAAGGGAGAATATGTCTCTCTCTTACCACTCATCTCTCATTTTTTGACTTTCTAAATTGAGGATTGATGATAGAATTATTATAATCTCTTATTTTTTCCCTCTTTAAACTTATTAAACATTCAATTAAGAACATGTCATATACTATTTTTCATTTTATTGCTCAGTTTTCTTCTTCAATTGATCATGAATCTTTCTCTTTAACTATGTGAAGAACTCTCTACGGGCTAAGGATTGCGATTTTAGCATAGAGAGACTACATGGAAATATTCTAGTGAGCAGTATGGATAAAAACTAGTAGGCTTTTAAGTGAACAAACATGTACTTTTTTTTTTCTTTCCAAATATTTATAAGGAGAAATAATTGGCTACGACTAATTTTAACTATAAATAATCAAAAAGTATTATTGCTTTTACATCAAGGAAGTAGTAACTTTGAATCTTATAATAGTGCAGGAGAAATTCTTATCTTTTATTGGATATATGGTTTGGGCTCCTTTAATGAGAGTAGTTTGGTGAAAAAAAGTGATTTTTAAAATTTTTAGATTAATAATTTTCATTATAAATGGCTTCCATCAAATGATCTGAAAATAATTAATAACATATTTGATTCTGCATTAGCAGAATTGATTTTATTAAAATTGAATTAATTATAATTGATTTTAAAATAAAATAATTTATGTTTGACAATTTTTTTATAATTGATCATGACAAAAAATAATAAATTTTCGCTTCTCCTATAATCAATTTTAAATGCTAGAATTGACTTTGAAATTTGAAAACTAAAAAACATAGGACATGATTGATTTGAGTGTCTAGTTTTTAAGTTTTTATTGTTAGTTTTTCAGTTTTATAGATTTTATGAAAAAAATACTGAAAAATTTTCAATATTTTTTTATAAAATTCTAAAAACTGAAAATAAAAATCAAATAATCCTAATAAAATCAAAAGAAATGATACACGTACACTAGAATACATACACTATCTACATCCACCTCACTAAATACCAAAAGTGGGATATATAAGTGGTATAGATACAGACGAGCATTATTGGGGGAAAAAAATAAAAGGAAAGAAAAAATGAACATGCAACTCCCAGCTGCCCACTTTGAAAAACTTTCATTCTTTGTGGTTTTTCTATTTATCTCTCCCACCCCCTCATAATTCTCGTTCTTGACATCATGTAGGGAAGAAGAAGATGAGCAAAGCTAGCTGACATTTACAATGGCTCATGGCTCATTTCATTATCTCTCTCACTTATCAAAGTTTACATTTTTTTCCCTTTATTAAGTTTTCTCTCTCATTCTTCATCATTCACATGAGGAAGAAGAAGAATAAGCAGCGTTTTTTTTTTCTTTCAGAAGTTGTTACTCTCTTTTTCTCGTTTCTCTCTCTCACTCACCAAAACTTTCATTTTCTCTCTCTTTATTACGTCTCTCTCTTTCTTTCTCTCTCGTTCTTCATCATTAACACGAGGAAGAAGAAGAAAAAGAATTTTTAGCAACAAAACGAATTGAGAATGACTTTGGTAGAAGCTGAGATTTGTTGTTATTGTTAAAAACTGGAGTTGAAAAATTATAAATACGTGTTATGAAAAGTTATAAATCAATAACAAAAAATTGTAAACAATTGCACAAAATGTTGTAAACTAACTGATGATACATACTATACAGGTTACTGAAAATTTGAGTTGAAAAATTATAAATGTCTGTTATGAAATGTTGTGAACCAATATGCGAAAAGTTGTAAACCATTGTACAAGATGTTATATACCATTAGCAAAATATTGTAAAACAATTGAGGACTCTATGTTTTCATAACTTTATAAATATAAAATAGACATAAATATAATAATAAAATTTAATTTAATTTAATTTTATGGTTTACAATTGAGGACTCTATGGTTTATAATCTGTTGTAAATCAACATGCAAAAAGTTATAAATCATTGCACAAAATATTATAAATTAATAACAAAATGTTGTAAATCAGTTGAGGATACATACTAAATAGGTTGCTGACAACTAGAGTTGAAAAATTGTAAATGCCTGTTATGAAATGTTATAAATTAATATGCAAAAAATTATAAATCATTGCACAAAATATTATAAAACAGTTGAGGACACATACTAAACAGGTTGCTGAAAATCGAAGTTGAAAAATTATAAATGCTTGCTACGAAATGTTGTAAATCAGTATACAAAAAGTTGTAAACTATTGTATAAAATATTATAAACCAGTAACAAAATATTGTAAACCAATTGAGGACTCTATGTCTTCATAATTTTATAAATATAAAATAGACATAAATATAATAATAAAATTTTGTAACATAGAGTCCTCAATTGGTTTACAATATTTTGCTATTGGTTTATAACATTTTGTACAATGATTTATAACTTTTTGCATGGTTTATAACATTTCGTAGCAGGTATTTATAATTTTTCAACTCCAGTTTTCAGCAACATGTTTAGTACGTGTTCTCAACTGGCTTATAACATTTTGTTACTAGTTTACAACATTTTGTGCAATAATTTACAAATTTTTGTATACTGGTTTATAATATTTCATAATGCGCATTTACAATTTTTCAACTCCAGTTTTCAGCAACCTATTTAGTATGTGTCCTCAACTAGTTTATAACATTTTGCTACTGGTTTACAGTATTTTGTGCAATGGTTTACAACTTTTTGCATACTGATTTACAACATTTCGTAATAGGCATTTATAATTTTTTAACTCCAGTTTTCAGTAACCTGTTTAGTATGTGTCCTTAGTTGGTTTACAACATTTTGTTGTTGGTTTACAATATTTTGTGCAATAGTTTACAACTTTTTGTTACTTGTTTACAACTTTTTATAACACGCATTTATAATTTTTCAACTCTAATTTTCAGCAACCTGTTTAGTATGTGTCCTCAATTGGTTTACAACATTTTACTACTGGTTTACAACATTTCGTAACAGGTATTTACAATTTTTCAACTCCTGTTTTCAGCAATCTGTTTAGTATGTGTCCTCAGTTAGTTTATAACATTTTGCTGCTGGTTTACAACATTTTGTGTAATGGTTTACAACTTTTTGCTATTGGTTTACAACTTTTCATAACACGAATTTATAATTTTTCAACTCTAGTTTTCAACAATAACAAAGAAATCTCGAACACAGAGCCATTCTCAATTCGTTTTATTACTGAAAATTCTTTTTCTTCTTTTTCCTCATGTTAACGATGAAGAACGAGAGAGACGCAATAAGAAGAGAGAAAATGAAGGCTTTGGTGAGTAAGAGAGAGAAATGAGAAAAAAAGAGTAAACAACTTCGGAAAGAAAAAGAACACTGTTTTTTCTTCTTCTTCCTCATGTGAATGATGAAAAATGAGAGAAAGAACTTAATAAAGAGAAAAAAATGTAAACTTTAATAGGTGAGAGAGAATGAAATGAGCTATAAGCCATTGTAAATGTCAGTTAGTTTTGCTCTTATTCTTTCTCCCTGTGCGATGCTAAGAATGAGAGTTATGAGGGGGTGGGAGAGATGAATAGGAAAACCACAAAGAATAGAAATTTTTTAAAGTGGATAGTTGAGAGTTGCACGTTCTTTTTTTCTTTCCTTTTCATTTTTTCCCCATAATGCCCCTCCGTATCTATACCACACTTTTAGTATTTAGTAAGGTGGATATAGATAGTGTATATATTCTAGTGTACATGTATCATTTATCTAAAATCAATTATGATCCGCTCAAACATGAAACCAAAGATGCTATACCTCTCTATTTTCTCACTTCACCGATTTTCTGAGTTTAGACGATGAAAATTTATTTTTCTTATTGACAAATTTTGGGTAATTATGATGTATGAGTATGATGCGAGTGTCATCCACCGGTTCCACGCGTCCATTCTTAAGCGGTTTACCCCAACAGAAAAACCAAACTCTTGCACAGTCCTCCAGCGACGCGTCTTTTTTTCTTTCCTGAGAAAATCAAGCCATATTTTTCCCGAGAAAATTAGGAACTGATGAGGAAGGGGGATCGATGAACTGCTGACTGCGATTAACCCCCACTCCAAGGACGACGATGAGGTCGATCCCTGATGGAAGAACCAAACCAAAATCTCTCGTCGACCACAACAACCGATTCAGAAAACCTCGTAGTGATCGAGTGGGAGGACTTCGAGCACGAGCTCGCGAGGCTGTCGAGTCTCTCCTCCGCGCTCAATGATGCCAAGGAGAAGAAGCGAGCCCTTACGCAGAAGCTCGAGGACCTCATCAAGGTAGGGTTTTAGGGATTGCTCAATGAATGGGAACTTTTGTTTTTCTTTTTGTTTTTTGTTGCTGTAATTGGTTTCTTGAGATTCTTGAATTGCGTTTCTGCTGAGTGTATTCATGAGTTAACTGAGAACGAAGTACAGGTTAAAATTTAAAATCAAGAAGTGAAGCTCCATTTGGTAGAATTCGAGGGAGTGAAAGCGGATTCTATATTTGATTCGAAGTGTTGACAAAGGGAAATGGATTTTGGGGGAAGAAAGAAATAGTGCAATCTTGTGGTCTTGAATGTAATGTAATTGCGTTTCCGAATTTGTTTCTGCCCTTTGGTAAATCTTACATTCTGGGTTATCCATGTCAGCAGATTCGCATGTTCGCAGAACTAGGGTTTTCGTGGTTTTCAGAGTGTGGTGTCTGAGATAGTTGTTGATATGCTTCAATTATGTAAGACTATAGGGTCACCATATGGTTTCTTATTCAATTAAACTATAGTGGATTATCAATTCACTATCCAATAGGGGTTGAGGTATAACATGGTTTCTTGGATTTTTCGTGTCTCTTCTTTTTATGGTAATTTAAACTAGAGAGTTAAGGTGGGCAGGCGAGGCAATTCCGTTTTAAGGCCAAGGCAAACTACAAGCCTCATCGCTTTAAGCCGGTCTGTCTATTTTTCAGTTTCAGTTTCAGTTTCAATTTCCTTTTCCTTTTTCATCAGCTGTCTTATGAACACGTCCTACCCGTGACTTCGCACTTTCTTTGTCATAATTTAAATGATGAGAAAGAACTAGTTAGCTTTGGTTTACGAGGCATAGTTACCTGATACCGAAGTAGGTAAAAGTAATAGTTTTCTCTGATTTTACACTGATAATTGTGTGTTTTGAATTGTAACAAAGTGGGTCTGAGTAGGGGTATTAACATAGTAATATTGCAGTGTGGTGACTCTTATTGCAGTGTGGTGACTCTTTGGATCTTGATATATTAAAGATGTCTTGATGAGGATATCCAAAATATTTGTACATAGGGAAGCGTGCTTGGTTTTTCCAAATTCCAACACAGAATAGCCTCCAAAGTTTTTACTTTAGCATGCAATTCAGTCTAGCCTGTTTTCTTTGGTTGTTTTCGTATCTGGGTTCTTTTAGGCCCTGAATATTGGTTGCAGTTTACAATAGCATATGTGCTTGTAATGCTGTTTTTTCTTTTTCATAATTATACATGTTCCTAATTAATGAGCCCGCGTATTAGCGGGCAATGATCGTGTGAGCAGGTCAACGCTGAATCACTGGGCCGGTTGAATGAACTTGAGGAAATGCGTCAGAAGTTGGAATCAAAGAAAATGATGATGGGGAAAATGTCTATGCGTTCTAGGCTGGCAAAGGAGGATGCTAGCAAGCAGGAAGAGCAGCTTAGTGGTGCAGTGCAGTCACTGTTGGTGGCGGGGGGTGCTTTATCTGTAGCTAGCAAAAACCTTCAGGTGGATCTATGTTTATATTTTCTAGTTGGTTTTGGGTACAAAAAGACATATTTTTGTACCTAAAATATACATGGTGAATTCATGTTATATATATATATATATTTCGTAATCTAATTGAACAAGCATTTTGATAACCCAAAAGATGAAAAAAATTGGTCTTTGTTACATGACAAAGTTCAATCAACTGTGTTTGTGAGGACCTAATAAGCCAATCTATCATTTTTTTTCTTTTTTTTTGCCCTTTTTGTTTGTATTCGAGAACTTTAAAGAATTGTGCATCCATTATTGCACGGTTTTCTGGTATTGTAGGACCATCATATTTTACTGTTGTTATTATACTAAGAGAGCTGATGATGCTATTATAGGAATCAAGTAGAGTACTATCTGAAGAAAAAGGCTATGTTTGTCTAAGAAACTCGCAGAAGATGCTAAGAATGAGGCAACAATATATGACATCTCAAATTTCAATGCTATATCCTGTGAAGATCTTTGTTGGACCTGCACAAGAGCAAGAGCTTGAAGCATTTCCTTCAGGTAGCCTAGCAGGTAAGACTTTACTCGATTGTTAATCTTTCTCTATGTGAGTGGTGCCTCTAAGATTCATCCTGAATTTTGTTGTTAAAACCTAAAAGTTGCATTTATTTCTTTACCTAGGGGCTTCTGCAGGACTTAAACCAGTTAATCAAGGATCCTTGACGATTCAGGGTCTGCATTTGACAATGTTATCTTTTAGGAAGGTGGGCTTTTTCGCTGATAAAAAAGAAATTCAGAGGTCTGCTACTGCCCTAGGATATGTTGCTCATGTAAGTCTCGGTAGCTCCCTGGTTGATTTTCACCCTTAAAACTGATCTGTTATATTTTATCTTCTATCATGTGTATTTTTTATCCATTTTCTAATCATGTGATAGTCGGTTTCTATATTGTCGTATTCGTGTTTTGAGTTGGCTTATATATGGCAAACTTAATTGAGTGTCATTTCTTTCTCTATCCATATATCGAACTTCTTGTTTCCTAATGCAGCATTTCTTGTGGTAGCTCATATGGATAACTGTTGACCATCTTTGAGATATACTTTACTAGACTGATTTTCTTGCAGGCTGTTTCACTTATAGCTTCGTATTTGCAAGTTCCTTTGCGTTATCCCTTGCGACTGGGGGGCTCTCATTCATATATTATTGACAATGCACCTTCAATAGAGCTAATGTCTTCTGAATCTTCATCAAATGCAATGACTGTTACAAATGCCAAGCATGTAGAATTCCCGCTTTTCTTAGAAGGTCAAGACACAACAAGAGCAGCTTATGCTGTATTCTTGCTAAATAAGGTATATTTTTTCATTTAATTTGTGCTCTGTAGCTTCCCTTAAGCGATGGATTTGACTTGAATGATCTGTTTCGCTTATGTAGAATTATCTTTGCAATGCCCATTATTTGTTTGAATATAAATATCCATTCTGATTGACCTTGGCATATCTCTCCTCGCCGTCGTTCTTTTTCTGATTGTAGGATTTAGAGCAGCTTTTGAATTTCCTTGGTGCCAAGAGTTTGGGACCGCGCCATATATTGGCTAATTTGAGGGAGCTTTTGAGGACTATCCAGTCGTCAGCCTTTATAGACAACTTGATCTAGTATTCTTGTCACAACTGTAAGTTTTTTGTAAATTGATTTTTGTAATTCTTACACGGGTGCAATTTTTTTCGTGCACCTTCCCATGTAGCATTGTTGTCACATCGAAGCATGCTTTCTATAATGGATTTGGAATTCTTTAACAGTATACACAGCTTTGAAAATTCCTTTGTGATGAACTCAAGAAAATACAGCCAGATGTATTCCTCCAGGCTAAGACAATTTTTGCCCCTATTCGATGGATATATTCACTTAAAAGTAAGCTTTCTTAATTAACTCTTGCTAATGGTGATTCTCTTTCCCCCAAAATACTAAATATCCATATGGTAGAGTTGCAACTTGCAAAGGTCATGGAACAGCTAGTAAACACCGAACCTAGCTTTGGATGCAAGTTGCTGAACCCCAAAAAAACCCTTGTTTCTCAGCACTTGCACGACTAAAACAATTACCCACTCCGGTTGGAAATAGTTTGTGTTCAGGTACATTTGATTTTTCAATATACCAGTTTGTACAAATGGACAATTATTTCCAACCAGAGGGAGCACTAGTAATTGCAATCAATTTGTCAAAAAATGTCACAGGATTTAACAAACTACTTCTAATATCTTTGGTGTAATTCATTGGGTTGAGTTTGGACTCTAAAAATTGGAACTGACACATCTTCGGATTAGGTTCTAACTGTTCAAGAAATAGTTCGAATGATCTGTCTGGGCTTGAAGCTAAACAATTACACACACATAGATGGATAGATAGATATAAGAAATTGGTGATAACTTATTTTATGTATACTTTACATGATATTATTTTATATTAATATTATTAAGACAAATTTCAAATTGGCCCTTATAAAAAGCATGCAGAATAAATTTGTAACTGATAAGTGAAAATTTTTGAATCAAGTCTCCAGAATTTAAAAAACTACTCAAATTAATGTTTTGCCGATCGACTGCAGAA